>OX371224.1:268071198-268448925 GCA_947310385.1 Nephrotoma appendiculata
ATGATGTTTACATATTTTCTATGTGATGAGCGTTTGGTGTAGTCCTCATGCTCTAGCCATAACTTTGATTGGATGGTCATTTTGGTCCTCGTAGATAAACCATTGATGCTTGGAAGTTAGCTAGGATTCAATGAACCGACCACCCATTAACACGAAGCAAAAACTGATCATTAAACCTCATTTGAGACGGACAAATCCTTTTTTTTTATTGAAATAATTTAATATTTCAACAACGTTAATTGGTAGCTTTTGTGTGGTAAAGCTAAATGTGCATTGTTTGAAAAATGTTACAGCGGTTTATTTACGAACCTCCGAGGGTACTCGCTGCAGAAGGCTAATATTTTCGGGCTCCAAGGAGACATGGACATCATTAATTTTGCTCCAAGTAGTTCTTTACACACAGAAAAAAAAGATTGCTCAAGTCAAGTGAAATATGTATGAGATTATGCATAATAGTTGCTTCAATATGCGCTAAGTAAAACTATTCTCAAGCTATTCTTATTTGAAGAATTAAGCGAAAATAATTTGTGCACTTTTCATATACTGAAATCATGAATTTATAATATGACATGAGAAAATGTAGTTTCTTATATTCAGTATATTATACTTATTATGATAAATTTATTATTTAAAAAATTGTGAATAATTTTTAAAACTAAACTCAGTTTGTGAATATATTTTCTATTCTCGAAAATATGTTATTCAAAATTTAAGAATAATGTGAGTTAAACCTGTTAAACTTTTTTTTAATGAAATCTCAATTTGTGATGAAATATTCCACATTCGAGAATATTACGAGTTGAAAATTGTTTAATTTTTCTAAATTAAAATCACTTTGAGACTATTTTTACTACTTTCAAGAACATGATATTAAATAATATACTTTAAACAAGAATAAATGTGGTGAAAAAGATATTTTTTATTATTACTTATACTCAAGTTAAGTATAATTTTACTATTATTTAGAATATAGAGATCAGAATTATTCTAGTTATAATACAAATATTCTCGATAATATTTTAAAATAATTTTGAATTAAGTATAATTATTCTTAAATTGAAACAAAATATTCATATTTCGAGAAAAATTTAGTGTATAAAATGTGTTGTTTGTGGTTAATAACTCATTTTGAGAATATAGGCAGGAGGGCGCAGGATTTTTTTTATGTTAAAATTCCACCAATCTTAAAATAAGAAACTAAAAGACAATTTTTTTTAATATTTCTTTTATTTTTTAATAAAAATAAATATAGTTATATAATGTACATATTTACATTCATAAGTACCTAATTTTGAATTCGTCTTTTTAAATTCAATATAAATTAATTAACTATTAATTAATTTCAATAAAATTGCATTGTAATTTATTTATTATGTAGTATAATTTAAATCAAAATATGTACATCTTTAAATTTAGAGTAAAGGTAATTTTGCGTATAATTTTCCTTGTTGCGTTTTTCGCAATGTTGTTAACGTTAATCTAATTTTATGTAAATCAAAACATTCGAATTCTAATAAATCTTTTCCCACCATATAAACCTTAAAATGGTTATCAAATTTAATTACTTGTATATTTTGTGCAACTATATTGTGTTCGACCAAAATATCGACAATTTTAAATATTTTTTTTTTTAATTGAACATTATTTTCTACAACAAAGTATTGATCAAGTTTAAAATCCGTATTTTTATACAAAATGTGACAAACTGACTGCATATTTTGGAGTTTAAAATTTTTATCAGACTTATATCTAAGTTCGTTACATTTATTATCGGTTTGAAGCTTAATTATCTTAAAACTATTTTTTATGTGTTTGCTCATTAAGATGTAAAATATAAATTTTATGTTACATTTTTTAGCTATGGAAAATGGTAAATTTACCCTAGAAAAGTTAATATTAGTATAATTTTTTATTTCTCGATGCTTTGATTCAAAGCGCATGCACCAAAACAATCGTAAAGGTCCAGCCATTTGAATCATTCTAGGGTAATGAATTAACATATGGTGTTTTGGTTTCAAGTTTTCGTTGAAAGTTTCTAAATAAAGTTTATTGTGTTGTGAAACAATTTTTTTTAATTTTTCTATATCAACAATTTTATAAGAATGCAATAGCATTAACTCTACCATATCATGTAAAACCGAAATATATTTCCACACTTTATCGCCCCGGGGTACTAGATTGCCAAGCCAGCAAGTAATATAATTTAACAACTGAACTGCTTGTCTTGCGGATATTTTCAATTTTCCTTTTTTTAATACATTTTCTTTAAAAATAGGTACCCGATTTGCACTTTCGTTTTGCCCATAATTAAAATATTGAATGCTAGAGTTAAGAATTGTAATAGTGAAATAACCCTTCTCAAAAATGAAGCATTGCAGTGCAGGCAAAAGACCATATAAAATTACTCCCTCAAACACGTCGTGCATTACATCAACGCACATGTTTTCAGTCACATGAAAACTGGGGATCTCATTTAAAATAGAACTTTCCTTGATCCCAGTTTTAGTGTATTGATCTTGCTGTACATCTTCGTTATAATTAGATCTATTGCGCAATTGAATCTTGTCTTCACTGTGAATTTGATTTAAACAGTCTTTATTTACTTTACATATTCTGCAAAAGTACTTATGGGAGAAAGACTGAGCAAACCCTAAAATTGAATTTAGCCCTAAATTATCCCCTACCACTAAACCTAATACAAAATAAACCGTTAATTCTTCGTTCTCTACAATAATTTTGATACCTTCAGTTTCAATTTTCTTTAGTATGTCAACCAACGAATATAAACATTTTGTGTTTCCATACTGTTTAAAAATTTTTGTCTTTAATAACATGATAACAAAAATATTCTCAAGCGATGAATTACTAACCGGAATTGTTGGAAAACTATAATAGAATCCGGCAATCGATTGATTTCCCGCTGAACTGCCCAAAGGATTGCCAGTTTCAAAGTCATCATAGTATAGAAAATACGGAATTACAGTTTTGTTTTTAAAATCTAAAATTTTTTTTCGCCACAGATGTCCTTGAACAAAGTTTGAAATTCCATGTTCATCTAATTGCCCGGCTAATAATTCCTGATTTGCTAATGTTTGTTTCAGCATGCCAGGAATTTCAAAAAGTTTTTTTATATGAAATTCAACCGGCATTAAAACTCCGATATCTAATTTTGTATGAAAACCTGGTTTACCTCTTTTAATTTGTTCTTGAATTTTAGTATTCACTATAAATTTAGTAACAGGAGAATACATACCAATTTCATTTAATGTTTTTAATAACATATATTCAGATTTAATAGTTTTAAATGGGTCTGCGGAAAAATTTATAAAGTTATCTACTGACTCTTTTTCTGATATACTGACTACAGGTAAAACAATTTGTTTTATTTCGTGCATTATTGTAATTAAGATAATATCAGTAAAATCCACGATTAAATTTTCGATGGCTGAATTTGTAAGTGAACTGTTGCCAGACTGCTTACAAAAAAATTCTAAGGCTTTCGAAGATATTAGTTTTGTTGCTTTCACATACTCTATAATTTACGGGATATGGCTTCTTACTATTAACACATTTTGGAACAATATCCCTAGTGACCGAGCATACTCTTTGGCAATATTACTCTTTTGTTGATTTGGATTCCTTGCTTAATCTCGATTTTATGTTTCTTAATGATGTTTACATATTTTCTATGTGATGAGCGTTTGGTGTAGTCCTCATGCTCTAGCCATAACTTTGATTGGATGGTCATTTTGGTCCTCGTAGATAAACCATTGATGCTTGGAAGTTAGCTAGGATTCAATGAACCGACCACCCATTAACACGAAGCAAAAACTGATCATTAAACCTCATTTGAGACGGACAAATCCTTTTTTTTTATTGAAATAATTTAATATTTCAACAACGTTAATTGGTAGCTTTTGTGTGGTAAAGCTAAATGTGCATTGTTTGAAAAATGTTACAGCGGTTTATTTACGAACCTCCGAGGGTACTCGCTGCAGAAGGCTAATATTTTCGGGCTCCAAGGAGACATGGACATCATTAATTTTGCTCCAAGTAGTTCTTTACCAGTAGCAGTGATCTCTTTAATGCTAATCATTGTCATTATCCCAAGCCCAAACTAGTAGTACTTTGCTATCATTGAGCACCTACCACATGGTGCTAGAAGTGATGCATTCAAAAGTTCTAGTGTTCCAAAAATTTGTAACGCAATATGCGTCTAACATTGACATTATATATTTAATCGGAGCTCAAAAAGTGCTGCTTATTAGATTATCATTAGTCCATTACTGTGTCCCTGCTCTTCATCTTATATCTATGGGTGCATTACTGTAATTCCAGCAGCAATCATCGGATACCGTTCGAATTTCGTTTAACACACCAAACCCTAACCTTTGAAGAGCTGCAACTATTTTCCTGATCGTCTCTTTAAAAAAAAAGTATTTTTCTCAAGTGAGTTGAGGATAAAACAACGCATCCTATCATCAGGATAGATTTTACAACGTTAGCGAGTAGGACTCTCCTATTCCTGTGCGCACCTCTCGTGTTCGGCATTCTTAGTATCAATAGCATGCTGAATTTTCCTGATTTCTCGGTACAAGTAATGAGATAAACTACCTTGTGAATGGTGGAGTAATCATGTTTTAGGCGCTAACCTCCAAAGTTATAACTCAGATTTCAGAGAACGTAGTGCTTAGGACTTAACCCGGAGAAACTTTTATTACCTACCACATACGATTTTATACCTTCGCATTAAACTTCAAAATCATATTGTAGTTGAGGAAAGTAACTGCCTACTACTCCATCTGTTGTTGAATACATTCTTTACGTGCGAGGTCACTACGACACAGCATATTCTGGTGTTATAAAACCAATTAAAACCAGATGTCATCTGTATCTGTCCTGCTCGATGGCAGTCCCTAACTATAGCGTACTCTTAGCTGTCATAAACAATTATCTCTCGACTTTCGTAGCGGTTCGTATCCTTTCATTCTATTACGCTCTCAGTACACACTTCGACATAAAGTATTGGATACCTTTGAGCTTCCGATGTCAGGGTTATGGTCGAAATGTTATTCGCCTTTGTAGATTTATCATCCCCAACTCTAGAACATGCCTGGTGGAATATCCGCAACAAAGTTCATGAGTCGAGAAACGTTATTATTTGCGGTTCCAGGCAGATTTTAATTCTTCGTTATAAAAATGAAGGTGGTCTCGTAATTTCCCAACTTACACTGCAAACTACTAATCCGGCGACAGCAATTATTTATTTCGTGAGATAGATTATTGAGCTGCCTTGCTCCTATGAAGTATGGGTGCATTTGCTGTATTCATTTATACCTCCAATAAATATCAATAAAAAATACCTCAACTGTTTGTTTTTCTACGTCCTTACTTGTTGGTTTATGCGTTGAAGTCATCAGATAACAGCAATTGATGTTGAATCCATGTGCCATTCCTTAGTTGATTAGAAAACTTTTGAACTAGTCGTTCATTTGTTAATTATCGGCATTATCTGCCACCTTGGCGAAGTGACCCATTAAAGCAACATTGTACTAAAACCGTCAGTAGAGGAGTTATGAGTCCCTGCATCGTTACACAAACTCCCTTGTTCCCTATCAGTGATTACATTTTGCGAAGGTACTGCCAGGTGGTAGACCGCTAGTACGCCTTTTGGGTTTTGGGGATTTAAACAGTGTATGGGGCGGGATGGCTGGGATCGGCAGAATTGGCCGTAATATTTGTAATATTTTCTAAATTATCTCTAATGGTCTTGGAAGGATTTTCATTTTAAAGTCTATGTTTGATACAGCATCCAGATCTGATGGCTAGTTATTCTTAACATTGCAACTAGCCATCAATTGTTCTTACAGAATAGGCTCCGTTTTTATGTTCTGTAGATTCTGTATTTCTGTTCTGATTGCTGTGTAAAAAAAATTGGGACTATTCTCTGCATCATATCTTGATCCCAGTTTCGCATAACTGTTTTATAAGGTTACGGTTTACGAATTGTTATCCACTTCGATATGAAGCTTTCATGAACACCGTAATTTACTGGCTTTCAAAGATTGTCGAGAATGACTTCGAAAGTTTGAGGATACAGGACTGGAGAATAAAGTTTAAAATAGTGGTCCTTGCTTTTTCATCATCACTCCATTAGGTTGCTGGGAGATGATCATTTGCATATACTTTGAACCTAAACTACATCTGCAGTAAGTGAATGCATCGACTTCGAGAAGCAGGATGCAGTTTAAAATCTTAATTGGGTGTTCATGTGGAAAAGCCGCTTTAAAAAGAGGGGGTTGCATCCTTTATCACCATTTAAAAAAAAACGAATTAAATAGCCTCTAAAATTTTTTTGTAGCACGCGATTGTACATATCAGCTAAATACACTCCGCGAAATAGCTATATGGGACAATAAATTTCATGGGTAAGTAAATAATGTAAAATATTATGTTAGTTTTACAATTTTAAATTTACTTAGCAGGCATAAGTAAATAATCTCCACTCTATAATAATGGACATAGAAAATGGGTCTGCCCATGAGTTTTGCACGCCGATAGGGGGTCGTGTAGATGTGTTCCTTTTAATCACAGATCGTAATCTGTTGATGGAAATTTAGTTTTGCATTCTGCCCTATAGGGATCCAAACGCCATAGCTTTAACCACTGTGTCTCTGGTGGTCATTTAAAACAATAAATGAACATAACGGTAATACGAAAAAGGGCGAAATTAAATTTTAATTTCAGTTTGCTGAGCATGTATTGGCAAATCTTTCCATACAATGTAAAATAAAATCAGCGAAATGGTTTTGAAGACAACAGTACAGATTACCTTGTTCCATATTTCTATTTCGCATAGTATATATTGGGGGTATAAATAAATTGTTGCGCTTTTTTTTACAACTTCGAAGTTTTATTCAGAGAAATTGGTACAATTGGTTATCTACGACTTTTCCCATATTTCGGGCAGCATATGGATTCTGCGTCTACAAAATTCCTCATGTTGTGAGGCGATCCAAAAATCAATCCAATTATAATGGCTTCTTCATAAGCAGTGAAATGCTGCTCGGCCAGGCCATGAGTCATCGAGCGAAACAAGCAGTAGTCGGAAGAAGCAATGTCTGGTGAATACGGCGGGTGGTAGGACATCCCATCGAAGCGCCTCCAACATTTTCTTGACGACTCTTGCAACTTGTGGCTGGCATTGTCGTGCGCAGAAACATACTGTGGGCGTATGAGCTTCAATGCTCGGCTTAATTGCATCAATTGTTATTAATAATATTCTCCAGTGATGGTTTTGTTAAGGTGGAGTAGCTGATAGTAGATCACTCTGAACTGATCCCAACAGATGCGCAGCATTAGTTTACTGTCAAAATCTCCACTTTTATAAACTGTAGAACCATGTACTTACATGTTTTTATTGATAGAGCATGCTCCCCATATGCTTCACACAGCAATCGATGTCCATCAGTTGCAGTTTTCTTCAAAATAAAACAAAAAAGCAGCGCTTCCCGCAAATTGTGTTTTGTTGCCACACAGGTTGACATAGTTAGAGCCGAAAAAATATGTTGTTTGCACTTCTTTGCGAAATGACACATACTGATTTTTAGAGAGGAATGATGACGCTTTAACTTGAATATAGGTACAATATGGTTCCATGCGATTTAAAACTAGTTACGCCATCTTATTTAAATCCCTCATAACTTATTTGTAACCCCAATATATCTACCATCCACTTCGTATCATTTAGGTTCCAATATCTTGAGTCACTGCAGTTAAGATTTTATTAGAGTACCATTTCATCGCAGAAGTTGTAAATACGCCTTTCAATATTCTGGATACTTTCAACTCTATACTTCATGATTTTTGTATATACCATCTCGGCCCTGACAAATAACACAATGTGACAACCGAGAAAAGCTGTACTTTAGACATTTCGGGGAGAGAGAGGTCATTCAACCTATTTTACATCGGCCAACCTTTACCATTTTCTTAGGGCCTTTGCCTTTGTCCGATTCGCACGATTTTTTCGTTGTTGTGCTGGTTTGCTAACCATATTAAATATTTAATCTGTTGTCAGCTGTCCAAAAGGTTATAGGTGTTTTATCAGCACATCAATAACAGATGAAAACGTGGAAAAGAAACGATTATGAACGATCGCCGAATCTCGCACAGAGAAATCGCTGAGGATGTTGGCATATCGATTGGATCATGCCATTACGTTTTTTCGGTTGTTTTATGTGTGAAACGTGTGCCAGCAAAATGTATGCAAAAATTGTTGAATTTAGAACAGAAACAAAGTCATACGGAAGTTGCTCAGGAGTCGCTGAAAGAAGTCAAAGATCGAGCTCCAGAAGTGTTTCAGGGATTCCAAAAAGCGTTGGCATACGAGTATTATATGTAATGAGGGCTAGTTTGAAGAGGATAACATTGAATAAAACTCATTCTAAAGACACCTAAATACACATTACAGATACGAGGTGTGTTCTTTTAACACACCTCGTATCTGTAATGTCTATATTATTATTTCGTCCATTAGTGATACGGTGAAAGTTAGCCGAAAGCTTCCAGCCGAAAAAATGATAATGAAGATGATGTTTTTGCTGTCCCAGCCAAATTTTCCCAATTTTTATAGCCGAAAACTCGATATACCTATTTCCAATATCACCAGACTATACTCAAAAAATCTGTCAGAAGCTATATAATTTTACCAGATTGGTCCCAATCCTATCACATGTCAATTACATCAAATTTCGAAATTTTCAAAACTAAATTAATAAAATGTTCTGTATTTTTTAGCTACCCACTTGCCCATCGATCATTCTATGGTCATCGCAGATAGGTTATAGTCTTAGGTAAGCCCAGGCGGAATTTGGGCAAGTCTGATGGAGATAGGGAGGTGTAATGTGTGATTTACTAGAAAATATGAAATTTTTCTAACCAAGCTAATAAAATGTTCTGTTACTTTTGAAAAACCCATTTGCTCCAAACTCCGCCTGACCTAGGACTATAACCTATCTGATGGTCATAGATCGATGGGCAAGAACATTTCATTACATTACTTTCTATCCCCTTCAGACTTGCCCCAAATTCCGGCTGGGTTTATTTAGGGTTATGACCTTTCTACTGACCATAGTAGAATCGATGGGCAAGTGGGTAACTCAAAAATCACAGAACATTTTAATAATTTACTTTCAAAAATTTCGTAATTTATTGTAAATTACATGTCATAGGATTTGGACGAGTCTAGTAACATTTTATAGTTGCTTCCAGGTTTTTGGTATATAGTCTGAATATTTGGAGGTGATAAAACGACTATAAAATAATTTTTCGGCTGCAACTTTAACAGGGTGCCTTATAATTTATACTTCGGCAGCTGGGCCTAGCACTTCTGCAGTCGCTGTTTCCAGTTGTGATGAATTAAAGTCATCCTTGTCTCAAGTTTTAAAAGAAAATTTTCAATTTTTTTATAAATCGAGCTAGGTTGTCGCCTAAGCCTTTAAAAATGGTCCTACTTTTTTCATGTGATGACTAATGGGTCTAGTACATGGCGCCTTTTGCGAACCTAAATGCGCTTTCTATGTATATTCTTAGCTGTGAACCAATTGGAGTTCTTATTCGTGTCAGTCTTTCCTACTGTTTCTGTAACATTCTGTTAATATGAGACAGAAGCTCCGGGTATGTGTTGGCAGCTAACCTATAAATCTATAGGTCACTCAGGTAATCGCCAACGTGCTGACCCATCCGTTAGCTGAGCTACTTCCCAGCACATTTATGAGTGTTAGTGTTTTTGTGCGTGTTCATGTGCGTGTTTGACCAGAATCGGAGACTTACGACTTACCACTTAGTATTTTTGATTTCGGTAAAACAATTTTAATTTTTAAAATTTGCCATAATCGTGATAATTTACAGATTAGAAAATTTTTGAAATATAATTTTTGGCCGGTATGTTTTCTTACAAAATGTTTATTGTGAATTTATCGTTGAACTATACATGAGGAACAAATGCTTTCTGTTTGAATTCCACGATTCTTTCCCTGACGTTGATTCATACCTTAAGCTTGTGAATTTTCTCTCACCTCTCTCGAAAGATATCACCGGTTTAAAAATTTGATTTTTCCTACTTGTAAGAGTAGATCAACAAATAGGGATGGGATGGACCAAACCCGCTTAGTTGACAAATCAGGCTACGAGGTTAAACAATTATTTTGCCATTTTCTTGTACATTCTTGTACTTGTTAGGCTGCACTTCACTATCTAATCGAACGATGTTTTCTAAACTGGATAATTTGCTAACATAATTAAATTAACTTTATTATACAAATTATGCTGATAAACGGTTAAATACAAGCATGTATGTTTATATACAAAACTTTACGGTATAATTAATTACCACACGTCTTAGAGCATTGAAATTATATTCATATGCAAATTAAAATTTTCAGCGAAATATCTGAGACTATAAAATATATCTTGCACTATACATAAATATAATTGCATTATGCTAATTATTTAATTTGTGTAAATTAAGCAAAAAATTGTAAAACCAACAAAACAGTAGTTGCAACATTAAAATTACATAAAAAAAACATTAAACTTGTTAGTTCTGTTTTGTTTATGTATGTTGGCATAGATTTTTTTACATATTCAAAACTAAAACCAAATCATGTACATAATTTTGTTCTAATTCACATGCAGATGACACAAGTTCATGTCAAAAAATTATGCATTGTGGCAATTAGCAAATTAGCAAGGTAACAAAATGAAAGTGGTTGAGCTAAGTGCTTATGTGCTGTGAACATTTTTTTTTGAATTCGATCGGTGAGGTTTGAGCTTTAGAATGCGGAAATGTAATTCAATATGCGGTGTACAATTTCACTTTAATAGAATTTATTTCGTTTTATTTATGTTTATGAAAAATCAACCAGTCTTCAATATTTTAGTATTTTAAAGACACAGAGACAATGAAATTCTTAATTACATGATTACCTTAAAATTTATATATTGACAACACATTCACTTTCATTTACCTACGTCGTAAGATTTATGTGATCTCGACCAGACTAGACTCTTTAAGGTTATTTGATTATTAATTTTCATTTTACTGTTTATGCTTTAAAATTTCACTAATTAATTCATTTTTATTTCTGTGTTATTCAAATTTATAGAAGAAAGTGAAATATGGATCGACTTTAGCTGTCTTTCAGCGAATATCAAAGATAAAACTTTATTAATAGCCAAACTAGTTAATCATCCTGTACATAAACATTTTTTTAACTCTAGCGTGTTCGAGCATATAACTATTTAAATTATCAAACAATTTAGTGTTGTTTGAATATTTTAATTTAGGATTAACAAATGCCAGACATATTCTTTATAAAGCCACAAAATTGTGTCAGTGTTATCGGCGTATTTGCTTTTTCTCTTGTCTCCTCAAAATCACGCGATTCAAAATTAAAGTTTTAAATGCGTGTGAAATACGTCCCAAAAAAAATCCCAATTTTTCTGCATGCAACAAATGTTGCACAGAAATCTCAAAAAATATAAGGATTGATTAATTAAATGTATGTACGTACATACTTATTATGCATAATTAACATTGCAAAGCCGCTAACTCTTAACCGATTATTATGGGGCTGGGTATGTTAGATGGAAATGGAATTCTTAAATGATTTTTGGAAGAAGCTCTGGAATATAGCCACCTGGGGCGGAACTCGGTAATTTCTTAACTGACTATGATGGGATTAGATATGTTGACGGAAATGTGATTCTTAAATGATTTTTGGAAGAGTTCTGGAATACAGTACCCTGGGGCGGTATTCTGTATTTAGCCAGAAAGCTCGATTGTTTAAGCTCGATTCACTTCATATGTCGGACACGTACAACGTGGTACAGACATACACTTTTTTTTGTTCCTTTTCATTATTCTTACTGATTAGTATTACAAATAACACTGTTCGATCAATAAAGAGTGAATAATACATTTTAACGAGCGAATTTTTAAACCATCAAAAAAAAAGAGATTTCCCGATTTAAGTAAAATAATTGCAAACAAAAAAGGGAGTTAAAAAAGTGGGTGTCTGTACCACGTGTACGGACACATGACATGAATAACAATGTTTCTGGAAGAAAATAGCCTACGCGATACATCGAGATTTCTGGCGAACGTTATTCGGTTAAGAAAATACAGCATACCGCCCTTGATGGCCATATTCCAGAACTCTTCCAAAATTCATTTAAGAATCTTCCGGTCAACCTATCCATACCTAGCATAATCAGTTAAGAAATTACCGAGTTCCATCCCAGGTGGCCATATTTGAGAAATTCTTCCAAAAATCATTCTAAGAATCCTATTTCCATCCAACATACCCAATCCCATCATAATCGGTTAAGAAAATACAGAGTTCAATACAAACGGCGAAAAACAAAATAACGGTTCTTCCCTTTCCACCGCAAGCGATGCGTTACAATCCGCACTCGACGTAACGAATTCTTTGTTCCTTTAGCTATCGAGTGGTATAATTAAATTTTGGATGTAGATGATAGGTACAGCTGCAGCATGAAACTGTATCCCCCATTTTGTCATCATCAGTTTTCTGAATTGCCGCACTATATGAAAGTTTATTTATAGAGCTGAGGTATTCACGTTAAAAAATTGATTCCCCGATTTAAGTAAAGTTATTGCAGGGGCAAAAACAAACAGTTAGGTGAGTTAGCGGCATTGTTATTTTATTTATACATACATAGTATACTATAAGAGTGTAACGAATGCCCATAAACCGTCATTTCGAAATAGAAAGAGGAATTTGTTCGATTTTTTCCTCCAAGATTACTTCGACATAAAAAGCAGTTTGATATAGAAAAAGATTGAGATAGGAAATGCTATTTTCCTAGGAAATCGCGACGTATTTTATTTTAAATTCGACATAACGATGTATGTACGAAGTGAAGTAAAAGGCGGAGCGGAGCATTTTGATAAATAATAATATAACAATAAATAAAAAAACAATATTTAATTTAATTTTAAAATTAATAAAAAAATTTATTTAAAATAATTATTTTAAGTAATTTAGTGCTGGTTGTTGATCAGCTGCTGCTGCTGCTTCCAAATTCCAAAACTGAATAAGAAATAAATCAAAGTTTTGTATAACTTTTATACAAAATTTTTTAATGCAATCTGGATGCAATAAAATTGCAATAAAATTGGATCGATTCAGTATTGTTGCGTTTGGTAAACAAGAGCAATAAAATGCTGAAATGCATCCACCAAATCTGGTTTCAGCTGGTTACCAATTTATTTGGCTTGTAGGCGTATGTACGCCTATGAACACTATTGCAATGTTAAATTTACTTTGTTCTAAATGCCACGCCATCATGTTAACTATGCATTAAATGATTGTGTCATTGGTTATCACAATCATTTAATGGTGATGGGGGGCATCTATAATATGATTTTAATAACTACCGTGCCATTGTTTAATTTAAATATTTTGTGTCTTGGTTATCACAAAATATGATGGTGGTCTCTATGATCAAAACGCGATATTTCGAAACGAGATATGGCAAAACGCGATATGGTACAAAACGCGATATTGTTCAAAACGCGATATTTCAAAACGCGTTATGGTACAGAATGTGCATTGCGAAGCGACGGGAGAGGAGCGACCTGATTGATACCGATCCTATATACTCTCGCTCCTATCGATTTCTAAATCCTTATAAACTGAAATTAAATTTCCCCTTCTTCCCGCGATATAACCCGATCCTAAACTCCCGTTTTGTACCATATCGCGTTTTGCACCATATCGTGTTTTGAAATATCGCGTTTTGAAATATCGCGTTTTGTACCATATCGCGTTTTGTACCGTATCGGATTTTGAAATATCACGTTTTGAAATATCGCGTTTTGTACCATATCGCGTTTTGTACCGTATCGGATTTTGAAATATCACGTTTTGAAATATCGCGTTTTGTACCATATCGCGTTATGTACCATATCGCGTTTTGTACTCTATTTCGTTTTGAAATATCGCATTTTGAAATATCGCGTTTTGTACCATATCGCGTTTTGTACCGTATCGCGTTTTGAATTATCGCATTTTGAAATATCGCGTTTTTATAATTCGTGTTTTAAAATATCGCGTTTCAAATGGGACCCCTATGATGTAATTGCAATATTGTTCGTTTCAATGATTGGTAACGATCTTGATTGACATGCAAATCGGTATGATAATAAAATGTATTAATTTTGTAATGTGTTCAAAATTGTTTTGTTGTATGTACCGATTTTAGTTAAGAAAACTGTTGTATATTCTTTTAGAATATAATTACTTATACGGAGAATAGTCCGTTAATAAATAATTCAGTCGATGGAAAATTGTCTGTTTGTAATTATGTTTATTGTGCGGTGTTTCTTGTAATTGAAGAAACAGGCCGCTACATCACTCCCTCCTCAGTGTAAGGTCCTCCCTTTTGTGAGTTTTTGTGTCCAGCAGCGATTGTGAATGGAGTTTTGCGAATTGTACTATTAAAATGATGTATGATCATTATAATAGTAGCGGTGATGTAATTTGTTTACCAGTGAAAATTGTTTGTGATATTTAATGTATCATTGTTTGCGATGTATGATCGTCATACGAAATATATTGTCTTGATGTCCACCAGCGATTGTGGTTGGAACTATTGAGTTGGAGTTGATTGTTTGAGTTGGGTGAAGTTTGTGTTAGCCGAAAATGCGAACAGTTTTCTTTACACCCGATATTTGATTGGGTGAACTCAGTATTCCATAGACTGGTTTGAGTCTATCGATAGAAACAGATTGATGTTTGTCTCTGATTTGTAACAAAGTGATTACGAAGTCGTCGTATCACTTTGTATGTTTCTTCATATGGCGGTGTGAAGCCCGTACGTACTTTGTCTATTCGTACGAAAACGTAGTCACAAGTTTGCAGTGACTTTGGTACAAATATGTCGATTTGATTGGTTTTGCGTGTGTCCGTTGGGATGAGTTTGTTCATCGTGGAGCGCAATTAATCAATCTGTCAATGGTTACCTGGGATGTAAGTGGGTGTTCCACAAAGAATTCTCCAGGTAATTTGATCGTTTGACCGTACACCAGTTCTGCTGGTGAACATTTTAGGTCGTCTTTAACTATTTCCAATAATATGATTGGGATCTCTGAGCTCCAGTTTATGGCATTTGCACGAGATTTTAGAGCGGTTTTTAGTTGGCGGTGAAAGCGCTCAACCATACCGTTTGCTTGTGGGTTATAGACAGTTGTTCGTATTCGATGTGAGCCTAAGAGTTGCATAGGCTCAGTGAATAGTTTTGATTCGAATTGTGTGCCTTGATCGTTATGTTGGCTAGAACGGCGAATCTAGAGATGTAGTTTTCGACGAGCGTTTTTGCTATTGTTGTTGCGGAGATGTCTTTTATGCAGTAGGCTTCAGACCACCGCGTAAAACGATCAACGCAAGTTAAAATGTACGAAAATCCATTAGATGGTGGAAGTGATCCAACAATATCTATATGGAGGTGCTCAAATCTACCTGGTGGAATTTAGAAATTCCTGTAAGTTGATTTAGTGTGCACCTTACATTTTTGGCAGGATAAACAAGATTTCGCCCATTAGCTTACGTCTTTGTTTATACTAGGCCAAAAGTACTTTGCAGTGACAAGTTTACGAGTTGTTCGTACACTTGGATGTGAAATATTATGCAGAGTGTCGAAAATAGTAAGATAAAAAAACATAGAAACATAGCGAAATCGATGACCACCTCCCACAATCTCGACTCGTATTCTTTCGAATCCCAAGCAACTTTTAATAATAATATTCATATTTTAAGCTTATTCTTACCTCTTGCCGATTTATTCATGTTTTATTTTATTTTTAAATATAATTGTAGCAGTTTTTGAAATTTCAAATCTATCAGTAGAACCAATTATTCAAAATTACATATTTAACTAGTTTCGCCTAAATGTTTGTTTTTGGTGTATATTTACTAATACACAAACACGATTTTTTACTTAGGATTTCTTTAGGAATTATTTCATTCCGGTATACAGTGGTGTGAAATATTTTCTAAATCTTTCATTAAATTTTTTTTTACCTTAGGATAAAGTTAGAACATATTTCACGCGTATATGAAAATAAAATTAAATATCGAAAAAATTGCTTAAATAGCTTTAGTTATCGAAATTTACTACAATAAAAATCGGAAGAATCGCTTAGATAACTTTTAGCGATTTTTGTGTTTCCAATTTTAACCAAAACTTCTAAAAATGAAAAAATATAACTTAAGTGCAAATAAAATTACGCTACTTTAACGTTTATTCACCTAAGTGATTCTTTCGCGCGTTGGATTGTTTTGATGCATCTAACCGATATTATTTTATTAAGATAACTTTCTCAATTTTAGTGAGAATTTTACCAAAAATTGACATGATAACAGGAGAATAAGAAAACACATCAAAGGCATTTTCGCTTAAAGTCACTTAAGCGACTCCGTTTATGGTAGAGGTCATTAAATTTACGTCACAGTTAATCTACAAAAAAATTAGTAAGAATTAGTAAATACCTTCAGCGCCAGTGGCCGTATTCCGGTAATTCCCCGGGAATAGGAATAAGCGGTAGCAGCTATTCCCCAGACATTTTCTGGCGATTGGAGAATAAATTTACGGAAAATAATTCTTCGCGGTCGACACGCGATCGCAAGAAAACAAGAAAACAAATACCTAAAAATAGTTTACTAAGTTTAAATGGTTTTTGTTGACATTTTAGTCGAATTTACTTAAAAAATAAATTTTGTTTATTAAAGTAAAAAAATGAATATTGATATTTCCAGTTGTTATTAGCAGTTTTCACAATAAATTTACAACCATCATATTGCTATAAGTAAATACAATAAATTTCCGTTAAATTCTATTCCCAGTTAATTCTTTCCTGAGGTATGGAATAATAAACGTCAAAACTGCTATAATGGGGAATAGTTTTTTCCCAAAATTTTTTTTCCCAAAAGCGAGAATACACTTTTGCGGAAAAGGGCATAAAACTTTTACAAAATTTAAAATTTCCACTCCCCGGGAATTACCAGAATAGGGCTACAGGGGTACGTATCTCTTGTACAGGAATGTAATTTGATGCATTCTGATCGATTTTTGTCGGTATCGGCTGTTGTGATAAATTCAGGGGTCACATTTCTTGTAAAGGAAGGTGATTCGATGCTTTATGATCATTTTTAGTGCGTGTATTAAATTCAAAGGTACCTATTTCTTGTAGAGAAGGGTAATTCTATGCATTATCGTTGCTGATACAAGTACGTTTATGTTTTAAATATACATATTTGTAAATTAATAAATGAGAACAACGGTCTGTTTCTGGCCATTTCCTGCCTATCAAGTTCTTAAGAGATCCAAATTGTTATTTAATTTCAACTGATATTTTGGACGCTGGCCATTAACTCAGATTTAAACATACGGCTGGTGCTGGCCACTTGGTCAGCAACCACATAATTGCGTACCATCTCAAAACAAAAAGCGCTATTTCCGGCCCAGTAAGGGTTTGGAAGTTATAGACGATTTTCATATAAATTTATATGGGGTAATGTCAATGCTGGGAGATTGTGCTAATCCTAACATACGGCTGGCACTGGGGTGTTTATTATAAATTACTCTTAATATTTTAAACTAATAATATGGCACATTAATATTTCGAATTTAAAATATATAGAATTACTATTGCCAAAACACAATACAATAATTTCCAAGTATTAGTTTTACATGAACAACGATTAAACGAAAAAAAAACTGGGTTGGGATATTTTGTTGCTGTGTTTATAATTTAAATCGTCTTATACAGTGGCACTATTATGGTTTTCCCTGGGAATAGGGAATTGGGAAAAATATTTTCATAGCATTTTTGTCTAAATTATATTTTTCTGGCCTACTGTTGAAATTAGTTTGGTGTAAATATTTTCGAAACAAAGTTGATTGGGAAACTTTTGTTTCACAAAATTTGTATAGGGAAAAATAATTCCCAATATATCTTTGTTTCAAAAATATTTACACCAAACTAATTCCAACAGTAGGCCAGAAAAATATAATTTAGACAAAAATGCTATGAACATATATTTCTAAATCTCCTATTCCCAGGGAAAACTAGAATAGTGCCATTGGACGTATAAAATGAAAAAACTGTAGAGGAATAGAATAGTTTCATGTAAATAATACTAAACAAAATTCCTGGGATGAAAAACTGGGATAGCTTCATGCTTCTTGCAAATGGTTAAATTAAACTGTCGTAGTTTTCTATAAATTTGTGCGGATAAATTTACGGTTACGGAGGCAAAGACATAAGGATCGGACGCTAATATTGAGTTTTTTTTTTTTTTTTCATTTAACGCTTTTAGTGCCAACATGATTTTTAGCCCTTTAACTGTTTATGTCGAGTATACTCGTCATCAAGATAAAAAAAATTACATTCGTCCTTATTATTCAACGAATCAATTTTATTTATTTTTTCATGAAGAAGGTCAAATCACCGAGGCTTCTTTGAAGCACTGCTTCTTGGTTCAAAATAAGTCGTCATCGATAAAATGTCTATAAATGTATAATAAAAATGGTTAAAAAAATTATTTTTAAAATGTTTTCGCATAGTTCGCACCGATGCAATATAATTTATCGAAATTTTTTTAAAATTAATTATAACTAAAAAATAAAGCACAAAAATGAACTGGATTTTTTTTATTACTTCTTTGAAACCGTTATTTTATATATGTATCAAAATATCATCACCACAAATTTTTTTTTATTGTTCTATCACTACACAAAAATGGCCTTGAATTTTTTGTATTTCATTTTTGGTTGTGTTTCTTTGTATAAAATTTTACTCTGTTTTCGTCGAGTATACTCGTCTTCGCTGAAAAATAATTAAACAGTTAAAGGGTTAGAGATTTAGCTAAAAGTGCCACGCTGCTATAGTGGAACATTTAAAAATATATATTTCATTTTTCGAAGCATTTTATTTATGAAAAGTATTTCAAAAACAATTTTATTTTATTTTTCGAGTGGGTAATAAAAGTATGAAACAAATTTTTGTGTGATATATCGACAAGTATGAAATCTTAGAGATCATATTAGTTCGTGCGAAAGCAAAAGCGCGATCGCGTTCATTGGCACTCATAGGGTTAATAAACCCGATTAGATGTCGTTCCAACTTTAAATACTTCTCAAATTTCACAATTAAATTGCTTTTGCAACACAACTGTAATTCTCAGATGTTACCGGATAAATAAAACGTGCATTAATTCAAATTAAGCCAATCAGTTAATAAAACGTGTGTTGTCGATATCTAGATTAAATTAAACAAACAATTAATTTTAAACACTACATAAATTAAATTTAATTCTATATTCAATGGAAAAATGCATGTCTGCGCCTGCAGTACCGAATATATGCCGCGTGTGAATTACACAAGTAATATAAGTTGCTTAACAGTTGTAAGTAACATAAACAATAGACAACTGTTTTATTTAAGAATTGATCCATTTATAAAATATATATATTTTTATAAGACGAAGATCAATTGTTATTTGTATTGTTCTTACTTACCAAGATGATATATTTTTGTACTTGGAACTCGTATGCGTATCTACTCCAACGTAAAGCATAAATAAATCTTATAAAAATTGTTCCGTTTAAATAGACGACACGTGTTTCTCTTGTCTACTTTGGTCTAGAATTTTTTTTATAGCCGGATGATACAAAAGTAATAACAAGAATTTATTTGAAATTCTTTTATAAATAAATAAATAAATCTAATTGCAAAAAATTACTATAATTTAGTAACAAAATCACCGGAAGAAAGTTTATGTTACTTGGAAAAATCGTTGAATGGATTTGTCCATCATGCAATTTGGAGTAATTATTAATTAGGAAGATTACAGAAAACCGGATGGCTTTTATGTTTTACTTATGTAGTTGGGTGGCAAGAATTAGCCAATTGCTTGTAACACAAATTAAACAATTTTTCGTTTATGTTGTTATATCGCCCAGGAAAATAGGAAATGTTTGTTGCTTCCGAAAATAGTTTTTGCAAATTCTACGTACATACAGAATATTTTTCTTTATACATGTTTAACATTAGTATGGAATATGGTAGACAGGTTTTAATACAATTTAGATTGTTGTATAAAACAGGCTGTTATGTGGTATTGTTGGTACCGTTAAACTGTTTCGCTTCAGGGTTAGAGGATTTTATGTCTCGATGCATTTTTATGTCTGAAGTATTAGTGTCTGTTTGTATGCGGATTTGCAATTTTTGTTAGGTAGAAAACAGGCGGTTCATTTAATTCCATTAATGAAACTTATGAAAATCTAAGGGCTAATTTGTAACCCTTGTGATACCCCTAAAGTAGCTTGAATAAACTTCGATCTCTTATAGCTTCAAATAGGTTGGTGAAGTCAAATTTGCTCTAAAGTTTTGCAATTGGCTGACGGAATCGAAGGCTTTGGCTAAATCTGTTTAAACTACAATAAATTACTTTTTCATTTCTTTGGTCGTGTTACTAGTAAACTCTATGAAATTTGTTGATGATGATCTTTTTGAGATAAGCCTATGTAGATTATTTCAAATATACCGAATTGAAGATATTGATGTTATACCTCAACAAGATACATAATTTCTTGCTCCAGATTTGAAGAGTGGTTATTTTCTAATGTTAGCGAATTTCTGCTGGTTTTAGTGACTGTAGCAACCGTAATAGAATTTTCATATTTGTAAAATCTTTTAACATTATTTTAACTTCGGCTATTTACCCTTTCTCATTACTACACTTTACTAATTACAATTTCCGTTATTTGTGTACATACCACACTTTTCGTTAAAGGTTCACTTTAGTTTAAAATTGTAAAGTTCTGAAGCTTTTTCTCGTAATTATATTGTACTCAAGGACAGTCCTTAACTTTTTTCCATTTAACAGATTTTGACTTAACTTTAGTTTAACTTGGAAGGAGTAGGCAGGCTTCTCCGAACGCAAATTCCTTTTTCCTTCTCGATTCAGGTTGCCTCCATACTGATAACCTGTTATAACAGGAACAATTATAAGATTCAGAATGGATACGCATAAATCAAGTTAATTTCTCAACTCAACTAACCACGATAATTTTCACATAAACTTGTAGACACCGATAAATAAAACTTAACACCATTAACTTCCGTATTTCTTCATGCTGCTGTAATTTATTTATACGTTAGTACTTTCATACGTTTACAATCTTATTTATGCATACGTATGACAGAAAACGAGTGACAAATTTAATATTTATAATTAAATTAAAGTTTTCATGAAAACTTAAAAAAAAAATTAAATCTGATTAAAACTAAAACACTCATTTTACTTTCAAAGTCACACATAACATCTACATTACCCGTTTGCTAAAATTTCATACATGAAAGCGAAAAAACGTAAGATATGAAACGAATCAATAAAGAGAAATTATGGTTTAAGTGTTGCGAAACATCGAAGAAGAAAACATGGAAGTATTCAAAAGATATAGTTTTTATTAAATGATAGTAAATTAAGTTTTATGCCAATCATTAAATTATTAGATTTTTTTGTGATGTGTTTATGCGCTCAGTGTACTGTTTTCGATCGTACTAGTACATCGAGTATTTTTTTCGTCGGAGATTCTCTTGTACCGATATGGAAGAATTTGATTTATTGTTATTTGATTGATTTTGGTTTAGATTCGATTGCTATTTAATTACACAACTTAATTTTGGTTTTAATTCAAATTTCAGATTATTTATTACAACAAAGTTAAATTGATGCAAAAATAAGAGATATTTGAGTGCAAGAATCGGTGACTGGTAAGGGATATCATTGTTGATAAATATGATAAAATCGTGCAGTCTGATAAGGCGTCGGTCTGAAATGCCGAATTGCAAAATACCGAATTATCAAAATCCCGATAAAAAAAAAATCTCGACTTTTAAAATCACGATTTTGAAAATCCCGGTTTTCGTAATCCCGATTTTGTTGAAACCTTAAAAATCCCGACAAAAACCGGAATCATCTTCATTTTTATTAAGAACTCGGTCTTTTTCTGGTCGATCTTGGTTAAATTAGGGTTATTGGTTATAATTTGCATTTTAATTTGAAGTATTCTAGAATTTTTGAAATTGGGCCTGCTCTATTGAACTTGGCCATTCCTCAACCAATAATTGTAAAATTTAATTTACAAATTTCATTATCTCCTTTGCCAATTCTTCGATTAACTTATACTCCACAACATGAGATCTTCCGATTACTATCTTTACTCGGGCGTGCCAACCAAGTTTTGTGTTCTAGGGAAATCATCTCCATGGTTCGGGAATATAGTCCAGGCTTGGACAGGAACAGGGTTTTATTTTTTGGAATATCGAACCGTTTCCCTATAAATTATAATAAAATTTTCAAAAAAAATTACATTTTATACTCAGGGAAATTTTTTGAAATTTGGTATATTGGAATTAAAATTTGGCATTTTGTATAGGAATTTTGTTTTTTTAGAATTTTATGTTTTGGGATTTTGGTTCTGGAATTTCGTTTAAAGAATTTTAAATTTGACGAATCGTACGAAATTCGACTTTTAATTTTTTTTTAAATCGAAAAGCACGATTTAAAAAAAAAATTAAAAGTCGAATTTATAATTTTTTTTTTTAGATTAGACTTTTGAAAGTCGGGATTGTAAAAATCGGGATTTTGATTTCGAGATTTTTAAAGTCGGACAGACAACCCCAACCCTGATGTACAGTTGTAAATAAAGTGTCGGCATCAGGAGAAATTAAATAATTAAAATATAAATTTCTGCTGGTACCCGCCTGTGTCATTACCAATAGTCTCATGGAGGCACATTGTTACAGGCTGGCTACTGCCAACCTGCAGATATTCACTAAGCACCTGCAGAGGCCTCCACGGTGATATTTTGCCGGCTACGTTCTCAGGGAGAAGTGCTAAGGTCGTGGGGTTTGAGGCATACAGGGCTCCTGGCTTACACCGTGATGATTACAGAAAGTTGGGGGGAAACGCAAATAATAATAATACCGAGTTCCGCCGAAACTCGTCGGCCGGAACTTGAGGAACGAACACAATAAAGTTATAAACTGGTAGAGGTGCCTTGGTGCGCGCATCCATTCGAATTCAAACAGGGCAAAGCCCCGGTTACGAAATAGGATGCGGGCACCAAGGGACCGCAAACACTAAACCGACACAGAGGGAGTCTCCGCTCCCATCATACCGACCGAGAACTTAGAAATTCATTTTATTTAATTTATTTTAAAAAGGAAAACAAAAGAAAACACAACTTCCCACGAGGAAAACAAGAAAGGGAGGGATCGAGAGAGAAGCGAGAGAGAGAGAGAACAGCAATGCGCATCGAGCGCGCACCCGTTGTGCGGCGCTCGATCACAAAACTTTTGAAAATTATATAAATATATATATGAATATAATAAAAAATATATAAAAAAAATTAAAATCTAAAAAAAATTAAAACAAAAAAAAATAAAAAATTGTACCTTAATTATTTTTAAAAACAATTACTGGTGCGGCCTTGCGCGGCCGTCATGCCACAGGTGACCTTGCCCCACCCGGACCGTTGCGGCTTGGCTATACCGTTACCACAATAATATACTTAATCGAGTAACCGGTTGGCTACAGCGTTGCGGGCCTCTCCCCGATACCAAATAGCAATAAAAATCAGCAGCCGGTTGGCTACCGTTAATACGGCTGACCTTGTGCGGTCTGACGTTGCGGCAGACCACCGATAACCAAAAACACACAAATGGCCGGCTGGCCACCCGTGTCGTTGCAGGGCCTCTCCCCGATACCAAATAATCAACGAGGTGCCGGTTGGCAACCCGTTACGTTGCGGGGCCTCTCCCCGATACCAAAATAAACAACGAGGTACCGGTTGGCAACCCGTTACGTTGCGGGGCCTCTCCCCGATACCAAATAATCAACGAGGTGCCGGTTGGCAACCCGTTACGTTGCGGGGCCTCTCCCCGATACCAAAATAAACTATCCCGGCTGGCCTCGACTGGAATCCGTAAACGTTGGATTAACGAGATGGCCTCAACTGGCCGCCCGTAAATAATTTTTACCGTCGTACTTGTTGTGGCACTTCGTTGGCGTACTTCCGCCTTAAACCGAAAATATGAATAGCCGGTTGACTACCCGTTAAGTTGGGCGTAGTACCACCGAAAATCTTTGGCCTCGACTGGCCGCCAAAAATAAAATACTGGGCGTTGTCCGCCAACCGTAAATATTGCACTTCACCAGCAAGGTTAGTCACCAACACCACAATTGAATCGAATGCAATGATTGTCACACCACACTTGTCTCCAAAGGAAAATCACCGTTTACGTAGCACTTATTTTTAATAGTAACAATAAATAGTTGATTTCCAAAACGTAAATTTTCTCTTCTATTATTGGTAATTATCACTGTACCACCAAATGCCCTTCAAACCTGACTTGAATGCCACAAAAATTAACTTTTTTGTTTCGATTTTTATAAAACAATCACATATTATTGTACAAATAATTTTATTTTCATAGAATGTATACAATTTCAACGTTTTGTCTTGAATTACAACCCAAGACTTTTATTCTCCAAATTACTACTCGACTCACATTAAAATCAATCAAAAAAAAACTTTTAGATTTTTGTTTTAATTATTTTTTTTTTCATTTACCAAAAAAAAAACTTAAAATCCTTTTAATTCTCAAAAATCACCAACTCACTGAGTTTTCAAAATGAACACCAAAACTCGAAAATAAAAAATCATACAAACAAACTGTATGAAAATCACTACTCGAATCCCATAATCAAAAAAAAATTCGAGCGTCGCACAGCTCGTAAAACGTTTTAGAAGAAAATGCATCTCTCTTCTCTGTCTCTCCTTTATACCAAATTTTCGTTGGTACAAAAGAGAGACATACAAGAAAAAACAGTTTTTTCAAAACGTTTTACTTTGCACACACTCGATGCGCATTGTTCTCTCTCTCTCTCTCTCCCATTCTCGTTCCGTTGCCAACATAACAGAAGAAAACACACAGGAATCCATCCACCAAGAAGTGACGTTCAGACAGCGAAAACACGGACGCAAGAAACCACGTTTAGACAACAAAAACCCGGACGCAAGAAACCACGTGGAGAATAGAAACAAATTTACAAAAAATGTCTTGTTAAGACCACACAGTCGTAACAACATATTGCTCAGTACTTGACTCAGAACCATCAGCAGCTCGGTTGGGGTCGTTTGGCCGACTTTTAAGATCGTGCCATGTTTTTTTCCGGTCTTCTGGTCATCTACTCACTCCGCATTAAATCGCAGTAATGCTGTTTGTTCATTACGCTTCATTCATATGAATTGGATAACTACGAACAGAATAGGAATTTCGAAACTTGTAAATGAGTGTACACATTTCATAATCTTCTCTGTCAATCTAACAGTGTCTCGTTTATGTAGCTGCTAGCTCACATGCTGGCTCTGCTAATGCTCCGCTTAAAGCTGCATTAAAAATTTATTATTCTGTTTTGCTGAGGCAGGAGATGCTCTCTACTCCTACTTATAGCATCACATACTCTTTACTAACGGTTAGCTAACTATATACGGTTTCCTTAAACAGGAACCAACTCAGAATCCTCGTTACGGTTTGGCTACGACTGCATTATGTGATGACTGCTTTAAGAAACATGCTAACAGTATTTATTACATTTAATTCAATATCTCGCAATATCAACTGCAGTTTTCCTTGGTCCAAACCTTATGTTAAACATTTATTTGAAAAAATAAAACACTTGTTCAAAAATTATAATTTCAAAATTGTCGGTAATTCTTCATCTTGTTTAAATGATTGTCTTTTTTCTAAACTTAAAGATCCTATACCACTCAATAAGCAGTCAAATTTAATTTATGAAGTTAAATGTGACTGTAATGTTGTTTATACGGGTCAAACAAAACAATTTTTGGAAAAAAGGATTTATCAACATAAAAATGGTGTAAATAAAAATGAAGATCAAGGTACTAGTGCACTATCTACACATTCAAAGAATTCAGGTCACATAATTAGCCTAAATAATGTTAAAATATTAGAAAAAGAACGAAATTTTAGGAAAAGATCAATTTTAGAGATGCTATATATTAAATCTAGCATTAATTCTATAAATATAAATAATGATTGCGCCTACATTGGCAATTGCTACAATTTTTGTTGTCTAATTTCGTTTTTTGTCTGCTTTATTTCTTTGCTAAATTTATTTCATTGTTTAATTTATATATACAATTTTCATTTATATTTTTTTAATAATTTTAAAATCATATTCATATTTTATATACTTGTTTGTAAAATTTACTTTAAAATTTACTTTGTATTTGCTATTTGAAAAAATTGTATTTACTGTATAGGCTTTTTATATTTGTTTTTTAAAAAATTTATATAAAAATTTTCATTAGCTTTGAAAATGATGTCGATGAGACATCGAAAGCTCAGTCCTTAAATTGTTTTATTTTATTTAAAATAAAAACGAGCCCTAAACGCGGGTTCACGTACGTGATCAAAAAAATTTGATTACAATATGAAGTTAGAAACAAAAGCTATTGCTCTAAATATTAAGCTATTTTACTTGACGTTTCATTTGTCATTTTCAACCATTTTAATTTGTGTGTTGTGTGTGGCTGTGGTGACGACGGATAATTAAATAAAAAAAATAAAAACATTCATTTCATTTTCATCAACATTCGTTCATGGTTGAGTTTGCTAAATCACAATAAATCGAATGAATGAGTGATAAATTGATGAAAAGTTTTGAAGATGCTCGTAACAATCCGTTTCAATTTCGGCATTTGCAGTTGTGTCACAATTTGGCGGATTTAAGTAAAGTTCCGAGCCCAAAGATCGTGTTAGCTTCTACTTCCGATATTGAATGTGGATAAGCACGTGATTTGTTTGTACAATGAGCTTCAAATTCTAACAACAGCATTATTCTAACGAATCGTACCTCGCCTGGGAGTTTTGCTCGCGATTTAATAGAAAACGGTTTGAATGGGCGTATAATTATTATACGAACAATATGCGATAGTATAAATATAAAATAAAATATGTACATATTTCATTTTTCATAAAATAAAGACAAAAGTGGAAAAAAAATTGATTTAATTCAGTCTTGTCCGATCTAGTCAATCTAATTATTTATTACTCTACCCTTCACTCTTCTGCTTATTGTGGTAAGGGATTACAGTTGGCGCCGTGCATCGGAGTGATTATTTTATGGTGGCTAGTTAAATTCATTTGTACCAGCTGGTTGCCTATATTTGCACCTTTCGAATCCTTCGTAGTACGTCCAAATCGCTTAAATTATTGCTGTAATATTCATTCAAAAGTTAAATGGAGATAATTTAGTGATTTAAACAAACGATCTACTCACATGACTACAGCCGTCAAACGCATATTTAAAATTAAGTTTTCAAGCACATCTAATTTACGTTTATGATTATCCTGTTTTACTGTAATATTAGCGATGTGGCACAGAATCGCTTGAAATGGTAAGTGATCGCGGCTGTCCTATTTCCGAATTTTATTCAATGTAATAATTCCGCAATTACACAACATTTTAGTACACAAGATATTTTGAAAATACGTCGCACAAAATTACAAATTGTTTTCACAATTTTAATACATTTATTAATATTAAAATTAATTAATTATGTAATCGCACGACAAAATTTAAAACACCAAATGCCGACAATGAAAATGGCGTGTGTTTTGTTTGTTTTTGATATTGACGTGAGTCATATAGAAATGTCAGAAAAATAGCAAAATTATTTATCCCTTTCCCACTTACCCACACAATTGTGTGGGTAAGACCAAATTATAATGTTTTGTATGTGTTTTGAACCAACTTACACATTTGTGCCTGCCTTTCACACAATTGTGTTGATTGTACTTAAAATCAACCGAAATTTTTTATCAAAAAGCCATTACGTAGTTTTTTCACTTACACATTTGTGTGGTTTGGACTTAAATTTAGCGTATTTTTTTTTTTTTTTTGTAGAAAAAGGGATATAATGAGCGTCATTGTTGCTCTTAATTTGTTTTTTGTTTTTTCTATGTTGGATGCTTGCGATCAAAAATTTGCCCAAAGATAAAAATATTTCATCTCAGGCGGGGAAATTCCAAAGATTTGATTGGCTTGATTCGCGAATCATTTTTTGATCACGTACGTGAACCCGCGTTAAACGGTCTGGTTGAATGGCTACGTAAATAAGCAAAATTGCCGCATTTGGAGTGAAGAGCAACCAGAAGCCGTTCAAGAACTGCCCATGCATCCCGAAAAATGCACTGTTTGGTGTGGTTTGTACGCTGGTGGAATCATTGGACCGTATTTTTTCAAAGATGCTGTTGGACGCAACGTTACGGTGAATGGCGATCGCTATCGTTCGATGCTAACAAACTTTTTGTTGCCAAAAATGGAAGAACTGAACTTAGTTGACATGTGGTTTCAACAAGATGGCGCTACATGCCACACAGCTCGCGATTCTATGGCCATTTTGAGGGAAAACTTCGGAGAACAATTCATCTCAAGAAATGGCCCGGTAAGTTGGCCACCAAGATCATGCGATTTGACGCCTTTAGACTATTTTTTGTGGGGCTACGTCAAGTCTAAAGTCTACAGAAATAAGCCAGCAACTATTCCAGTTTTGGAAGACAACATTTCCGAAGAAATTCGGGCTATTCCGGCCGAAATGCTCGAAAAAGTTGCCCAAAATTGGACTTTCCGAATGGACCACCTAAGACGCAGCCGCGGTCAACATTTAAATGAAATTATCTTCAAAAAGTAAATGTCATGACCAATCTAACGTTTCAAATAAAGAACCGATGAGATTTTGCAAATTTTATGCGTTTTTTTTTAAAAAAAAGTTCTCAAGCTCTTAAAAAATCACCCGTTATAATTGGCTCAATAAATAATTTTTAATTATTATCATTTTCCTACGAAAAACTATTTTTAATCATTTATTCATACGCAGAGTACAAAAAGAACAATTAAATGAAAAAATCTGGGATGGATATTTTGTTGTTGAGAAAAAAAAAATTTAAAAACAATTTCCTTCTTATACAAGTTTAAATAGAAAAAACTGAGATGAGATGTCATAGTATTGTCTGAGGTTTTTTTTTTGCTGGGATGAAAAACTGGGCTAAATTCACATGCTTCTGTTGAAAGCACATTTCTTGAGTATTATCAAGTTTAGGAAACTAAAAAATTTCTACCATAGCCCTGTAACGCTCACCATTTACAGTCAATGCATTACCATCTTCGTCTTGGAAGAAGTACGGGCCTACAAGAAGTACATCTTGTCTGCTGATATTCCGCACTAAACTGTGATTCTAAGTGAATGCAACGGACGCTGTTGAATCACTCTCGAGTTTCCAGTGCCCCATATTATAATTTTTTCACAAAATTATAAATTTTAGATCATTATATTTTTTTTTTTTTCATAAAATCAGGATCAACAGTTAATAATTTGGCCAATTTTAAGATTTTGTGCTTAAGCGGGTTGCATAGTCTTGCGGCAAAATTTCATGTACCATTGGTTTATTATTCTACGCAGTGAAGTTTTGGACATTTGAAGCTGAGAGGCCGTTTACGAGTCGATGTTTCAGGGTTCTCAGATCCCGATGACTGAAAAAGAGCGAATAGATTGTGTACTTGATTTCTTGAGATTGCACATCTTTCTAGTGAATTAACTCAAGAAGTTCATTTTTTGAGTTGTGTAACTTTTTCATATCATGTGCGATATGTATGTATTTGAATAACCTTGAAGCATTTCCAGAAAAAAATATTTAACTGCAACAAAGAATTTAAGCGACGCAAACTGAAACTTGGTAGTAAAAATTTACCGTCGCAATTACGGACCGTCGCAACTCGAATTGTGGCATTTCGGGGCTTTGGTATACTTAATGTTTGTGAGTGGACCTTCCGATTAATAATGGAATACTATTTCATTCAAATGACTGCCTCGGCTGGACCCACAGTACCCCATTCTGTCGAGTCAATTTTTCCGTACATTTTCGATCGTTTGAGCCTCTATTTCACCAATAGTCATTTTAATTGGATCTTTCAAACCTTCAATCGTCTCTGTATGATTAGCATAGAATTTATCCTTGACGGCTGCGTACAAATAATAGTCCAACAGAGGCAAATCGGTGGCCATAGTTGAAATCGCCTATTCGGCTGACACTTTGATTTTCGATTATAGGAAACAAAAGGTCGACTATATCGTTGGGTGTGTGAGCAGGGCGGCGTCCTTTTGAAACCAAATATCAGCCAACTTTTTCACTTCAATCATAGGGAATAAAAATTCAGTTAACATGGCCACTGACTGCTAGTTCGTCTCCTCGCTCATTTTCGAAGAAAATGGCCCTATCATGCCTTTGAACCACATTCTTCACCAAACAGTCACTAGTTTTGGGTGTATTTGCACCTGAATTGTCACGTGTGGATTTTTTGTGCCCCAAATACGGTAGTTTTGCTTGTTCACATAACCACCGAGGTAAAAATGAGCTTAGTCGGAAAAGATGTTTTTTTGGTAAAATCGCTCTCCTTTTTCCTACCGAGATTTGGCTCGATGTGTATCGGGTACGCTTTGGAGGTGGACGAAAATTTGTGCAGATTCATAAATTGAAGCGATACGACATTAGATGTATCACTTGTAGCTCGGGTGGTTAAGGTCTGCACTACCCAGTGTTATCAACCCAAATGTCGCGAGTTCGAATCCAGTTGGAGACTATAACTTTATTAACCGTTCATTACGAGGGCTGCCTTTTATATTTCGGGATTAGAGAACAAAAACAAATATTAATCATCGAAAATCGCTTTATTGTTTTTCAAAATATTCCCCATGAAGATTTATATACTTTTGCATGCGTTTGAACCAATTGTCGAAGCACTTTTTTCACTCTGATTGAGGTATCTCCAAAACATGCATTCTGAACGCAGCAACCGCTTCTTCAGGTGTCGAAAAACGTTGACCTCTCAGTTTGATTTTTACGTACGGGAATAAAAAGAAGTCATTTGGTGACAAGTCAGGACTATACGGCGGATGACACATCAAATCGATGTTTTGAGTGCTCAAACATGCAGTTGTTTGAGTCGATGTGTGAGAGCTTGCATTATCGTAGTGAAGAGTGATCCATCTTCGGCAGTTGGTTTTCCTGATTTCTTGGAAAACAACTGGCAAACAAATGATTGTGTACCACTCAGAATTGACTGTTCTGCATTATTCTAGTAGTACGGTTGGACATGTCCATCCAACAACTTTTGTTGGATTCGACTCATTTTGACACCCATACAGTCGACTGCTGTTTACTTTCGGGCTCATACGCGTAAATCCACGATTCATCACCTGTCACTATGTCATAGACGTGTTTTGAAGCACCGCGATCGTATTTTTTGAGCTTTTCTTTCGACCAATCGACACGAGCCTTTTTTTTTGAGCGATTGACAAATTGTGTGGGATCCAACGCGAACAAATTTTTTTGACATTCAAATGTTTATGCAATATTGAATGTATGCTGGCCCCACTAATGCCTAAGGTTGTCTCAATCTCACGATAGGTCACATGACGATCTTGCAATATCAGTTCGCGCACAGCATCAATGGTTTCCGGAACAACAACTGATTCTGGGCGACCTTCACGAAATTCGTCTTGGAGTGAACTACGACCTCGATTGAATTCACCATACCATCGATAAACACTGGTCCTTGATGGAGCTTCATCGCCAAAAATTGAATTAAGTTCATCCATGTTGAGTTAATGAGTACTGTAAACAACACAAATAGCGCTCGAATATCAAAACGTTCTGAGCACGTATAATCTCTAAAATGTCAAACTTTACGATGGAGCTGTCAGTTGCCAGATTGCAACACTAAGGTTGTCCAATCCCGAAATATAAAAGACAACCCTCGTATTCTTAACTTCAAGTGGAGGGGAATATCGAGATAACGAAAGCAATTGTAAACGGCGGCAACAATCATCATGAAATCAGTATTTTCCATGATGATTTACAACGGCGTTAATTATCAAGATGGGGGAATTAATGACCAGTGACCAGTGCAAGTTAAGAAGTAAAAAAGTAATCCGGTATAGGCCTTAACCCGACTCACACTTTTATAAAATTTACATAATTTTTCTATCTCCCTCTTCTATCTGGTTTGCCACCATACCATCAATTTCTCCCGAGTCATTTACTTTGAAATACCAATTAGACATGGATCTTTAAGTTGTGCCAAAAAACTGCTCATTTAAACCAATCTTAACAAACAGGTGTAAATTTATGATCAAAATGTAAACATAATTTTATACGCGCAATAAATGTAAATTAAATTTTCCACTAAATATATTTTAAAATTAAATTAACCTAATGGTGTAATTGGGTGGTACATGGATCGAAGAAATTTACTAAGATTGTCAGAAAACAAATAGAAAATTCAACACACAACCACACACGTCGTTTTTTATACGTTTACGTTCTATTTCGCGTCTATAGAAGAAAACTTTTAACTAGAAAAGACAAATTTTGTTGTTTTCAAGTTATAGTTGTGTTATTGTTGTAGCACATACGAGTAAAGCGAATATAAAATTTAAATCTAATTACGGTATTGATGTCAAGGAATTGCGGAAAAATGATTAATGTAATCGCGACAGCTTTCAATCATAATTAAAATAATGTTTGCTTTTATAGGTAGGTGACGCTCCCACTTTCTGATACGCTCGATTGTGGTACATCACAGACATCATACATTAACAAACACACCAGACAATAGCGCTATTCTAGTAATAGCGTAATAATAGGGTTATCATTCACATGAAATTCTTTTAAAATCCCACAGACACAAACAATTATAACCTAAAAAATCAGTTATGCGCCTAAATTGGAAATTTTTTCCATCACATTGAGTTCGATAGAATCCAGACAAAAAATATTTATCATCAAGTTTTTTATTTAAATTGATTATGTTATCACCATCACCCCAAAGTGCTACCATCCCATTTATAATTTTTTATCGCTATTCCACAAGTTGTAGATAATCAATACAAAACGATGTTCTTAACGATTTGAAATTGTGTTAAATAGCAAAAATTTAACTAACCGAATAAATTGTAAGCAATTTTTCACGCAAAAATTTCGATTTTAGACCGACTTTACAAAAATAAATTCTTTAAAAAAGAAATTCAAACCATAAACTATTTATTGTACAATAGAAATTAATCAAGTTGAATGACTACGTACGTTCCCGTTAAGGTTTTAATTTTAGAAAATGAAAAGCTCACCAAAACCTTATTTTAAAAAACCAAACAAAACTTGACATACAAAATAAATGTTAACTTGATTTTTATGCTATTGAATTCTAAATTGTTTGATTCGGTCTCTGGAGGTTGCAAATTGCTTTTGTGCAAACTAGCAATTATTTTTTGCCTCTTTTACAAATAAACTGTTTGTATTGTTGCTCATACATAATGTTATAAATAATATTTAAGTGTTCGTAGAACTTTGATCCCAGCGTGTAACACATCTTGACGAAAATACGAAAATGCAATTATAAAATTTTGTAGAAAAGTAAATGTAGAGAATTTGAAATGGTTTTGCTATTTAAATCGAATTTATTCAATACAGTTCTAGTCACGTGTTCTGAAGATATCAACCAAATTGAACTATAGACATGTACATAACCGTTGATAATCAACTCTCAAAGTTTTATTTAAGTTATGCACCAACAAGTTGGTGTTTTTTTCGTTCATTGACTCTTGTCTCAAAAATGATATTTAGATTTTCTTCGGTGTATAGATTTACAAAAAATTGTTAAAGCGAATGCCCGCCGGCCGCTCATAAATGTCAGTAATTTTATTACATTTTCCAAGCACGTTGCTTTTAGATATTTATCACGTGCTTTGGAAAAATATATCAAAATTTATTTTTTCTTAATTATACGTGAAAAATAATATTTGATTGTTTGAAAATATACCTTTAAACGATTTTGGTAACAAAACAGATTTTACAGCTTTCATTCCACTGGCATTTGCTTTCGAAGATTCATGACCAAAATTAGTAACTTGTCTCTTCAGTATCTTGAAGTTGTTCATCTTATATTAATACTTATAAATTTACGGACGATTACAATTTTGTCATTCAGAACTAAAAATTTGAATGAAGAAGAAGAGCAGTTAAAGGCAGAAAACGAAAACTTAATTATTTTTGCTTAGAAGTATTTTTTAAGAATTCAACTGTAATTTGTTCCAATGATAATCAAAAAATCCGATGGGTTTCAGCAGACCAAAAGGAAGTAAAATATAATTTAAAATTATATTTGCAATTACAGGAGTTATCGCTCGAAGTGTTACCAACTTCACGCTGCTGTTGCAACTAAACAAACGGCTAATGGTAGCGCGCTCATTTTTGAAAAGTGAACAACTAGTTTGTGTATCGGACTATTACACGTTACAATGATACTGATAGCATCACAAAACGCTATGGTGGTGGACATTCAAAAACAGCAACATTGTCAGAAATGGTTCGAAAGGTAAAGACCAGATTTCAACGTAATTCACGACAAAGCGCAGTTCGATTGGCCAAAAATCTCAACGTGTCTGCTCGTACCATGAGGCGTATATTAAAAAATTAACCACAACTGAAGCCGTACAAAATACAAAAAGTGCAAGATTTATAACCTGCATAAAAGGCTGTGTCCCTAGCAAGAGCAGAGATGTTAAAATACTTGCACGTTGGTGGCGAGGAGAATTTGATATTTTCTCATGAAAAAATCTATCCGGTTCAGCAATAAGTAACCAAAGAAATCGAACGTGTTTGGTTAGAGTGCAATTCAAAAGACTATTTAGACCAGCGAATTGGTTTGGTCAAATCAAAAGATTTTAATCAAGCTTTGTTGCCATGGGCACGTTAACAATTCGATAGAAATCATTGAACATTTCAACAAGGCTAGTCACCATCCCATAAAGCCCGTTAAACCCAACGTTTTTTATAAGAAAAAGTTCCCAGCTTCATTTTTTCACAACAATGGCTACCATATTCCCCCAAATTAATCCCAATGGATTTTTCCATATGGTCCATTCTGGAGACCAAAATATTAACTAAAAAGTATGAGACGGTCGACGTCTTAAAGATTGTTCTTCGTCGAGAATGGGACAAAATACCATCAGACCACATTCGTGCAGCGTGTGAAGCCTGCTGGGACAGACTCGATGCTATTATCCGCGCTAAAGGTGGCTACAACGAACAATAATATATTTGTTGTTAAATTTTCAATGTTTTTACGATATACTGGTTGTGGAATAAAAAAAAAATAAAAATTAACAAATTTACAGCATGTTTTTTGGTAACACTTCGAGTGTTACGGCTGCTTCGAGCCCTGATCATGTTAACTAAAATAATTAACATATTACATAAAATATACGTAATATTCTGTTGTCGATAAAGATTTGATATAAAATAAAGATCAATCTCCAATTTTTTTCATGAAATTCACAAACTCTTCGTTTTCTGGCTTTCGGTATCATAAGCAAATCGGTCAACTTAAGTCGTATGATATCCGGAAACACTCCTGAAAAATGCTCGAATATCTGCCATACAAGTATTTGGCCACTAATTACGGTTTCCACTGCACATATAAAGTTAAATTTATTTTAAGTTTAGGTAATAAATTTTGTCCACCAACTGTTGGTAGTTATGTACCTTATTTCAAAATTATATCTTGTGGTGAAAGTACAATTTTTAGTTTTCCGGAAAATAGTCGTACCCAAATTCGTAATCAATTTGTTAATGTTTTGACTAATTTTAAAAATAGTTCATCGTTGCAGAGACTTTCACCAGTTGAAAAACGTATTTTATTTTGCCTTAAACAAGCAAAAACGTTTTTGAAAAATAATCCAAATATTATGGTGACTCGAGCAGACAAAGGCAATATAACCGTATTAACCACACGTAATGATTATATTGACAAAATGAATAGCCTATTAAATGACGACACAACTTATAGACAATTGATAAAAAATAATTCTACTCCAATTCAAACTACGTGAAACACTTTAGTAAAAAATTGGCAAAAATCTGGCAACATTGATGAATTTACAAAGAAAAAATTAACTAGTTATATTCCAGTAGTTCCTAAATTATATGGTTTACCTAAAATCCATAAACCAAATATACCCTACAGACCTATTGTGAGCTCAATAGATGGTCCCACATACGGTTTATCGGCATTTTTAGGTAACATTCTTAAATTTAGTGTAGGAAAAACTAACTCTTTTGTTCTAAATTTCGAAGATTTTAAACAAAAAATTCGAAATTTCATTATACCCCCAAATTTTTTGTTAATTTCTTTAGACGTGATTTCGTTATTTACTAATGACTATCTATATATTTTCGGAAATTATCAAGAAAAATTGGAGAGACATTAAAAAGAACGCAAAATCAAAATTGACGAAAGTCCAATTTCTTGAAGGTTTAAGTATTGTTTTAGATAATTCGGAATTTTCTTTTGACAATAAAAATTATACACAAAGTTTTGGTTCTCCAGTGGGTTCTCCCATAAGCCCTATATTAGCAAATTTATTAATGGAAAATTTGGAATATAGCATTAAATTCTTTAGATTTTCAGTCATTATTTTACTATCGATATGTTGATATTATATCGGCTATTCCGGAAAACAAAATTGATATATTTTTGAACAGTTTTAACAAAATTTTTAATCGAATAAAATTTACTTTGGAAAAGGAAGTTAACAACCAAATTCCATTTTTAGATTTACTTTTGATCCATGAGCCTGATGGCAAAATTTCTTATGATTGGTATCACAAAGATAGTTGGTCTGGTAGATACTTAAATTTTCATTCTTGGCTTCCTACTTCCTATAAAATTAATACAGTAAACATTTTGGGTCAAAAACTTTTAAAACTTTCAGATCTCAAATTTTACAATAAAAATTTTAACATATTAAAAGAAACATTGTTAACTAATCATTATCCCGCCAAATTAATAAATCAGTGTATTTGGAAACAAAAAAATTGTATTACAAGTTTTGAAATTCGGCCCATTAACAATGACAAAAATTATTTTTCAATTCCTTATGTTAAACATTTATTTGAAAAAATAAAACACTTGTTCAAAAATTATAATTTCAAAATTGTCGGTAATTCTTCATCTTGTTTAAATGATTGTCTTTTTTCTAAACTTAAAGATCCTATACCACTCAATAAGCAGTCAAATTTAATTTATGAAGTTAAATGTGACTGTAATGTTGTTTATACGGGTCAAACAAAACAATTTTTGGAAAAAAGGATTTATCAACATAAAAATGGTGTAAATAAAAATGAAGAACAAGGTACTAGTGCACTTTCTACACATTTAAAGAATTCAGGTACATAATTAGCCTAAATAATGTTAAAATATTAGAAAAAGAACGAAATTTTAGGAAAAGATCAATTTTAGAGATGCTATATATTAAATCTACCATTAATTCTATAAATATAAATAATGATTGCGCCTACATTGGCAATTGCTACAATTATTTTGTCTAATTTCGTTTTTTGTCTGCTTTATTTCTTTGCTAAATTTATTTCATTGTTTAATTTATATATACAATTTTCATTTATATTTTTTTAATAATTTTAAAATCATATTCATATTTTATATACTTGTTTGTAAAATTTACTTTAAAATTTACTTTGTATTTGCTATTTGAAAAAATTGTATTTACTGTATAGGCTTTTTATATTTGTTTTTTAAAAAATTTATATAAAAATTTTCATTAGCTTTGAAAATGATGTCGATGAGCAATCGTCGAGCTTCCATATGGCGCAAAATAAATAACATATGGTACGAACTAACTGTGACTACATAGTCGGACAGTACCAGCCGTGTGGTAGGATTTGTACAATCGCCGAACTTTCATATGGCCCAAAATAAATAGCCCAAAACTGTATCAATCACAACTGTATAGCTGGCCGATTGCGCGAATCCTTCCATACGGCTGGAACTGTCCGACTAGTCACACTTTATCCGTACCACAGGTTATTCAAAACATAAATAATCATTTCCGGCAAATCATATTTCTAGAAGAATGTCATTGTAAGCCCTTACTATTACCAGAGACAACCTAAAAGAGATATTTCATCCTATGTAAACGTAAAAATTTAAACTGCTTGTTTATTTTCTGTAAATAGCCGTATACAATCAAAAATATTTTGTTTTTTGCGTATACGTATACGCAGTCTAACGAAAAATCACAGATGCAACGATGACATTGGAATTATAGAAATATATTTTGTTTTTATGTTTTCGTTCAAATTAAAAATCTAATTTGATTGTCTGTGCTATTACCAACTTCAACCAATATATTGACTGATATTGTTCTCATCTTTAATCAAAACAAACAATTATTATCATTTTACATAGAAAAACTATTTTTAGTTTAAGTAGAAAAAACTGGGATGAGATGAAATTGTATTGTTTGAGGAATCTTTTTTTTCTGGGATGTAAAACTGGACTAACTTCACATTCTTTTTCGACTGTTCCATCTTGACTTTTATATTGGGAATTATTTTCCCCTATAAAAATTTTGTGGAACAAAAGTTTCCCAATCAACTTTATTTCGAAAATATTTACACCCAACTAATTCCAGCAGTAGGCCAGAAAAATATAATTTTGACAAAAATGATATGAAAATATTTTTCCCAATTCCCTATTCCCAGGGAAAACCAGAATAGTGCCATAGTTCCCTATTCCCGGGGAATTACCAGAATCCTTCCACTGAAAAATTTAAATTTTTGAGTTGAGTCACTTTTGAATGTTTTCGGGGAATCCCACACTACAAATACATTTGATTATTTCGTTTACATAGTTTTACTGCGCATGTAAGTGGCTGTGTATATGTACATATTCTAGGATCTGTGTTAACAATTAGTTTTTTTGTAACTTTTATTCTTTCTGGTAAACATTTTATTTTATTGACATATACATACATATTAATTAATTATTTATTTGGATAAACAACACTTTTTAACCTCAGTTTAACCGTAATCATGAGCTCAAAAATTATTAAAAAATTAAGAAAAACTAACAAAACTCAATGTTTTGCGACGTTTTGAAACTGGAAAAGTCAGCTGATATTGCAGGAACACTTGGACTGGCACCATCGACAGTTACAGTAAGCGACCGCGATAGAATGAAAATTAAAGAAGCCTCCAAATCTGCTACATCTGCCGATTTAAAAACGATGACGAGAATGGGAAGTTCTACCATGCTGAAAATGGAGCCATTGCTTTTAATTTGGATTAAGCAACAAACGTCAGAGAAAATTCCACTATGCAAGATTATCGAAGATAAAGCCAATAGTTTGTATGAGGGCAACTTAAAGAAACCTGTGTTGCCTGTTGTTGATAATGCGGGGGGGAATAAGTGTGAAACTTTTGCAGCTAGTCATGGGCCGACACTGCTGCTGCCGAAATTATCCACCAGAATTACAAATTATAACATTATTTACTAAAACAGGTTTTTAACGTTGATGAGACCTACTTGTTTTGGAAAAAGATTACCAAGCAGAACCTATATTTCAATAAAATCCGCATCGGAACCTAAAGCTAGTAAAGAGAGGCTTATTCCTCTTCCCGGGGTAAATGCAGAAGTAGATTTCAAATTTCAACCATTTCTAATCTACCAGTCTGAAGGATGCAATAAGAATCATCTGCCTGTATATTATCGCGCTAACAAGAAGGCTTGGATGACGGTGACATTATTCAAAGATTGGGTATTCCAGAAATCAAAACTTATTGTACAAAAGAAAATTGGATTTAAAGCATTGATGCTTGTAGATAATTGTCCTGGCCATACCCAACTAATAAGAATAATTTATTGGATAAAGTTAAATTTAGATTTCTGCCTCCCAACACCACCTCAGTGATCCAGCCAAATGATCAAGAAGTAGTTTCACATTTAACAACTATTACCTCCGTAGAACATTGAAGCACCTCCTTAGTGCTATTAAAGGCCCCAACAAAAACAAAATGCTAGAATTTTTTAAAAACTATAACATAATGCAACCTATAAAAAATATATAAAAAAACTTTTTAAAATACCACGTTTTTCTAATGCACTAAAAAGAAGAAAATAATATGTTTCTGGGAATATAGAATTATCTGGGCATTTATACTTAAAACTAGCTCCAATTTTCTACAAGTAAAAACGTGGGGCGCATTTTACAAAAGAAAATTGATAAATGTGACTTTGGATAACTTCTTATGGTATTTTTAGAACATTTTGCTAGCTTAGAACTTTCCTGTACCTAATTTATGATTACGGTGTCCCGAGTGAACACTGACGTATTTGTATAATAAATATCTAGTTCTAAGGACGACTGTTGACATGCTTTACGTCTACATATCATTAGTCATTCTTACAACTAGACATTTACTACACAAATACATCCAGTGTCCACTCGGGTGTGTTATAAAATAAATTAGGAAATTATAATTTTTTATTAAGCTTTGCTTCTATATATTTTTCAGTCGTCTCGATATTCAATCTTGAACGAGATATGCAGGGTATACGAGAAATTTATACGAGAGTTGACAAATATAAGATGCTTGTATCAAAGCCCTAAATTTTCACATTAAGTACACCAAAAACTTATTTTTTTTTTATAAAGAATTGATTTACGGAACTTTCATTTTTTTTTTTTAAATTAATAGTAATTTAATATATGATATCAATTTTCTTTTCTAAAATGCGCCCCACGATTTTAATTGTAGAAAATTGGTGCTAGTTTATAGCCTAGATAGTTCTAAAAAAATTATTTTCTGCTTTTTAGTGCATTAGGAAAACGTGGTATTTTAAAAAGTTTTTTTATATATTTTATTTTACTCTTTTTAGTTGTACGAATTTTGAATCTTGTTATCAATTGAAACAATTTTTTAAAATAGATTTCATTACTTTATTCAAGTTTAAAAATTATAAATGTTTGAAAACCTTACAAATTAAATTGTATGGTTTTAAAAATCATGTTTTTTCAATTTTTGCACTAACACATACAAATTTTCTTAATTGAAATAATTTTATTTATCTATATTAGATTTTTGTTTCGAATGTAGATAGACAGACAGATAGAAGACAAGAAAGCAAGTTAAGAAAACCGTAAATGCAAATGATTTGAAAGCTTCCAATTCTTCCGGCGCCAATTCGGACAGTTTACTGTAGCGCGTCGTAGTAACTGCCGATCGATGGTTGATTTTGCACTGGCTGTGTAGCAATATGTTGAGCATGACTAAACGGAGGTGGCTGAGTGGGTTGTTGCTGTTGCGGAACTGGCATAGGCTGTTGGAATGGTGATGGCTGGCTAAAGGCAGATTGTTGTGGCTGTTGTTGCATTGGTTGATTAAACATATTATTTCTCATTTGGACCGAATTCGGATCGACTTGTGAAGCCTGGGCAAAAATACTAGTTTGTTGAGGCTGCTGAGGTTGCGTTTGAAATACATTTGCAGGTGTTGATGGTTGAGGTACTTGCTGCTGCCCAAAAATGCTTTATTGCCCCTCAAAACGGAGGCGGATTAGCTGGTGCTCGAAAACAGACTGAACTGGTTGAGTGGGCTGCTGAGATATGGTTTGTCCTCCAAAAATGTTAGTAGGTGGTTGTGGCTGAGTTGGGGAGCCAAAGATGCCTTGTGTGAGTTGTGGTGGTCCAAATACATTTTGAGTTGGCTGCTGTACAAAAATATTCATAATCTCGGGGCTTGCCATATTCAATTGCTGCTGCTTTGATTTGCTCTCCTGAATCAAATTTATAAATCCTAGACGTACTTGCTCAAAGTTACCGTTAATTTTCGTCTCATAAAATTTGTATCGAACTTCCTCGAACGATTGATCTTCTATAAAATTTGGGATACAAGGTTTAACCTTGAATGGGCCGAAACAGGAGATTGGTTATTGATGGCCGAGTCTATTTAAACGCGGATTATTTTGCCTAAAATAAATAGGCAACATTTTAACTTTATACAACATGCCACAAATATATACTTACTTTAAATCAATGTGGTCATTAAAACAGTAATTATTTGATTGAGTTTGGAATTAAAACAGAAATAAATTTTAGTTGATGAAATGTCAAAAATTGTACTAGATTATTTTGTTTAGTACATACGACGAAACGGCATTTGACATGTTTTAGTTCATAGTTCACATATCCATCTGTCAAACGCCTGTAGTGAAGATTTGGGTTTTTTTGTGTGGTTTCTTGCGAATTATGATTGCAGCAAACAAATTCCTGATATTTCAACAACAAAATCAGAGAAAAATGAAAAAGAAAGAAAAAATTGGAAAAATTGTGACTTTTTCTATTATTGTGTATTCTATAACTATGATGGTGAATATTTTACGATGAAAGTTTTATTTACGCCAACCGTAAAATATTAATAACGGTTTTCTGAAATTTGTACTAGATTTTTGTTCCGAATGTTTGATAATATGAAAATGTCAGGTGAAACAACCAAGTGAACAAAATTTCAGCGAAATCGAATGATGATAAGTGCTTCAAATTTCGACCTCAAATTTTGACCCAAACAGATAGACAGACAGATAGACAGACAAGAAAGCAAGTTAAGAAAAACGTGGTAAAAATATTTCAAGTTCTTGAATTAAGACCGCCCTGCAGAACGGGGTTTGGAGAAAAATATGGCCTGCATGTTGTTTCTAAGTCGAATAATGTTACAACGGACAATGATGCAGCCAGTTTTTGTCAAGATATTGCCAATCTTGCACGAGACTCAAACTTTGATGGTCTGGATGCTAATAGCATCAACGAGCTTATCTCATTACATCAAGAAAATGCTGATTTACTGGATCTTGAACAAATGGAAATCTGGAAATAACAATGGATCGCAACGATCCAAAAATATTTCTGAAAAAAGGATTCTAACAGCAAAATGAATTCGCAGAGCTCTAAGTTTAATTGACGATAAAGCAATTGAAATTTTTAGAGAAGATGACCTTAACACGACAAGAAGTTTAAGCATTTCTCGGGCTTTAACTGCAAATATAAGTTCATATAAGGCAATTTATGATGCGACAAAAAAACAATCCGTCCAGCAAAAGATAGTTGAATATTTTTAATGTTGATGTTGAAAGTGGTTTAGAATTGGAATTATTCACAAATTTACATATTCATCTGGTTCCGAGTAATTAGAAGATTTTATTACATTTATTATAATTTTATATGCATTATAAATGAATTTATGGTAATGCTATTTTTAGGTTGTTGTTTGACTATTAAAGTGAATAATGAACGGTTTTAACAATCTATTAAATGCAATTTGTATGTACAGCATGACCCCGCTTTGCATTGTTTCACTTTGCGTTTTTTCCGATATGCAACACCTTTCCTAACCATACTCAAAATTTCGAACTGCGTCGCAAAATTTCCTTTTGCGTCATTTTCCGTTTACAAAAATATCGAATAAGTAGGGAAACCACCGATTACTCTTTGCATCATTTAAAACTTTTTTTGCGTTGCTGTCATTTACAAAATTTTAGTTTAAAAGTAGAACTCTTATGGGAAAGCAGCATTTCGATGTACTTTTATGTATTTAATTTACATATTCTGGACTAAAAAGTTTATGGAGTTTATGGAAAAACATTGTGTGTTAGGTAAATTAATTTTATTACATACATTTAACATATTTAAAGTGTTTAATAGTTGTACATAAATTTTTTTGTAGCGAAAATTAGCAAAATGCCAAAAATAATAAAAAGTGCAAAGAAAACAATTTCGTTGAAAACGAAATTAGAAATTATTAGAAGGTGCGACGATGGTGAGAAGTCCGTAAATATAGCGAAAGCACTTGGATTACCCGCAACGACAATATGATCCATAAAAACTATAGGGATGCAGATAAAATAAAAAAAAGTGGCCAGAACATTTCATCAAATTGCACTTCCCAAATTAGTCGTTGTAGAAGCAACTTAATACTCAAAATGGAATCTCTGGCATACATTTGGATCCAAGACCAAAATCGAAAGAAAATGCCGTTAAATAAAGCGTGTATCCAGGCAAAGGCAAAAACTGTATATGACACTCTAAAACAAAAGCCAGAATACAGCGAATACCAACAGGAAAAATTCCAAGCAAGCCAAGGTTGGTTCGAACGCTATAAAAATCGGATGAAGCTACACAGCATCGGGGTTAGAAGAGAAGCTGCTAGTGCAGATGTTATCGCCGGTGAATTATTCGTGAATAAATTAAAAGACCTCGTAAAATCAGAAGCGTATAGCCCCAAACAGATTTTCAATGTAGACGAAACAGGGCTTTTTTGGAAACGTCTACCGAAGCTCACTTTTATTTCAAGGGAAGAAAAATCGGCTCCCGGATTTAAGCCGCACAAGGATAGAATTACTGTTCTTCTAGGCAGCAACGCGGAAGGGGATTTTAAGTTCAAACCCTTTACTATTTATGCAAGCGAGACTCCTAGATGTTTTAAAAACGTAGACAAGAAAAATCTTCCCGTTCACTGGCGCTCGAATAGAAAAGCATGGATGACTGCGGCTACTTTTCGTGATTGGGCTTCTAAATGTGCAATTCCGGAAATAAAACGATATTGTCACAATGAAAATATAAGCTTCAAGGCACTAATTTTACTCGATAATGCGCCAAGTCATCCCATAGATTTAGATCATATCGATGAAAATGTTCGGTTTGTATTTATGCCTCCTAACACGACATCAATAATACAACCCATGGACCATAAGGCGTTATCTCAAACTTTAAGGCATATTATTTGAGAAGGTCGTTTAAACAACTGTTTATTGGGGTAGAGACCGACAATAATATCAGTAAGGATTTCTGGATGAACTACAACATTCTTACAGCAGTTTCGAATATAGCTGCATCGTGGGCTGAAGTTTCTAAGAAAGCAATGAATGAATGTTGGAAAAGTGTTTGGCCGGAGTGCGTTGAAGGTGCTAGCGACAACAACTATCAATCAATTGATAGAATCAGTGTGGAGGTAGCTGAAATAGCAGCTGTGATTGGATTGGATGGCATGGAGACTTGCAATATCGTTGACTTGATAAATATCAACAGTGAAGAGGAGTTAGATAACGACAAGCTTTTCGAATTGGATAATAATCAAAGTCTATCAGTTGAAGACGAAGAGCCAAAACAGGCTCTATCCAATAAGCGAATATCGAATGCTCTAAAATTAATTGACGAAGCAGCAAACATTTTCATAAACGATGATCCTAACACGGAGCGCAGTTTGATGGTAGCAAAAATGCTTAAAAACTCAATCAAAATTTATGAAGAAATTTACCAGGATAAAACAAAAATAGTTCAACAAAAACTTGATCAATATTTTCAGTCCGCGTAAATTATCGTAATTAGATTGAAATTCTATTTATCTTTTCTTCTATTTCAATACATTTGGATGTGTACTACATAGTAACTTATGTAAATATTTTTATTTTTTATTATTAAATTAAATGAACTATGTAATGTATGTACATATGTATATATAATTAATGAATAAAAATATGTATGTACCTGAATTATTATATAATAAGGTTTAGTTTCTTTCTTCATCTAATTTTAGGAACCCATCTCCATCAAAACCTTCGTATTTATATGAAAAATAATTTTCAGTTTGCGTTGTTTCACTTCGAGTCGCTATTTTTGGGAACCTAACTGCGACGCAAAATGGGGTCATAGTGTATTTAAATTCGAAATGCGATGTTTCTTTTTGCAACGCTTCAATTTGCGACGTATTTTTGTCGAACGTATTATCGTCTCAAATCGAGGCTTTGGTGTACTAATCGTTTGAAAATATCGTCGGCCGAGTACTTAAGTCTTACAAACGACAAAACTTGAAATTGAGATAATCGAATCTAAAGTTTAATTGGCTACGAACGTAAGCCTATACACTTTTTGACAAAATAAAATAAATTTTCTTAAAATATGCAAGCTGTCTCATCTAAAATTAAAAGGAATCTTTAATCAAGCCCACAGTTTAATTTTAAACCGAAATTTAAAATTTTGAAAATTGCGTATGTAACACAAAACCGTTTTTCATTTTTTTTATTTGTATGGTATGTATCAGTATTTTCGTTTTTCACGTATTACTTGAAAACAGAATTATTATTTATGGTAAGAACGTAATTTTTGAAATAATCAATAATGTCAGATAAAATAAAAATTCTTATTTGAAGGCTGTATGCCAAACTTAAGGTAAATAATTTACAACGGTAAAAAATCGGTTTTAGGACAGATTTTTCGGTCAGTTTGCCATAGAGTTTTTGAAAAACAATTGAATTTATCGAAAAATTTACTTAAAATTAATATTAACCGTAAATATTATTCGTTTGGGTCCCAGGGCCAAGGGGGTATTGAAAAAACACTGTCGAAGAATCTCAAACGGCGCAACCGCGCTTTTTCTAAATGAGAGAGGAAGATGATGTGAATGATATGAAAAGGCAATCTATTGAGACAAATCTATTATGAAATTTACTATTTACATTAAAAGGAGCTGTGTGATGTCCTTGTTTCAGTAAATCTGAGCGCGCGAGTTCGACAATCGGTATTGCACCGTCAGTTGTCGACAATGTGCGAAATGGTGTACATAATATATTCAGAAATCAATTAATTTTGTAAATACATATTATCACAAACTTCAAATAAACCAACGGTATAATAAGAAAAAAATAATTTAATAATGGTAATTTTCCTTTTATTACTTGGCTTGCACCTGCAATTACTAGGTGGAATCTCGATTTGACTAACCACAATTCGATGGGCGTCTATTAAAAGCGTGTTAAATTAGCGTGTCTATTAAAAGCTTGTTAAAGCGTCTATTAAATGATTACACCCCCATATTATGTTTTTTAATTGAAGCGTCTGTTGACTACTTACACCTCCATGTAATATGGGGGGTGTAATCATTTAGTAGACGCTTCAATTTTGCCGAATTGTGGCCCGTTAAATCGAAGTTTTACTGTAGTTGTTGGTAGTTGTGCATGTATTCCACTATGCAACACACTCACAAATAAATATTAATTTAAAAATTATATTTACAAAATTCACGTGATACTCATGATGCGACGTGCTTCGTTCAACGTTTTTAGAAAGACCAAAACTGCATATAAATTTTCACTTAACTATTAAAAAAATAAAAACCGTGTAACTGTTTCATTCGACAATATTGTATGTTTATATCATACAAATCCTGATTCTAAATTTATAATTTACGTTTTATCCGCAAACAGATCGTATGTTTGTATCATTCAAGTCCTGAATTTAAATTTTGGGTTTATGAATTAGTTGCATATAGATTGTATGTTTGTGTCATTCAAGCCATGAATTTACTTTATGCATGTATGGCATGATCTCATGTGGTGTTGTATGTTTGTATCATTCAAAACTTAATTTTCCTTTTGCGTTTAAACTTGTTTTTAATATTGATTGTTTGTATGTATCATTTAAGTATTATTCTATTTTTAACTAAAATTTGATAGTAAATTATGTTATTCCCATATGATTAGTTTATGTAACAGATAAGTACTTTTTTTATGTTACCAATTAAGCATATGTAACACTTGACACACTGGTATCTTTCAATAGGATTGAGATATGAACATTTTGAAACTACCAATCGAAAGATCTCATTTTTTTAAGTAAGACGGCACTGCACTACTAACTCAAAAACGTCCAAAATGCGTTTGTAACATTTAAGTACTGGGCCGACGATATGTATTTGTTACATTTTTATTATACATTTTTAAAAAACTGTAAGTTGGCGTACCAGCTGTAAATGCGAAATTTATTATTTTAATAATTGTGCTCAGAAACCTATTCTAAGAGAGCTTTCTTTGACAGAAACCCAAAATATAGATAATTTTCGACTATCGAGAGAAGTGTCGAGCTAAACGATTATTATTATATTGACCCAGAAATGTTACCTATATTAAAATCCCCGAGAACTAAACAATTATGATTATCGGGTGAGATAAACATATAATTAGAACAGTGACCATAAAATATTTTATAAATATTATAGTTGACTGATAAATAGTTGTTTCTGGATCGATTTAACGATCCACGTCCCCACCATCTGTAAGTTGATATAATGAAAGATCTCTACCTTTGAGCAACACATAATAACAGCCATTGAATACTTATCACTATCCTTGGCCCATAAAATTTGAATGTGTACCCATTGAAAATATGTCAAAAGTTTAAAATCGAAATCTTTCGTTACTTTCATTTTTAATGTACATAGATTGCCATATTCAATTAGAGCATAAATAATGACACAGTTGCTAAAAGTGTACGTAAATTAAGGTTTTGACACCTCTTCACTGTTGATCTATGTTTGATATAAGTATATATATTTACCTAGCTCTGATTATTCACAGATTTATTTAATTAAATTATTATGAAATTTGATGCGCGCATACGCTACATAAAAAACATAACATTTTATCATTAGAAACATAATAATGTATACAACACAACATAATTTATCGTTACGATGTATATGAAATCTTAAAGAAAAGCACTTTGCACTGCATATTTCCACTGTGTAGCCAAGACGAAAATTTAATATTTTGAAATTAGCTCTGAAATGTGATTACATCATTTGGCAATTCAAAATAATTATTAAAAATATAATCAATAAATTTAAAATGAAATTTTTAATTATCTGCAGCTTATTTTATTTCAGAGCTAATACAAAAATCTCCATACGAGAGTATAAAGAACCCAACTGACCGACTAACATAATTATTATTTTAATTATACATTATAAATTTATTTATAATTTTTTATACTTTGTATACATAAAACAAAACAAAGAATTACCAAATTGTCACTCAAAATTAATTAAAAAGCATCTTAATTAATAAAGACGGTGTCGAAAAAATAAATAAAATTTTGTGGGTTTTTTGTAATTTTTTGGTGTCTGTATGCTTTTTACTAACCGTGCAATTGAAACATTAGATGAGGTAAATGGAAGGCAAGACAATTTTTTCACGTCTGTTGATCATAATCGTGAAACTTTTTATATTTTGTGTTTCTTGACGATGCGCGGTGGTATATGATAATTTCTATAATTTATGAAATTTATGTGCTTTAATTTAATAAATTATACGTTTTTTTAACTATTTTATTTTTTTGTTTTTTTGCAGACGAACGCGAAACAGAGTGCGAAATGGGTCTACTAATAATAATGTTTGGAAAAATTTGGTAAGTGCGGGTAGTAGGAGTTGCTATAAGATATATAAATTATGGCATATTTTTAGTGTCATTAATTTTGGTGTTGTACGGAAATGACTTTGTTTGTATAACATCCTTTTGTGACTAGTCGCGTTTCATGGATTTAACGATAATATACTTAATACGTGTGAACTATGATTTAGGTTTTAAAACTAATTTGTATAAGTAATTTATATTTTTACTTTCCGTTGAAAGGTAGAATATTTGTACACATTGTAACTAGATTTTCGCAAAATTATTAAAGCAAAACGATCCAATTATTGAAGAAATTGTTTTTGTGTTAAGTCAAACTGAACGTTGAATGGAGTTCGTTCGTGAAAGTTCTTAACCACATAATGGTTGACTTCATTCTTAAAACTAAATTTTGCAATTCAATATGAGCGAGCAGTTTTGCGAATTGCGTAGAATCAAATGATCCTGTGTGCTCAGAGAATTGTACTTCGTACATTGATGTTCATTTTAAGGGTTAAATTTGATAAACCAAGTTCATTTGAATAAAAAACCATTCCAAAATATTTGTAAAGCGGCCATTTCTCAAAACAAGAAAATAAAATAGAAATTTGAGAATTTACTACACGATTCGATATAATAAAACTTTGCGTTCTTTAAATTAAAAAAATCGGTCGTCCCATTAGACTGCTCCTGTAACTTTCGCGTATTCTCAACAATTTCACAAAGTAACTTATCTAAGTCTCACCATCCATCATCCAATATTTCGATAAATCACAACTTATACTATCGTTTTTTTTCGTCCAATTTGCACCAAATAGTGCCATTGACGGAGTCGTCTGATTCGGTTCAGTGAATTGGTAAAAGTAAATTCAAATCACCGGACCGTCGTCATTTTACCACTCACCTACTAGTCTACTAGTCTAATCGGATACTAAAGCTCATAAAGTGATTTTTAAGGTGTCTTACAAGCTGCCGTGAATTAGTCTTCTTCGTATAGGATAAAATTTCCTTTTGTTTCGAAAAACGACCTAAATGTTCTATGTGGTATACATCAAAAGCTTTTTCATACTTATCATTAAGATATAAAAACCTTTCTTTTCTCCATCTTGGTTGAAAATATAAATATTTTAAACAATTCCTTATAAAATTTACAACCTTTTCTTTCATTTTCGGAAACCAGTCTGATCTACGTAAGACACTGATAGTTCGATTTGTTTCAAAATGACCATATTCATGGCTGTGACGAAATAATGCTATTTCCCAATACTTGTGACACATACATCAGTAATTTATCTTTATCTATACGATACAAAAGATTCGGTCGTACGGAATGAAACTGGGTGCAGGACTATAAGAGCATCAACATGTCTCATTTTCCTCCCATCGCGTTGCTCAATACTGGAATATTATTCGAATCCTTCTTCTCCAAGGTTTGAATGGCAATCCATGCAAGTATAAATGCATGAATCTTCTCACTGCTTTGGTAACTGCTACAGCTTCTAGTAGTTCTCCTACTAAAGAACGCAACAGTATGTAAAGGGTGGTTTCTCAAAGTGGTTTGCTCTATTAGAAAGATTATACATTGCCATTAAGAATGCAACACAATTTCATTCAAACTACTTCCACGGCTGGCTTTCCAGTACCCCATCATCAACGGCATCTTCGATTGGGTCTTTTTCTGATTGACTTATTCTTAATGGCTCTCCACAAAAAAAGTTCAACAGAGGCAAACCGCAGCTGCGTAGTGCAGGCCAATTAACATCTTCATTACGGCCGATTATTCAATCTCCGAAGACACTATCCAACAGACCAATTGTTGCCTTTGTTGTGTGGCAAGTTGTGGTGTACTCTTGAACCAAATGTCGCGTGTGTCGCCTTCTTGAATTCTGGGTAACAAAAACTCATTCATCGTGGCCCGGTAACGCTCTCCATTGACTGTAAGGGCGTCTTTTCGAAAAAATGGACCAACGATGTCACTGCTTCTCCATGGTTTCATTTAGATTTTCTCAGCCTCAAATGCGACAATTTTGATTGTTAACGTAGCTTCCATGATGAAAATGAGCTTCGTCGGAAAATATGATTTTTCGGTAAAAAAGCTTATTTTCTTCCAAGCGTTCCACCGACGGAACACGATTAGCGACGACAACATTGCAGATGGCTATTTGCATTTCGTTTTTATATTTATACCCAGTAGTACAAATCAGCGCACAATGAGCGCATAAACAGCATATAATGAGAGCGCTCAATTTTTACTTCAAATTGATGTACCTAATTCCATGCTTATCGTATTTTTGCCGACCGAAAAATCGGTTTTGTTTCCACTACGTTAACTTAACGGTTTAACTAGAAACAATTTTTTTTTATTTTATGTTTTGTTGTATATACCAAGTGTACACACTCGGAGATACAACTACATATTTTTAATTTTGCATACTCATTTTATATGTTGCCCATGCATTCTCTATCTGAAAACACTTGTAAAATAAACATCATACCATGTACAATGAATATTTTACACATCAACCAGAATCTACTTAAATATATATTTAAGTAGATTCTGCATCAACTCACACCTCAAATGAAATCTCCAGACTGATAAAAATGAAATAGAAATTTTTCTAAATGAAATTGATAAACAAGAAATTAAGTGGGGGTAAATATGCAGTGTATCTGTATGTATTATAAAAGAAACCGAAGTAAATTTATTTGTTTTCTCACTTCGACGTGTGCAAATGGTTCAATCTGTTTCATACTGCTATCAACGTTTGTTTGCTGGGTAATGATATTGTTCGGTTTACTCTCGAAGAACGAAATAATATGTAAAAACTTAGAATTTAAATCAAACCTATCGTAGGATCTTGGAAGAACGGACGATATCATAATCCGTGATATTCGTTTCCGGGGCCGTATTCTTAAAATGGGTGAAAATTTCCCCAATCAGAATACAATTTGCTTTGAAATTCTCTATTATATTATTCGAATTTTTCACCTTAATTTTTTTAAATTAAGAAATATAATTGTTTCCCCCTACTAAGGGAAAAATTCCGACTGAGTAAACCGATTTGAAATTATTCGCTTAGTAGGGAGACAAATGTTAGTCAACTTGAAAATAAATTTGAAAAAATGATTAAAGTAGCCGGCGAAAAATTCGAATTTCAAAGCAACTTGCATTCCGATTGGGGACATTTTCACCCATTTCAAGATTACGGCCCCCGATTCTTAATCAGCCTATATAATTTTGTTATAAAGCGTTGATATGTCTCAAAGACTTTGATTCAAACTGTCGGATCTATATACGTATTTAACATTTTTAATTCCAACACATCTCAGCCCATACCAGATAACACAAAGCCACTTACCTGATTATTACTCCTCAGCAATTCTCGAATAAAAATGTTAATTAAAAATAAAACAATCTAAATCGCTTAAATTATTTCCCATCGGGTTTCTGTAAGGTGACATCTGCTGAAACATAGGAAGTTTTGATGATATTTACTGGCTATAGTATCCAATATAGCTTTTATGACTTGATACTTATTTGTCCTTATTGCAATAATCACTTCGTTGGAGTACACCAAGCTGGCGCTTTTCGGAGAATTATTCTTTTTGATTTGAATTGTTAGTTTGATTTTGTGGCAAAAAAAACAACGTGGCTTTCCCTGCGGCTGGGGACGGTAAGGACTTCGGAGCCTGTCTACATACAGTTGAAATATCGTTGGGCATTATTGTCGGTCTTACCCTTGATCGGTATGGAATCGTATACGAATTTAGAATAAACTTCATTCGGTTTTTAATGCGACTTTTCTTGCGTCTGAAAAAATGTCCATTTCATTAACGAAATGTTGAAAATTTCCTTTATATTACGACAAAATTCATTAAAATTTGTCGGATTATGGTACGATTCCACCTGAAAACAGAAAAATTTTACAAAATTTTTGCAGAAAATGTGACAAAGACAAGTACTAAAATTTACATTAGAGCAACTGAGATACAACATTTTTATTTTATGGGACAAAAAGCTGGGGAAATTTTGACATCAACAAAAACTAACCTATAAATTATTTAAAGAATATGAAAAATTTTAATGATTAATGTTTGACAATAATTTTATATCCTAAAAATTACTAAAAAAAATAAAGATTATTGTTGCGATGAAAAAATAATATGATGTTTGATTAATTTGGCTAATTTACGAAACTATGTAAAAGTTGTTTTGCTATAAATTATGTGACGGGAAAACATAAAAAATCATTTAGCAGGTGAAAAAAAAAATAAAAAGAGCGTGTTGTGTCAACGCACCAAGCGCAAAATGTTACTACACACCATAAAAATATCAAAAAAAAAAAAATAAAAGTTTGCTGGGAGTGGGGGAATTTTTTCTATTTTGTTGCCATAAAAAATAGTTTGCTTGATATTTTTTATTTATAATTATGGCAACAAAACAAAAAATTTAAAAAAAAAAAAAAATATTGATGTGCGGGTCACACACAGAGAGAATCTATATTTTTATCTCGTTCTAGTTTTCTGCAAAATAAAACGCTGTGTAGTAGAATAAGCCCATATCACAGCAAGATTTTTATATATATTTCTCTGCTGATTCTCGTAGTATTGTCGTTCCATAAAACGTTGCTTCATACTCAGTTCAATCATGTTGGTGTTTGTGGTTATGTAATTTGTAAACTCACTGAAAAGCACTAATACCATTTCTATTATCTGGATCGAATTCCGATAATATTTGTTTTATTTCGTTTGGATGGAACATTCAAGTATGGTGACTGTTGATTCGATTGTATAGCATTTATTTTGCACGACCAAATCTTCTATATCTCGACGTAAAAGCGCATTTCTATTAACCATATTGAATTGGTTTATATTGTCTCGAAACGTATGATTTGCACCCCAATCGAGATTTGGTATCGGTGACTGCGGAAACCGAACCTAAAAATTATTAGAAGGTGACACGTGGTGGAATTGCACTTCCAAATTTGGTTGATATCGTAATAAGGGTGAGTAGTTTGGTTGAGGTACACATTTATTTGTGAATTTTTGTTTATCAGCGGTGGTGCAGGAACGATGTTCGCTTTATTTTCAAAACTAAGTGTTCGTAGTCCTCCAACCGGCGTGTTCAGATTTGTTGTATTAAGATAGTATTAAACAGATTGGGCGCCACCTCGTATTATCCGAACTAGGCACATTTTTTTACACACAAAACACCAAAAATACTCTCCATTTAATTTAACTTTCGTAATCGAGTGTCGTGAATCGAATACTGTTATTCACCATTTTTTTTAATCATACAAAAGTGTTACCTCATGCAAAAATAATAATAAAAATAATACAAATATCTAAACATAGATGTCAGTCTAGAACAAATAAAAATTAAATTTGTGAATTAACTGATTTTACTTCAAAATTAAACTTTCTTTTATTTCCTTGATGATTCATAAAATACAACTTTTAGGAACGTTCATTGGTTTCTGATATGCATTTGAAATTAATCTAAACGTTGAATGCAGATGAGAGTTGATGCTAGTAGTAATTGTCATTGCGATCTTGGAATCCGATATATTTGCTGGAATTACGAGATTATTGTCGATTTTGTCTGTCAAATTTTAGTTAAGTAAAGCGAAGTTCTTGAACTCAACGAGTTCCGTCTAAAAATTTGAATTTTGGGTCTATGACTAAGTTGGGAAGAACGCTAAAAATCTATTGAGTAGAAACCATTTCCAGATATTTGATTTAGGCTTTGTTGAGGGGGAACTGTCTTGATTTGTCACTGGTTTATTACCTTAAATCTTTGTAAAGTGTATTGAGTGATTAACCAAAACAACGTTGCACCAAATTTTAACCACGACCTAACCAACTCCTTATGTGGAGCTAAATTTCATAATGACCTCACTTTTAATCTCAATGATAATGCTAGTTAAAACTAATTTTTATTGTTATATTTTAATAAATTTAGCTGTTAAATCCTAATTATTCATTTCTATCATTATCTCAAAATTTGTTGAGAGACAACAGTGACTTTAAATCAAATATTAAACTATTTTATTTTATAAAACATTTAACTTTAACTTTTACACATTTAAATAAAGTTTACTCACGATCAATTATTTGTGATAATTTTTGACATTAATTTATGTTGTCAATTTACATTTTATATATTTCTAGACTTCAACGATCATTTTTCTTGCGTGCAAAAGTTATCACTTTTACATTCTAGATTTTATCTTGATTTTTGGAGAATCAAGGTAAATATATTTGTTTTACATCGAGTCTGATGAGATTACAGATTACCGAACCTTAAATATGATGAATTCAAAATTTCATTTTGATGAACTGAAGTTCCAATTTTCGATGACGCGTTTGAGCATTTCGAGTGGTATTTGGCCAATGACGCGAGTAATGTTGGCTTCAGTTCCTCAATCGTAACTGGCTTGCTTATCCATGTAGACTTTGGACTTTACGTAGCCCCAAAGGAAAACGTCTAAAGCTGTGATATTACATGATAGTCCGTAATCATAGCGCGACAGTTACGTTCCGGCCGGCCTCAGTTTTGAAAAAATATGGACCAATGATTCCACCAGCCCAGCCCATAAACCACACCAAACCTTTGTTTTGTCTGGATATAAAGGTGGCTCTTGATCCTCTTCGGGTTGCTCTTCAGCTACTAAGTAATTGATAGCGCAAGAGGTTAAATATAATTTTGGGAGATTTAATAATTTATGTACTTTGAATGACATTGTTGTGGTGTAATTGCCTGTATGTTTCATGGACAACACCAAAAGAAAAACGAGAAATGTTTGTAACTAAATTTGAGTAGTGTATATGTATTAATGATTACTATATTTATTTTCCATACGTAAAAGAAAGTAAAACGGTAAATAAAATTTCTACATCAATGTGTAGACTCAACTAAAAAGACAATAAATATTTCGATATAATTTTTATTGTGCTATTCAGGGATGACAAGTTCTAACATCACAATTTCGATACTTTATCTATCTGGGTCTCTTTTTAATAAACTGAAATGGGCAACTGTTTCGTTTATGAATTAATATTCTCGTATTATTATCACAACCTACTAGAACAAATGTGAACAAGTGTGGTCTTACTTTGGGAAATATTATTCCTATTCGAATAGGAATGAAATTTGTGCCCAAAGTAACAGCCAAGCGATTTTTTTTTATACTTTTATCGGTTGATAGTAAAATCAAACTGAGCATGCGATTTACTTTTATGTCAACAAATATTTATGAAAATATAAAATGCGTTTTCGACGTAAATATGGTTTATTTTTCAGATTAATTTAGCATCGGAGTTCATTTTTTGTATCGTTGATTTATGTCATTTGGTTACCCTTTATGCGATAAAAATAGTAAAGTACTCCAGAGTGACAACTCATAAAAATAAAATTATTTTATTAATTAACCGGGCGGTGAACATTTTAACTAGGCGAAGAATGGAATAATTCTAATCCTACTTCTAGGTGGAATGAAATTATTCATTCCGGATCGAAATTTATATGTCAGGAAGCAATTTTACAATTTTACAATTGTTGTTGTAAAATTCCCAGAGTAAGACGCTAAAGGTTTCTTTGTCTAATTTCGCTAAAGTTTCGAAAACAAACTACAGCTGTCTTACTTTGGTACAAGCTAAATCCATTCTGAATGAAATAAATATTGTGATCAAAGTAACAGCCAAGAAATTTATTTTTACTAGTTGGTGACAATTACATTTTGACGTTTCTAAAATTTCACTGACAACATTTGTTTAAATTTTTTAAATTGCAATTTCGAAACGATTAATTTTTGGTATTATAAGCAAGTTATTAAATAGCAAGTTATTAAATAATAATATAATAACTATTATGACCACTTCAGAAGAAACTAGTTTACGTTCACGGAACCCGTCGTAAGTATAATAAAATAGAATTATGTAATTTTCGTTTATTGTATTTTGTTGAATGATCTGTAAATATTTACGTTTTATTATTAACCGGTACAAAATTTATCTTCAATAAATGTAGGCGAAATCCAAGGCGAAAATGGTCGCGGATTGAAACACGCACCTTGCTGGTATATGTACTTGGGAAGAAGGAAGAGTTTCACCATGTGGCAAGGAAGAAGCATGTGCACGATAATTTGGTGGAGGATATGAGTAGTGCGGGAGTATCAGTACGTGATATTTTCATCAAATTATATATCATATTGGACGAAATTTACGGCTCTTCAAATCTCGGTCCCGAAGCCACGACAAGCGTGACGAGCACCAGTAGTATTGGGATAGGCAGGCGAGATGCAAATCCCGCCGTTGAAGTATTGATCGACGATGATTTTGATGCAATGATAGAAATATCTATTCCGGAGGTGGCCGAAGAAACTTCGAATACGGATCCTGTAAGGCCAAGGGTGAAAAGAAATCGTTGTTCAACGAAAGATAAATACTTAGAAAAAAAGCTTCTACTTAAAGAAAAAGCTTTAAAAATAATTGAGGAGAACAAGTTCAAAATATTTAGAGAAAAAGAATCTGCCAAAGAGAAGAGGCACCTACAACTGTTAGCAGCTTTAAAAGACCATTGATTAAAATTTTAAGTTTTATATAAATGTTATGTTTTTATCTATATATGTATATTAAATGAAATATTTGAATTTTTTATTGGATTTTTTTATTTATTCGTTTACACCCTATTATGATTCTCACTTTCGATTCGCCAGGCAAATTGAACTCATTGATATCAAGGTTTCGAATTAGGGTTCTCGCATTAAGCGAGTTTAACGCCTTTATTCTTATTATAAAACGTTCAAAAAACTTAAAAATATGTAATACCATTTTATACTATAGAAATAGTGTAGGACCTATTAATGTAAAATTCCTTTATTTAACAGTTCGTTAACTAACAACAATCTTCTGTCATCCGACGAAGCATTGTTATTGATAGATTGCGGTGGTTCATATTCAAAAATTTCGTTGTATGTGGAATCACTTGCTTCCTCTGCATCTTCGTATTCATCATTTTCATCGATGCAAATATTGTATAACACACAGCAGGCAATCGAAATATTACACACGTTCCTCATGTTTGTGTGTTCCGTGAAATGCAGCAAACGACGAAATCTTGATTTTAATAGCCCGAAAGCATTTTCGACTACGATCCGTGTTGACGAATGTAGGTAATTAAATTGTCGGTTTGTTTCCGTCAGTTTACCTGTATCTTTAAATGGTGTTACCAGCCACTTTTTAGCCGGATACGCTGAATCCCCCAATAAAAAGGTATTATTAGGGAAGTAAGACTGGTACTCCTCCGTAGCCATTTGATATACAAGTGACCGTCGTAAAACGCGACTGTCGTGCAAGGAATCGAGCTCTCCGCAATATACATCAATAAATTTTTTTTTTCGAATCTACGACAGCTTGCAGTATTATACTAAAGTATTTTTTAGCCACTAAGCCACTCTATTCACTATGGTCCAAGCTGTTTTGTCGGCTATCCCAAACAAATTGCCTAACTGCCGGTATGTTATGGTATTAGCAATATACCATAAAAAAATAAAAATTACCCGCTTCTCTCCGACTTTCTCCCTTCCACCGTGCTGATGTTTGGGGCACATGTCAGACGTCTTGCATGCTTCTAAAAATAACATTTAAAATTGGTTGTCATTAAATAAACATTTAAAAAAAATTTTCCTGTACACTTTCTACAAGCAATCACAAAATTTCAGTTAAATAAATACATCTCTAATATTACCTATGAGAACTTCAGCAGTGTTACGAGACAATCGGAAGTGCCCCTTGAATTCAACATTGTCGTACAAACTAATTGTGTTAGCAAAATTTTTAACACGGGCATGGCTAATAAATTTTTCTCCGCTGCTGCTATCCGATGTAAAAATATCTTCAGAATCAGATGAATTTGACGTCGTTTCATTATTTTCGATGATGCGCTGCAAGTTAAATGTGCATGGTTATATTTATGTATTTCTAGTTTAAACAATCATAAATATTTACCTGTATTAAACTTTCTCTTCGAGAAGCCATTTTATTAAAAATATCGTGCACACGAAACTACATATATTAAAATAATTATTATTGAATGCTACGAAATCGTAAGTAATTTTTTCCGTGTTTATAAAAACTAGCTGTCAACGAAACAAATGTCACTTTTATATTTTTATTGCCAACATTTAAAAATAAAAGTATTCAATAAAACTGTCCTGGTGGTGAACATTAATACTACAGGCAGAATAGAATTATTCTATACCAGCAACAAAGTTGGTTGAAAACTATTCCAAATGGATTTAGATATATGGGATTGTTGTTGTAAATTTCTCAAAGTAATGTAGCATACATATTTGGTGATCACGTAGAAATGTCACAATTTTTCAATCTAGCATAGTATCAAAAATGTGGTGTTGTCACCACAGATCTCAGTAAACTTTGCTTAAATTTGTCATTTTGTTTTTTTTATGAAATTGAAGCGAGAACACAAAAGCGAACCAAAAAAACATTTTGGCTGCCCATAATTAACCAATTTACGCGTTTGCTCATAACTTCAGAACAGATTAAGATATCGAGATAAAACAATGTGTAGATTGGTGCCGTTATCTCATAAGAGATATAAAAATACTAATTTATTTCAAAGATACAGACATGCGCTTATGAATCTGTGCTGTCTGGGTTAACGAGCGTTAATACACTAAGGAATTCCCGAGAACTTACTTTCGCGTGTTTGGTATCAAATACTTATCCGATCCCAAATTTATAGTCCAATGACGCCAAGAAAAGGGATTTATGGTTTTCAGATTGTCACAGATCAAAAATGATTATTTCAAATTTTAATTTTCGGAAAGTTATTCCGACAGTGCGCTAGATTATATAAGGCAAATTCGAACAGCTTTTGAATAAGTAGTTTCAATAATCGTATTATACAGGGTGTTTGGCGCGAGGACTGATAAATTTTTTGGCAGAATGGGAGGGGGGGGGGGGTTGGTTTTCATTTGGAAACTTCCATCCCATAGAACTGATGCCCTAAATGCCACGGTAATTTTAAATGTCAATTTTGGATCCAGGAGGTAGCCAAAATACTTGACTTGTTTTTCCCAGCTTATAAGTTGGTTGTTAATGGTTAAATTAGAGAAAGGTAATCTAGACAGCGTCCTACATCGTGAGAAGTATATGGCCTGCGTTTTTCCAGCATTTAGTTTTAGTCCTCATGTTTGAAAATATGAAATTAGTTTATTTAAGTAATTATTTAATTTATAAATTATATCTCGGGAGAGTATGTCTCTATCTCTCTCGCTTTCTCTCTCGCTCTCTCTGGCACTATATCCCATCAAGGGGTTTGGTCGCCTAAAATGAGGTTTCATAATCATTTCATTTCTGATAATGCGTGTTTAATTCATTGATCCTAAACCAGCCGTGAAATTTTTTACTTGTTACCACCGGGAATCGAACCCAGGACCTCCGGTTGCTGGAGCAAGCATGCTGACCAATTTGCTTTTGGAGTAGAGTATGTCCGATGTATAAATTGAAATATCGTTTGCAAAAAGTGCAATCTCGCAATCTTCTGTTTGTGGTATATCACTTAAAAAGACACAGAATAATGTGGAACTGATTATTGAGCCCTGTGGAACACGTGCGCTTGTGTTCATTAAGGATCTAAACATAAAACTTACGGTTTAAGAAATATGATTTAAGTAATTTGTTGAGATACATAGAAAATTTATAGACCTGCATTTTATGTAGAAGACGATTTATCTAAACCGTATCAAATGCTTTTTCGAGGTCTAGAAGGACAATCCATATGTAGATTTTTTCATATTTTTCTGATAGTTTGATTGATAATAGGATAAACTTGGTGTATAGAGAACTGTTTGTAGATCTGACGGCAAAAAATAAAACTGATTGGGTCTATTTTTGTATGTTAATTTTTAGTTTCATAAAGTATGCCTTGTTAAAATTTCATGTTAAAAAAGACCCAATCAGCTTATTTTTAATGTGCTAGATGTCACTACCCCGGACATTTATAGTTCTCAATAGAGGAATGTTTATGTCGAAATCCGAATTGCTGAGGAATCAGAATATTGTTAACTTCCAGGTGAGAACAGAACAAAACTAAGCAGACTAATTGGTCGATGGCTTTTGATATCAGAAGGATTTTTCTTCTATGGAGCTTGGAGTTTGGAGCTTTTAAAAGTTGGTTTAACTTACTATGCTATTTAACATTAATAATCTCATATATTTTTGGTCTAATTACGTGGTTTAATAAATTTTCTATATTTTTAAGATAAGGGTAGCACTTTCGAATCCATTGTCTTCGCCTAGTACTACGAAGTTTAATCAATAACATTACTCATCCAAGAGTATTAATTCACACTTGGATGAATTTGTTTTTGCTGGAACAGTCAGGTGAATAGCATGATCGACAGAAGAACTAAAATAATCAATAGCATCGTCTATTTGTTTGTATAGAGCTAATCGTAGTTTCAGAAAAATTAAGAGCCTTGATTTTATCGCCCAACCTTTTTTGATACATAAACCAGTCTGCATGTAATGTTTATGTAGTTATATTTATTTAAAGAAATATACATATTTTGTAATATACATGTATGATTTCAGATTATTTACAGTAGTTTAAACAAAAATTATATTAAAACAGAAAATTCAAACAAAAACTATGACTTGGTAGAAGGACCATAGGTATGCAAAGTAGACCTGTTGACTAGGCATATCACCGGTAGATCATCGGAATTTAGTTCATTTTTTTTGTAACGAAGAAATTTAATGTACTATGGGCTCTGTTATTTTGGAAGTAGGTATGGGTATCAGGATTATGTAACACCTTGTTTGAGCTATTGATTATGGAATCATATAAAACACGACCATCCTTATTTGTTCTTCTACAATTCCAAAAGGAATGAAGAAGTCTCCACCTAGAAAGAAGGCTGCGTTAGTGCTCGTGAGTCAGATCATGTCTAAAATTGTTGTAGCTGGAGTATGGAGTGTAAACGCATGTAACCTTTATTATTCCGGTAGGTATAGAAACAAAAGTAGAGACCAATTTTCGGTGGTGCTTTGTAACACAAGATTGGGAAGAACTGTGAAGAATTGAGTTTTTGAAGGTTATAGAGGTTATAACACCTCCATCTCCCTTGTTAACGAAATAAATTACCTCATGTTTTTTATTTACGTGCGTGTCAGGTACAGAGTATCAGATTATTATGTACACAAATATTTGATGGCTGTAGCTAAAATAATCTGAACCTGTACAGAAGCGGTACGACAACTCCTGGGTTTTTTCCCAACTGCTGATTTTTTAACTGTTTAAAAGTAACAGATTTTAGAAACGAAGCAAAATAGATAGAACTATCACTTGATCTATTAGTTTTTGGTGTCACTTGTAATTTCTGAGGGTGTGAGTGCGGCTTCTTTAATATAATTTTGAACCTTCGCAATTGGCAAAGATGGCAAGCCAAAGAGAACATATCTAGATACTGTTAAAGTGAGCCGAAAGTTTCCAGCCGAAGGATGGTAATGCAGATATTAATTTCGCTACCCCAGCCGAAAATATTTTTATATGTCGAAATGCAGATTGCATCGATAAAGAAGATTAACTTCAATGTTCAAAACGAAAAATGCAAGCAATACAAATTTAAAAGTTACAAATGAATCATCAATTTTCTAAAAGAAAATGTCAATAACAGACATCTAGACAATAGCCATGAAACGCAGTCACGTTTAGCTGATGAATGGTTTGTATATCAAGATTTTTAACAAATGAACGATCTTACTGTACCAATTGCATGAACCATGACCCTAAGTAGAATTTGATTATATGTTTGGAATATGTTTTATTCGATTATATTGGTGAAATGTTCCATTTTCCGTTGTTCCAACGATAAAATTGTCCATATTCGAGATTTTACCAGATGGACACCAATCTGACTAGGCTGGTTCAATAGCCGATGACCATAGGTAGATTTTTATTATAGGTTAGGGGGGTCTCATAAGGTTATAAAGATGAAATGGCATATCTGCTTCATACAGCCGGAAGTAGTCGACACCAATCTTGCTACGCCGATTCGATAGCCCATGACCATTGGTAGATTCTGAGTATACGTTAGTTCTTGAGTCTGTTGGGTAGAGTATAGGGTCGTAGAGTCTGTTGGGTAGAGTATAGGGTAGGGATGTGTCTTTCAGACACATCCCTACCCTATACTCAGAATCTACCTATGGTCATGGCCTCTCGAATAGGCATAATCAGATTTGTGCATATATATGCCAAAATCTTGAATGACGAACTATTCTCGACGATGCTTGATAATTTTAAATCTTCATTATCGACTACTTCCGGGTGTATGAAGTGGATATGCCATTTTATCCCTATAACCCCATCAGACTTACCCCAACTTATACTCAGAATCTACCTATTGTCATATGCTATCGAATCGGCATAGTCAGATTAGGGTCTATATGCCAAAATCTCGAATGACAAACGATTTTATCGATGAAAATGTAAAAAATCAAAATTTCATCCCTATAACCCATTCCCACCCACCCCTAACGTATACTCCGAATTTACCTATGGTCATGAACTATATCGAATTGGCATAGTCAAATTGGTGTCCATTTGCCAAAACCTCAATTGCCAATTTGTTTAACTTTCGGCTGAAGTAGTCAAGACTCTATCTGCATTATCGATTTTCACTTGTGGGTGGCAACTTTCGTCTAACTTTAACAAGGTCATATCTATAGAGGATTTGTTTTCTTCCAGCGTGTACGTAAAAAATTCTGCACTTTCTTTTTTCAATTCATCTGTAAATTGTTGATAGTGTGTGAGTTTCATTTGAAATTTCGTTATTTTCAATTTTTTCTCGACATCTGCACTTGACAAAATGCACTCGAAAAGTCGTTAAGTTTTTTAAATACCCAAAATCTCGCATTTTTGTTTGTTGTCGTAAAGAAACGAAATAACTTTAATTGTATTCTACAATGTGATTTTGTTCTAAATAAATCATTATTTCAAATATGTCTGGGTTCTGAATATATTTTTACTTTCACTGCAATATGTTTTAAATTTAAATAATTTTATTGAAATCCTGGGCTGGTATAAAAAAATGACTAGTGTTGCTTGATGCAATAGTTTATTTTTTCTGTGCTAACTTCACATACAGTGATATCTGTGGAGGGGCATGCTGTTAGTTATCATGAAAATAAAACATATTATCTAGATTAGTGATTCTTAACAGGAGGGCCGCGGCCCCAGGGGGTCAGTAAGAAGTTTGCCGGGGGCCGCCGAAAACGGTCCACCGGAAGTGGCGCTTCCATAGAAGCTTTTTCGTTTTTTGCAATTACAATTGAAAGGTGTATCCTTTACAAGAGAAACTACTAAGAACAAAAGATTCTAACTTAATTTTGCAACGATACAGGTCCAAATCAGGTTTTTAAAATTTAAGCGGAAACGACGATTTTTGACAAGACACTGTTTTGCAACAAAAATTCGGCCCGTGATTTTAGTTTTTTCAAATGAGGTCCTTTTCGTGGTTTTCGAGTGCTAATTAGGAATATGGCATTCGTTCTAAGATTCGAGATGGAGAAATTTTCTTTTGTATGAGGCGAGATGGGGCGGTGTCTAGTACCTATACTAATATATACGCCTATAATGCTGACATGAGTCCCATTTTTGGGGTTTCCAGGTACTGATTACGTTACTGACTTGTTTATTGCAAGTCGTGATGAAGTGAGAAGGCGACCGTTTTGTTTTGGTACCTAACTACTATCTACGCCGATAATACCGATATGAGTGTCGTTTTTGGGGTTTTCGCGGTACTGATTAAGTTACCACTTTTGTTTTTCTGAATTCGAGATGGGAAGTGGTGTTCTTTTTGGCGCCCATCTATACTATCACCGCCAATGTGGGTGTCAATTTCGGAGGTACTGATTACTTTACTCACCTTTAGTTTATCACAAAGTGTGGTGGAAAGGGCGGTCAATTTTGGTACCTACCTACTATCTACGCCAATAATGCTGACATGGATGTCATTTTCAGAGTACTAATTACGTAATTGACTTTTGTTTTTCGTAAGTCGGGATGTCGGATTTTGATACCTAATTATACTAATTGCGCCTACAATGCGGATATGGATGTCATTTTCGGCATACAAATCAATTGATTGTGTTATAGATCAGTTGTGTGTTATAAGTTTCTCCACGGGAATAAGTTTAGAAAAGGGTTTATATAAAATTAGTGGCATGCTTGAATTTAAGGCGTCCATCCCATGGATCAAGCAGTCCCTTCTTATAAGTCTCCACGCCATTCATCAAATTGAATTCTAACATAGCATAGGTATTTTATGTCAAAATGAGCAAGTTTTCGAAATATTTTTAAAAAGCCCCTGGACCTAAGTGCTCAAAAATAAATTTTTTCCCAAAAATGTCTTTTTGTTCCGAAAGTGTGTTTCAGCCACTCACCCTATCGTCATGAAATTTTTACCATGTATAAGTTGTATGTACAGGATGGGAAAGAGATTATATGAAATTAGTAGTGACATGCTCGAATCCGAGGGGTCCGTCTCCTGAATAAAGGAACCCTCCTAAGATTCTACACCATTTATCAAACCTGATCCAAACTTTTCATAGGGAATTTATATTAAAATGAGCAGATTTTCTAATATTTATAAAGAGGTAGGCCTCCTGAATCGCCTAAAATGTGTTGTTCGATTTGTAATCATACCGACTATCAATATTAATATGAAATCGTTAAATACAATCCAATTGAATACGATGGAATACGATACGATACATTTGAATGTGATATTCTGACCCGATCAAACAGAGCCCATCGTCATTTAAATGAGTAGTATTGTGATAACCAAGACACAATCGATGGTGTGTGTGTGTAATCGTTGCAATTATATTCAGTACCGTACCCAAGTTAAAACAGATTTCATTTTGATTAATTTTAGAAATTTATTATTCTGTTTACTAAAACAGAAAATTGGTTAAATCTGGATTTTGTTATGCAAATAATTACAGCTTTGTTTATCAGAATTTTGTTTACCTACAATACAAAATATCAAAACAATATCCTATTCTATTTTGTAAATACGGAGAGCGACAGCTCAATCACCAACCGCAGTCACACACATCCAAAATAACGAAAAACTTACACCGCATACCCAATGGAAAACTTATGACTTATGACATACAGAACAGTATGAAAAATATTTTGAGAAAAAAAAATTTTAGCTCGTTATGTTGGTAAAAAACTTATGAAAAAATTTATCAAACTTTTAACATTTTGCTTATGAGAAATGCAATGAAGTAAACCGCTTTTGTAAAATTGTTGTTGTTGTTTTTTCGAATTTGAGTCATAAGTCATAAGTCGTAAGAAAAAAAATTTCCATTGGGTATGCGGTGTTATTTTATTGAAAAAGTAATATTTATTAGTTTTTAAATGAAATTAAAGTATTGATGGGCTCGAAGTCAAAAGTCAACGCTCGAAGTCAAATGTTTGCCAAACGACAAGCAATTGGTCGTTATACACGTACGAAATAACAGGGCATCACAAACTGCACTGCCGGTTCATATATGACGGATAAAAATCTCGGATTTTTCAATCCCAGATTTTTTTTCAATTTTTTCATCTTTTTTGTGTTGCAAGAGTGTGTCTGTTGTCTAATTTACGTGATGTAATAGGTTAAAACGATGGGATAGAAAAATCCGAGATTTTTATCCGTCATATGAACTCGCGGTCAGAAACAGACAAGCAACGGGAAACCAGACAATGGATAATTTGTGCAATCAATACACAAAGTGCCTTCAAATTCAAAATTAAAACACAAGGAATGTGCTGCGTAGTAGGAAATGTGAAATTACTAGAATTACATTCACCACCCGAACCATTATCAACGTTAGTATCAGGTAGTACAGGCCAATCGAAACACTTCTTCCGATGCAACAAATATCGTGCGCAAGAAATACATGCCAACATTCAAGGAATTTGCAACGGCAAATTTATCACTACTACCACTGCCGAACGAAAATTACAAATTTGTTCAAATCTATTTCAAACTAGAAATTGTCGTACTTTATAAAGTTTATTCGATCAACACAAAGAATTAATTCGATTGGTTGAACTGCCTTTGAACAAATGCCAGCTGATGACTACGAAGCTGTAGTTAGAGAAGACAAATCACTTGATATGTTTGCCAATTGTATGGCGATACGTATACAACTACAACATAATGCATCCACTACGTTTCGCAAAACAATTGTTTGATATTGGAAATGGTAAAAGCAATTTATGAATCCATCCAATGTATCACATTGCTAACAAACTTCTCTAAACTCACGGCAACCACAGACGAATTGATTCACAAAATTTTCTTAAATATTGCATAGAATTTTCGAAAATCATGTTTTACTCAGTGCACATGCTAAGTTAGCAGCCAAAAACAATGATGCCAATGCCTTCAATTACATCATTTAATGACAACGTTTAAGTCCAACGATTATGGAGTGAATCAAGACAAAGTTGTCAATTATCCAACTGAATTCTTGAATACACCTGAATTGCCAAGGACACAACCGTTTTATTAACATTGAAAATTGGCGGCTATCATTCTTCTCTGATATATCTATCAACCACGACTTTGCTACCGTAGCAGATTTTTAGTGAAAAATGTGATGAATAATATCGTCAAAGCAAAATTTTTAAGTGGAAGATTTAAGCCAGAAGAAATATTGTTGCCACGAATCCCAATGATTCAGACAGATATGCCATAAGCATTAAAACGTTTGGAGTTTCCGGTGCGACTCGGATTTGCAACCATCAATAAAGCACAGGCACAATCGCTACAAATATGTGAACTAAATTTGGAAACTCCATTCTTCTCACATGGACAGCTTATGTGACATGGTCACTTGTCGGAAAACCGTCTGATTTATTTGTGTGCATACCTGACGGAAAAACAAAAAAAAATATTGTGTATCCAAAAGGGCTTCAATAAACAGAATTATAACACAAAAACTTTCTTTCTTTGTGTGCCATTGCAATGCATGCCCGGATTTGTATAAATATATTATCGCATTCAATTCAAAACCACGCGCGGACAACAGCGATTTTTTTTTATATAAAAAGAATAAAGGAATTACGAAAAAAATAAATTTATTATAGATAATTTAACAAATATAAATTATTCTTAAAAAAATGAGGCCCACAAAAAAATTATTAATTATTCGGTGGGCCGCGAGTACAAAAAGGTTAAGAACCACTGATCTAGATAATCAACCACAACTTGCGTATGGTTATATTTCGATTGTCGAATGAGACTATTAACTTAAATATTTATCACGTATGTTTAATAATACATATTAAAATATGGTATACACGTCAGAGACATCATAATTTAATTTGCTATGACAATTAGTTGCAAGATCTAATTATTTATTAACCCCCTACGCATTTTAATGGGTTAAATAATTTAAATTAAATGCCGCCCTATTTATTTTCTTCATATATCTAGACAAGCGTATAACGTCGTAGGTCGCTAAATATTCATAAAGTTAATGGAATGAAACAAATTATCATTATCGCTACATATGACGTCAATTTTATGATGCCGCCCGTGATAAACCATATTTTCGATCATTGCTAAGAATCAAAAATTCCCGGAATTAGATAAACCCTAAAAATCCCTAAATATAAATATATTCAAGAAGAGTAGATTGTATTCTATATTTATTTCATTTCCATGGCTGGGGAAGTGTACCCATCGTACCACAAACCAAGTGTGAACGCACCGAAAAAACACAAACAGTTAAAAATCACTCGGGAATATCATTGCAAATGCATAACGACAGAATACTAACTATTAAAATTTTCTATACCTTATCCATATCTAATATCAATTATAAATCGTCAATTATTAATTGTAATATTTTTTAATTTTTTTTTATATATAGACAGGTAATAGCTGTAAAAATATTCGTCTTATTGTTGGACGGTTTAATACTAGTTGCAATTACAACAAACTAATTAACACAATTTTACCCACAAATTGAAGTTTAGGCGTCACTATAATTACGAGGTAATTAGCATACGTACACAAATATAAATTAGTTTTATTTAATTTTCTTAATAAAATTATTTATTGTTTTTCGGTTTTAATTAAAAAAAAAAAAATAATTGAAATAATAACACCGATTGTTTTAATTACTGTGAAACTTAATATTGTAAATTTTATATTGAGGGTCAACAACAATTATTAATAATCGTTTTCGGTAGATTGGCTGTGATTGTCTATTGTCCGGCCTCTGGAATTTTGGTACATTTTACTCGCACGTAACCACTCGCAAAAAGTGTTGGGAAAGTTTTAAAATAAATTTTAAAACTATGAGTTAGTGTATGTGTTATAACAGTTTAACATCCATGTACAACTATGTAAGTTTGCTTGAGGTTAGGTGAGAAAATAAAAGAATACAACTTTAGGCCCCATGTGAATAAATAAATAAAAAATGGTAGCTTTATAAAAATGTAATTAAGACAAAAATAAGAATTCATGAATATTAAAAAGGATCTAACTTAAAACGTTTAAAAATAAATTAATAAAAATATTGATTAATTTTAATTAATTCACAAGTCGTAATATAATATTCCTTTAATTTCCAACGAATCGACGATTAGTTATCTTAAATATTCCAAAACGATATTCAAGGGAATCAAAAAAAATGTTTTATTACCTCATCCCTAATATGTTTGTTTGATATATTTTTAGATGACAACCGGGGACTTACAGGGTTTTCCTTACATCCAAACTACGGTGATTACAAATCTACAACTTATGAAGATCGATAGTTTTGCTTAACAGAAACTTCCGTTCAATTTGTTAGGGAGTAGAAGAAAATGTGTCATATTTATAAATTTTACTAGGTTAATACGAAAATAAACCAATAACAAGAATCTGACATGTTTGCCTAATTTTACATGTATTTGACCAACAATCATGTATTTGACCAATGCTTTTCCTTGCAAAAATGAAAAAAACTCCTATAAAACCTATTTCCAGTACACAGATTTCCACCACATTACATACCACCCGATCAGATAACCCGTCCAATATCCATCTTTTAATCAATTCTCTAGTAAAATATTCGTTTTTCAAAATATTTACAAAAAATGAAACACTTTCTAATTAAGCTGCCACTTCCGGTGGACCGATTTTGTTCAAAAATCGTTGATTTGCTTAGATATGAAAACGCTTAGGTATGAAGTTTCACTCCGATTAGTCTATCCCTCTTGGTTGTAGAGTGGACACAGACATTTGGTCTGCCGGCACGACACGCATAGATAACCTTTTGAAAACAACATTTTCGACAACGTTTTGTTCGGATCGTTTTTGGTTTCTAATGTTTTTTAGAAATATAATTAGGCTTTGGTGCCATTTCTGGTTTTTATAATTCTGTTTGACCAAATTCTGTTTCACAAAATGCTGGTTTACTTAATCCGGATTTACAAAATTCTGTGTCTTGTAGTTCTGATAGAAATTAATTCTTACAGTGTGCTTATAAGCATACTAGCTGTATTACGCAGGCGCACATAAGAATTTTAAGTAGTGTTTAGTCCCAAAAATGTCTAGAGCCTAGAAAAATGCACCAAATTGAGTATTTTTTTTAAATACTCTTTATGAGATTCTTAAAAGATCCCTCATGAGTATTTTGTCTGAAAATTTTTTCAAAATACTCAGATATTTGTTTTAAAACATCATTTTTTTCTTAACCCTTTGAAGCATACATTTTTGTGTTTAATATTTTTTTCTGAAATTTGGTACACATTGTTTTTTGCGGTCGTAACGTTCAAATGTGGAGTTAGATTTTCGATATTGACAGTTGACAGCTGTCAATTAGCAGTCAAATCACTTTGACTTGTTATAAATCTTGAATTTATTCCCATGTAGTACGTTTATTGGGTCTGAGTATGTACTGATTTCTATGCATACAAAAAATTTTCAGACAAAATACTCATGAGGGATCTTTTAAGAACCTCATAAAGAGTATTTTAAAAAAAATACTCAATTTGGTGCATTTTTCTAGGATCTAGACATTTTTGGGACTAAACACTACTTAAAACCCTTATGTGAGGCGTTGCACGGGAGAAGCTAAATTTTGAATGCTTTTAACATTAAAGTAGCCCTGATTCTTTCTGTTGATCGTTTATCTTAAGCGATTGATTTCCAGCCATGCCATAACTCCAGTCACTTATTACAGCAGCTTTAGAAGAATGCGTTCTGCTCTGATCGTTTTCATGTACTCATGTCTCACGGTGTCCACTTGTTTCAGCAGTCTAAAGCTAAATACGTCCTTTTAGAGGGATTAATTCAATTGATTGATAACTCAAATCGTTTCGTACAATATTTGAGAGTCAATAGTATTTCTCTTTCATTCGCCGAGACGATTCCATTCCCAATTGCAAAAGGTGGCCAACCCGTTCATAAATATTACGAAAACCTGCTCATTTTGGTATAAACTTCCTATGCAAACTTTTAGTCCGATTGAATGAGTGGTGTGTAAACTTATTAAAAAGTCCCATGATCCAGGAAATGGACCCCTCGGATTTGAGCATTTTACTAATTTCATATAACTTCTTTCCTAAATTCATTCCCACGACAAAATTAAAAGAAAATTGAAATTTTAGAAAAAAGTCGACCCCGGAGTTCTACCCCTTCAAAAATATCGTAAGTTTGGTTCTGGACATTCATTTTCCAGGGGCCCACTTCTTCAAAAATAGTCCCTATGCAAAATTAGAATTTGATTAGATGGGTTGTACAGAAATATATAAGGGTTCCCTTAGTCCAAGGAACGGGCATCTCAGATTTGCGATATAAATAATTTCATATAACCCCTGTTCTAAACTCAATCTCGTGAAATTTTTTTAAACAAATTGAGATTTTAGAAAAAATGTATATTGGAACCGTTGAGGGCGTGCGCACAAGAACACACCAAAGTTTCAGCGAAATCGGATGAATGGTGTACGAACTGGACACACCTAGAAGCATTCATTTTGTTATATATAGATGTTGTCATTTAGTGGGAAACCAAACTCTGTTCTGTATTCCAGTCACATCTAATCGCATTAAATCGTTTTGTACCTTCGGCCTTTTATTCTAGATTGATTCTAGTTTGATTTTAGAATGCAAGTTGCTTCATATAACCTTCCTCCTGTTACCTCTTACCACCAGTGTCTCGTCCCAGAGCCATACAGTAGTACTGAGGTTACCACTTTGACAAGAGAAGAATTAGGTAACATATTAGAGAGCGCCGAATATACTCTGGTTACTTACTCTCGCATAATTTATGTGAGATTGATAACCAGCCTGTCATCTCATCATAGTTCCCAAATATTTCCCCAAGGTTTTATGATGATCTTTCCAACCTTAAATGAAGCAGTTTTTATTTTTATGGCGGGTAATTAGCACTGCTTTGGTATTTTGTTTTGAAACTTTGAGGTTTACGGATATCAGCCAGGCGAATATTATTGCAATTGTCTCGTTAGCAATTATTTCAATTTTATCTAACTGGATGGCAGATACCATTACCGCGATGTAGTCGGAAAATAACTTTTGCTTCATTAGGAATTCCTAAATTGAATCTTGTGAAAATCCAGCAGTTATGTTAGATTCCTTCAGACACACACACACACACACTGTGATGCTCTAGTACTCTATCATCGACCTTCATCATTCGTAGCTCATTCATAATAAGTCTCCAATTAGCCGCGTTGAAAGCGTTCCTAACGTTAAGTATGATAGCATCTTAACACGAGAGCGAACATTTGGACCGTGTCACTCTGTTGGAAGTACCGAAAGAATTACATCTACTTATAGCACAGCAGGTTAAAACTCGTTCTTTTGCTTCTTCTTATTTCATTTTGGAGCAGCGTTCTCAGACTCCCGGGTTAATTCTTCGTGTTCTGAGCGTCTTGCAGCTCTTTGGCATCTTGTTATTGCCATTAGTCTGGTTCCTTCCATTCAGTCATTTTGGCATAGACTTTTCACATGGCATGAAAAGTTGCTTGGCCGCATGGTTGGATTCACTCTCTGCTGTACTCGCTGGTATGTTACGATGTTAAGCAGCCGTTCGAGAAATATATTCATTAACAGCATCAAACAGCTAGACCCTCCTTTTCTACGATTCCACTTCATAAAACATAGCTTATGACCACTGTATGAATATCATTCGCTGATATGCTATTTAATTTCCCTAGTTAATTGCCTACTTGTAAAAGTAATAGCGATCATCGGGTGAACATTCTACGGAATGTGGTCGTATTCGCACTATTCACTAGGATAACTTACAGCTGTGAAAAAACTTCTAGCAAAATCTTGCTTCTAGCGTTAGAATAGTTACTCCCACTTTCCACAGCCCATGCATTGAAGTCTCCGGCAATAACGATATTATGACCAAATGTGTTTCGTTTCTGTTTTTCTAGGCCATCACCAGAGCCTGATGTACGGTCGGAGTAATGCGATTCTCTTTTGATGTTCCATACACTCATCATCAACTAATTCTTTGGAATAAGCTGCATCCTGCCAATCTTTTCGAAGAGTTATTTTTCTCCGCTTGTACTTTTACCTTTTAAGGTAGGAGAGTTCGTTATCAGAGTAAAAGAGCTTAAACCTATAGATGTTCCAAGCTCTTCACTACTGGAACATTGTGGACTGCAAGGAAACCCACTTTCCCACACCTACAGTCACCAGTACTGGGGTTCCGACTCCCTTATATGATCGTTTTTATTTTTAATAATCCTACTCTTATCCTATCCGTGTGGCTGGTATTTGGTTTCCCACATACCCGCCGAGAAACTGCTGAAGGAATAGATTTTTAGCAATTAAAACCTCCCTCCAGTACACAGTCCCATATAACCCTGCAGAAAGGCCTGACTTATACCCCACGACGATTATAGCATAGATCAAACTTTTCACTTTCGAGCCTCATAAGCCGGTGGATGGCGTCGCAGATGTTTCTACTCACAGCGATCCACGCCTCCTTACAATGTACATAATATGTTTTGCAATATATTTTCAGAAGTAAGATACTCTCCAAATCTCCAATCTCCTGTCTTCTTCCTGCAAACCAAGGACATTCGAAAAATACATGTTCGACATTCTCCGCTACTTCAGTGCATGTTAAACAACACGGACTATTGTCGTGTTTGTACTTAAACAAATTATCTCGAAACAAGCCTTGTTTCGTTACGGATTGAGATATATAGTAGTCGACTTCCTCATATCTCCATTTCTTCCAAACAATAATTCGAGGGATCAAGCTATGAGTTCATCGGTGTCCTTGCATGGATCGCTCCATCTGGTTTCTCACTGGGTTTTAATCCTTTCGCGTGGGCCTCAATTAAAGTGCAAAGTCGATAGACGTTGTTTTACTTACACCTCTACGGGTCTTCAATTCGTCGGTCAACATTGAAGTTCTATATCGCATTATTTATAAAAGAACATTAGCTGAGCACACTCTTCGTTTTTGTCTTGTTCCGCTTGTATCGGCTTTATTTCAGTATCCATATGTTCCGTAAAGTCTAATCTGCTATCAATGATGATTAAGTATCTATAATCACTGGTTGTGACATAATAACATATTCATCTACATCCAGAGTTACGGTCTCCTTTACTTTCCTGCTAGAAATTAGTAGAGCTTCCGTCTTCTACTCAGCCAATTGTAAACCACTGACTGCAACCAGCAGTAGATCATGCGAACGGTTTCGACAAACGTCTGTACAACGATGGATTTTAAGGCTATCTTTTACCTTCCGGTAAATCACTAATCTGTGCTTGTTCCACCTCTCGGGAAATACACCATCGCTTAAGCAGGAATCAAAGACATTAATGATCAGTTTGGTATTGTTCTAATTGCTATTTTGAGCGCTAAATTCGGAATGTTGTCAGGCTCGAGTACCTAATTACTACCAATATTCCCGACCAATTGAACACTTTCGATCGAAACGGTTGGTTTCATTTTCGTTCTTCTTCTGTTGCTATTCCGCTAGTCGAAAACAAGTTCTTGTTGCGGGCAAAAATAAATTACTGCCTCTTCTACCTTTTTTCATTACCGTTTGTGGATTTGAGCTCCAATCGAGCACTGCAGTAAGCTTTTTGGAAAATCGGAATTTCTTCATTTCACCAGTACATATTACGAGGGCTGTCTACTATTTTCTCTAGGCACCTTTATAATTTGAGAAACCTTCCCAAAAACGCTTTTGTTTAAGATGTCAAACCGGAATTTCTGATATAGTTGTCTTCTATTGCAAGTACCACCGCAAAATTCAAGGATTATAACTTGGTAGTCGTCTTGTGAGTATCGCTCACGCACTTTTCACCAAACTACTCTACTTAAAATAACGCAACTAATCCACCTAACATGAATTATTGATTGTCCTAGAAGCGAAATGCTACTGTGTTGTCCGTATTTAACAGGTCTGCCTGAGCGTAACAAAAGCTTGTAATAAAGAGCCTCCCCGATCGTTCGATCTGCTACCCCATTTTTGTAGACGATGCATTAAAGTCCCATGCGAAAAGCACAGAACGTCTATCCAAGGCGTTTTTCTATGAAACTTTTAAATTTCTTGCATGACTCACTCGGCTGAGCGTAGCAACTGTACATATATTTAAACATTATTAATCTTTACTCTTACGAGCCAGGCTTCTTCCAACTACAACCTTAGAATGCACGTTGACCGCAATCCCAAATGACTGCTCTAGCGCACACGTCGTGAGTCCCAATAGTTTCTTCGCGATATAGTTTTTATTTGCTTTATTTTGCTTTTTATTAGTTACCTTCCCCGCAAGACATATAATTCATCTCGGCTATTCTTTGCATTTTTCTGCATAGGGATCACCATCGCATTTGTTGTAGAGTTTTGAACGGACTTCGTTGTTGGGACATTTTCCAGCAACCTGTCTGTGATCCAAGCATTTAAAGTATCTAGTGGCGACTATCGTCTCCCTATTGAAAATGATACCCATCTGGACGAGTATTCCTCTAATACGTCTCCGGGCAGCGGGTCTCTTCAATTCTGTTTTCATTTCGGTTGTTTTATGGTTTCCATACTTCTTATTTGTAGCTGCCTCCGACCTTCGAGGTGTCTGCACGTCGTTTTGATAAATACTTTGCGGAGAGACCTTTGTATTATTTTCCTTCTCTATTGCTTACTTTCATCACTCTTAGGTGGCGTGGTCAACTTTCTTTTGTTGGATTCTCCTAGTTGTGCATTTCCGTTAGTAGAATTTCCTTCCTTTCATTGGGTCTTGCCCTGGTTATTGTACACCGATTCAAAGGTTATGCAGTACAAAATGATTCGGTGTGTATCGAGTAATATATTGTGTTTTACTTTGCACACTCTTCGTACACTAACATTCATTTCAGAGTAAAAGTTGAAGAACCGAGTATGCACTGTGTAAGCCCAGGGGTGGCATGTTGTACCATCACTATTTTCGACTTTTGATTTAAGGTTTGTATTCACGTTCAATTTGATTGCACAATTAATATTGAGCAAACAATTGAAGAAAAATAATTGCGTAATTTTTCAACACTGACGATAAAATTAACTGCGCAATCATTTTTTGTTGAAACAGAAGAATTTATTTTAACTGATAGTTAATACCGATATATAAGTAGGTGAGTATTAAATTAAAAACGTGGTTTTATTGAATATTTAAAATTTCTAAACATAGTTGAAATTGCTATGACGAGCAAGAAAGCAATAGCAATGCTCATGGTTGGCGCAGTTTTGATGAAAAATAAAAAGAAAAGAACTAAAAAAAGGTTTTGGTCTAAGGAGTGGTATCTACGAAGAAATAATTTGTCAGACGTGCAGCTTCTAATAGAATTTTATAACAGCATTGAAAGTAAAAATGATTACAAAAACTACTTACGAATGCACAAGCGCACATTTGAAATTATTTTGGGTAAAGTATCGCCGCCACTAATTTTGAAACAAAATACGGTAATGAGAAAGGCGATTTCACCAGCAAATAGATTAGTATAGCAACTCTTCGATTCTTGGCTACTGGACGAAGCTTTAAAGACTTACCATTTTCCACAAGGATATCCGAGCAACGTCTTGGAATAATTATAATTGAAACGTGTGAAGCGATAATTTCTGTACTAAAAGAATTCGTACAAGTATGTATTATTTTATTATATAAAAATGTTCCAAACCACAAATTATAACCAATTCAAATTAAAAAATTCCATTAATTTTTCTTTTTGGTTTTACTCTGAATCTGCAAAATTTGTAATAAAATTTTGTACCGTATCAGAATTAACCGCACATTATATGCCTGAAGAACCACTTGACGACGTTGTCGTAGTAGATACATTATTTACCATTGAATACATGGAAACTGGTAGTTCAACTGTATATGCTGATGTTAAGTCTGACGAACAAGAAAATTCTGTACTATTAAAGAATAAACTCGAACTTGAATCATGGTTGCCTTGATACGTTGGTATAACTACAGAATACGGCAATCGTGTACTGGAAGTTGTTGTTGTTTGAATCACTGTACTATTGCGTGTTAATTGATTCAATTGGCCTTCGAATAGAACTTCGTGTATCAGGCGGTCGGCATACATTCTTTGTTGTTCGCTCATTTTTTTTTTATTTTAGCGGCGTAAGCCTTCGTCATTATTATAAATTCATCATCATCCTTTTTTAGTTACTGAATAGCTATTTGAAACATTTCTTCTGAGGAATTGGTTTTCTTTGTCCGTTTTGGTTTCGGAGTTCGAACATTGCTTGTATGATTACCAGAAATTTGTTCAATCTCATTAGAAGAAGTAACCTAAAAGTAATTTAAATATAATTAATTTTATTTAATTATAGCTTCCTACAAATGAAATGGAGTGGAAACAAATTGCAAATGAATTTGAAGTTTTCTGGAATTTCCCCCACTGTTTAGGTTCAGTGGATGGGAAACATATTGTAATAACAAAACCAGCAGACACTTACTCAAGATATTACAACTACAAAGGAACACATAGTATTGAATTACTGGGTATTGTTAATGCAAATTATGAGTTCATCTATGCGGATGTGGGCCCTAACGTCATAATTTCCGACGGTGACGTTATTAATAATACTGAATTTTACAAACGTTTCAAAAACGGCACATTAAAAATCCCACAACCAGAAAATCTGCCCAACAGTTCTAGAACAGTGCCGTTTGTATTTATTGGAGACGATGCATTTCAATTGAGTAATAATTTTATGAAACCTTATTCACACCAAAATTTATATGAAAAGAAACGAATTCTTAACTATCGATTGTCTCGAGCTAGACGGATTATTTAAAATGTATTTGGCATTCTGGCCAAAAATATGGTATTTTTCAGAAGCCAATAAATTTGAAGTCTAAAAAAGTACAAACAATTGTTTTAGCATGTGTTTATTTACACAATTTTCTGATGAAAATCCAAAGATCACACAATATCGAAACAACAAAAAACTCCGATGCTACCGATTTGACAAACTCATCGAGTTCTACACTGCATAATTTGCAGAACAATTTGGTTCACAATTCGGCGCAATTAGCAGAAACAGTTCGTGAAAAGTATTTACAATATTTCAACAACGAGGATAAAGTTCCTTGGCAAAATGAAATTTTATATTGAATTTGATTACAAATAAATAAATATAACTTACATTATCAGTCTCTTCATTTTCTAATGATATTGCTTCTTGTGTTTCGTCTGTATGGTTGAGCGAGTTGAATCTGGAGTTTCTTGGTCGACTAGAAACATTAATTCATTATAATACCATGAATTTGGTACATAGATATCTTCTGTCGAAACTCCAGATCGTTGCGAATCTTTAAATTTTTTTTTAAATTCTTTGCGAAAATTTGTTCACAAAGAATTAATTTTTTTACAATAGTATCCCTGGTAATTTCGAATCATATTTTTTGTATACGTGTAATAGTTTTTCGTAAGCGACGACCTTAGCGTTTCGTTTATTTTAATTTATGTTGTTTAAATTCCATAGTTCTGGCAAACTTCTATATAAAGAAATAAAGTCAAGAAGTATTTGCTTCCTATCGGACGACATTTTGCCAAGAAAATCAAAAAACAACTGAAACTTGTTCAAATTTATTGAATTTTACACACTCATATTCAACTGTTTGTGCAATACACTCAATTATTTCTCAAGTTTTTTTTTGGAAAACTCTGTTCAATTTATTAATTACACAAACCGAGAAAAATACACAATCGACGTGTTCAGTCCGACCAAAATGATAAAAATTATCATGATATTTTTTGTGACCCTAACTTCACTCCGTATAATTTTATGTCAAACCCGAGTGAACAACCAAATCGAAAAAAATAATTATAAATTGATTCTGCACGTCAAAACATTGTTGACGCTGTCATAACAAAAATTTACTATTTACTCTAGCCTGTGTCTTTCACAATAGTTACATCTTCAAATCTTTTCTTAGCTAATAAAACAAACCCGCGCAGTACATATTCACTCATTTAAACATGCATTCAATTATAATTCACGTAGCGGAGACTTACAGATATTTGATTGCGCTAAAAATGTTCACAAATCGTTTTTAGGCTACATTTATAAGTGTAAAGGAAATCACTTTCGCCCAATTCGTGAATACACGAATAATTTTAACCACCCAACGTCACCTAATCAATCATTCAGAAGAAATAAATTGAACATTGGACAAGAACATTGAACACAGAAAAGAAACTACACACACAAATCATACACAAATAATATTTGTTGTTGATTTTATTCAAGACACTGATTTGATCCATTCATTGCTTTTAATGTATTATTGTGTAATATAATATTAAAGAAAATATAACATTAAAGTTGAACAAAATGTTGCTCCTGTCCATATAAAATCATAACGCAAAAATATTAGAAATAAAATGTACACAAATTTTGACAACCAGAATCGAAAATATTCTTGGTTTTTTTTGTGATAAATGAGTGCGTTTAATGGCAAAAGCTGATAAAAAATATCATGTTATTTTTTATCATTTTTGCCCGACTGAACACTAGGAATATATTGCGCAATAGTGACGTCACACAAGTATATGTGCAATACAATTGAACGTGAATACCCGCACCTTTAGTTTATGTCTTAATTTTTAGGAATCAATTAACATTTATTTCGCGTAATCAATTATGTGTTTTTTTTACCTCTTGATATAATTGTAAGCTTTCTGTCTTTCCTATATTTCGATTTCCTATATTTCGAAAAGAAATAGAGTGATGTTTTACTCGAGCCAGCTGCAAACGCATTAGAAAATACGTGATTTTCGAAATCGTGAAATACATTTCGTGAAATACGTAAAACTCTAAAATCGTAAATCCGCCCTATTATGAAACCAAAAAAAAAAAATCGACATCGAATTTTACGAAAATCAAATATCAAAATTCGACTGCTCTATAGGTGACAAATATCGTATTTACGAAAACAATACCGTATACTTATTATTTTTTTATTAAAATAAAATACTTTAATTACTTTTTGAAACATAAGTTACTCAATTATTTTATAAAAATGGACTAGTTTAAATTATTACAATTTATTTGAAACTTTATTATTGTATTTTCTGTAGGTCAATTACCAAAGGTCACCAATTTCACATTTTAATTTCTTTCATGGAAAAAATGTTGGCACAGTCAAACATTTTTTAAATGCGCCTCAATATAAAGAGCCTACCCAACATTTGTGGAGTGAAATTACAAACGAATTAAATTCAGTCGGCCCATCTAAAAAATCTGTTGATGGTTGAAATTTTAGGTAAAACAACACAAAAACAGCGACGGAAAAAGGTTTCATGATAGGAATATTCGCGGCGGATCGAATTTACGATTTCGTATTTTACGAACACGAAAAAAAATTCATAATAGCCTCCCAGAGTTATCTCTGACCACGGTTCTCTTTTCATACGGGTTGGTGGATGTGCTATCTCCGTGTACCGATTTACCGCTTATAACTACTATCTCTTCGATTGTATACATATCTGACACAACAGCCAAATTCGCCACCATTGTAACAGTGCAGGTGTTGGATCTCAGCTATTGGGAGGGGGGGAGGGGGGCTGCTTGCTCGCTCCAGCCGATTCTGGGTTTTCTATTCCCTGTACCGCAACTAAACTCAACTCAACTTTGAAGAACTACTAGATAACACCCAATCGTCGTGTGTGTATGCGTTTGTGTCTTAGTTTGTAGTTTTGTAGTTAAGTTGACTTTGGTTGAAATTGTTTACATTTTATTCTCTGTATTTGTGCTTTGCCTAATAGTTATTGCGGTATGATATTTTTGATAAACGGCAATGATCACCATTTGTGGACATGGGGCAGTGACACTTTTTGTAAGAATCATCGGTATTTGTCCATCTTAAATAAAACTTTAGCAAAATATACATTTTAAAGGACTAAAATTTAATGTTCGAATTATTATTTGGAGAGAATGAACCGTTCAACAGATTTGATGCAAGCGCTAACTACGATTAAGCTTTCTTTTAAACCGCCATCCTCAATTAACGCAAACCACACTAACAGTAAGTTAATAATTTCAAACGATTTTGTACAGTGCCACGAATGCTGGGTCATAAATCAAGGTGATCAATCAATTACATTTCGCTTTCCGAATTTCATAATGTTTGACGAAAATAACAATTCTACAATACTCAAATGCTTCACCAGCAATTGTATTCCACTCCAATGAATACGATACTTGAATTTTTTACAAATTAATAATTACAGATTTGTTACCAACAAGTTTTTGCGAATAATTTGTTCGTGGGTTTTAGGACAAGCATAATTGACCCTTAAACTCACCTGATCTCAACCAGTTGGACTACTCGATGCTGTTAGTTTTTGAGCAGAATATCTCAGTAAAGCCATCGTGACCCTCGGTTTCAATTTGCGAAAGCGACTTGATGATATAATTAGGTATGTGTGCTTGAAAAGTAAAAAAAAAAACAATTTTATGTAGACTTCATACACTTCCAATTATAATATTTTCATTGCCCAAATAACCGTAAGGGTTAATTACCTCTTATTTTATATTTTATTAAACCAACCATGCCAAGTCACTAGCATTCCTATACACGTATACATCCCTTTAACTTATGATTTACATTATACAAAATACATAAACTAAAGGTACAGACAATAAAAGCAAACTACTTCATTTCAAAAATGTTATGCTTGAACTACTCGAAAAAAATATAAAAATCCAAATTCAGAGAACCATAACGCAAGATTTTACCATAGGCCGATAGACGCTTTAATTTTATTCAAAATTGTCAAATGCTGATATAATTTCATTGCTATATGCCGCCTCCATGCCCATGGTTGAGTCATCGTTTTGTTTCAATAAAATTATCGCGGACGCGGTTATTATGTTCGTTGTTACTGAACGATTTCAAAATATGTTAATTATAAGTCGATAATTTTTATGCATGCAGGTGATTTACTGATGGTATATTATTATATTTTGACTATGGTGGTAACTACTCGGTGAGAAAAAATTTTCGGTATAGAGGTGAAAAATTAGTAAGAATTCGGTTACCGCATAGTATATTTATCAATATACGGCAAACTAACGTAACGACTTCATAAACCGTAACATACGTTTTGTGAATATAAAATATCATTACCACCCCGTTATGTTAACTATAACATGCTTCACCTATACGAATGTTTATAAACAAACATATCTTGATTTTCAATTTTCAACGAATATCGTCTTGGTCATGGTTTACAATTTCTTATATACAAAATACTTATACGGTTTCTGGTGTATACAAAAGGTGATATTTTGTTCCACTTGGCTATTTTATTTACGTCGACATCAGCTGTTGCTTTACAGGTATAATATATAATTAAGTCAGAGGGTTAAAGTTTACGAATTTTCTTTGCTGTTTTTATGGTCTAGAAACACAATTTAATCGCATGTAACTTGTTTCAATTTTATTACACCCAAAAATTCATACTTTTTTCATCTGCATACCAAAATCATAAAATATGTAGATTTAGGTTTTTGCACATAAATCTGAATTATGTCAGTAGAGTTGTTTTTGTATGTTCTTAGGAAATGGGGTAAGATTTTTCATCACGCATAAATCGATCGAATAAAATTTTAAATTTATGTATGGCGTAATGTTACTTCTTACACGACTGAACCTTCATAGACGCGTCATTGAATGTTTTAATTTATAAAGTTAACAATAGGTTATTGTTTATCACCGTTTCAAAGGTAGCAAGTTTCACAATTATTTTAAATCGGAATTATTTCGATAGATGTCATATGAATTCCGTCGTGTTAAACGATTTTTGTTTATTAGTCGATTATTTCGAGACACTTGATGTAGTCATGAAATGTTGGTCTAATTTTACGTTTGTCTTACGTCAGTGAATGCACTAAATTTCAATACCTTAAATTGCCACTTCGCTTGACGGAATTGAAGCCAGTGACTCTGATGAGGAGTTAGTATGAAACACTAACTTTTTGTGCTAATATCGGTTCCAAAGCAAAACTCGAGTAACTACAAATTTTGTAATTTATTCATCCAAAAAAAATGTTCATATCAAACCATCAATCCTTCCACTTTAAATCAAAATGTAGTTCGAAGCACTCCCTATTAAAATAACCGCGCATCGCGTCCACCTTGTGCATATTGAAAATTTGATAAAGTTCATTTAACGATTTTTCAAATTTTATCCTAGCTTGAATCTCATCATTATCCTTGAGATGACGAAACGAATACAGTTTTGAGCGCAAATCATTATAAACTATACCCAATAGGAAACCTTCCAGATCAAAATACACGGCGTTCTCAGGAAATCGAGTTTGACCTTCGTTCAATATGTTCGAACCAAGATTTTTGATTTTATCTTGTATTTTTTGGCCGAGAGGCAGTGTAGTATCGCGCAGCTCTCGATATAAATTTAAAAGATCGTTGCCCGACACAAATTTGTGATAAAGAATTCCATGATTTGAGATGTACATTTTTGAGTACAACTCGTTACTGTACAGTAAAATAAAAATTATTACATAATTTAACCTTGGTATTAAATATAAAATTAACATTACCTTTCAAAATAAATAAATATTGTGATCTGACATTTTAATTGTTTTGGTTTTAGTGAAATAAATTTGCACAGCCAACCTTGATCTACCCATATGTAACTACAGAAAAAATGTAAAGTTGTTTTCTTCTTGTAATGTAGACTTCTATCGCTTCGACGAGAAAACCGTGCTACTTTGATGAAAATTTAAAAATTTACAAGAAAGAAAAAAATATTTTTGCTTCCAAAATGCATCGAAGCGAAAATAGTGATAGTTATAACATTTCGACCAAGATGTCGCATAAGTGGTTTACTTCAGGCAACCGTAGTTTTTTAATACAGCTTTCCAACCAAAATTGTAATTTTTAAGCAGATTAGCTGGACGAACAAGAACCAATATGATTATTATTTAGACGAACGAAATTGTTTTTTTCGAATACAAAAAAAATGGAGGGGCGTAATTGTTGTGGTCAAAACCCGACTTTCTTTTAAGCGAAAAAATTCAATTTCAGAAAACCAACAAATTTAAAATTTGTTAAAAAATTTATCTTTCATTGCACAAATTGGAAAAGCTCCTACGGAAACTACCACTTCTGATACACAGATGCTCACCAAGTTGTTAAGTGGTCCACGTATTAAGTTTTATTCCGAATAGTCAATCTGCTCGGTCTGTAGAGATGCCAAATTTTGGGAGAAAAACTAATGGTTTCCGGTAAAATTTAAAATATGAAATGAACTAATTTTGATGGACATTTAATTAACATTTTAATGGTTTTTTTCGAAAATGATATACGCTATACCGCTCAAAAGTGTTTAGGCACCCTTTTTTTCATGTATTATTGATACAGTATTATGTTTACGAAACAACATTTGAATAAAATGAAATACTTATCTGAAACGCAGTTTCATTCTATAACCACCAATGATATAGGGTTAATTTTACTACCCTCTACCTGCGACGTATGTGAAGTTATCCCACGATTCTATCCCAGAAAATAAAAAAAATTCTTCAGGCAACCCTAATCAATGAAAACCCCATTTGCTCTTGTGTGAAGTTAGCCCAGCCCAGAATTTGTTAAAATTGATTCATAATAAAAAGAAATTGGTGAAGTTAGCCCAGCCCAGAATTTAATAAAAATCAAGTTAAAAACAAAAATAAAATTCGTTACTTTTAAATTATGCGAATTTTAGCCAGTGTTAAACGTTATATCAATAGAACATGTATTTGTACAAAATAAAATTAAATTAGACATGATAAAGGTAGCTAGCACGTTAAAAGTATAAATTTGTCGGATTAAGGCTATGTGGTTTTGAGATCGTCACATTCCTGCCTTACTTTGAGAAAAGTGAGAAAAAAATCGTTCCGTGGTAACTTTGTGAAATTGGGCCCTACAGAACTATTACAAAATTCTAAAAATGAACATGGACTTTGGCATTTGATATATCTTTCTGGAAAACATAACGGGATCGATGAGAACCGGGCAAAATCTTGATTAGTAATCCTTTAATGGCAAAAATATTGTTAATTATAACTCACACGTTGCGGTGCCATATTGCTCGAACTATGAGAAATTTTTAAAATCATTACGCTTATTGGACTTTTGTATCATAAATGCATAGAGATATTGATGAGCATTTCTCTAAATTTTGACTAGTGTTTATATGAAATCTAAAAATTCAACAAACTTCAATTTAATTTTAAGTTTATCTTGTTATAATATATAGCATAATATTTTTATATCACATTATTAATTGTTTTATAATTAATGGTATTTTAAACATATTGGTACGATAGAATTTGGAGATATACATATGTATTGAAAATTTACAATATGTTTACTTTATGGTGGAATTTACTAAAACAATTAAAAAAGTTATTTACGCCTAAATGTTTGTTTTTCGTGTATAATCACTAATACACACACGCAATTTTTACTTAGGATTTTTTTTAGTAATTATTTCACGTCGGGTTGTTTGGATATATCTGGCCCAGGGCCCAATGTCACAAAGTTGCCACGGAACAATTTTTTCTATTTTTTCTCAAAGTAAGGCAGGAGTGTGACGATCTCAGAACCACATAGCCCTAATCCGACAAATTTATACTTTTAACGTGCGGAATTTAAATTTAATTTTTGTTCACATACAACTTGTATGGATATATCTGGCCCAGGGCCCAATTTCACAAAGTTGCCACAGAACGATTTTTTTCTAACTTTTCTCAAAGTAAGGCAGGAGTGTGACGATTTCAGAACCACATAGCCCTAATCCTACAAATTTATACTTTTAACGTGCGGAATTTAAATTTAATTTTTGTTCACATACAACTTGTATGGATATATCTGGCCCAGGGCCCAATGTCACAAAGTTGCCACAGAACGATTTTTTTCTAACTTTTCTCAAAGTTAGGCAGGAGTGTGACGATTTCAGAACCACATAGCCCTAATCCTACAAATTTATACTTTTAACGTGCGGAATTTAAATTTAATTTTTGTTGACATACAACTTGTTTGGATATATCTGGTCCAGGGCCCAATGTCACAAAGTTGCCACGGAACGATTTTTTTTCTAACTTTTCTCAAAGTAAGGCAGGAGTGTGACGATCTTAGAACCACATAGCCCTAATCCGACAAATTTATACTTTTAACGTGCGGAATTTAAATTTAATTTTTGTTCACATACAACTTGTATGGATATATCTGGCCCAGGGCCCAATGTCACAAAGTTGCCACAGAACGATTTTTTTCTAACTTTTCTCAAAGTTAGGCAGGAGTGTGACGATTTCAGAACCACATAGCCCTAATCCTACAAATTTATACTTTTAACGTGCGGAATTTAAATTTAATTTTTGTTCACATACAACTTGTATGGATATATCTGGTCCAGGGCCCAATGTCACAAAGTTGCCACGGAACAATTTTTTCTATTTTTTCTCAAAGTAAGGCAGGAGTGTGACGATCTCAGAACCACATAGCCCTAATCCGACAAATTTATACTTTTAACGTGCGGAATTTAAATTTAATTTTTGTTCACATACAACTTGTATGGATATATCTGGCCCAGGGCCCAATTTCACAAAGCAGCCACAGAACGATTTTTTTCTTACTTTTCTCAAAGTAAGGCAGGAGTGTGACGATCTCAGAACCACATAGCCCTAATCCGACACATTTATACTTTTAATGTGCGGAATTTAAATTTAATTTTTGTTGACATACAACTTGTTTGGATATATCTGGCCCAGGGCCCAATGTCACAAAGTTGCCACAGAACAATTTTTTCTATTTTTTCTCAAAGTAAGGCAGGAGTGTGACGATCTCAGAACCACATAGCCCTAATCCGACAAATTTATACTTTTAACGTGCGGAATTTAAATTTAATTTTTGTTCACATACAACTTGTATGGATATATCTGGCCCAGGGCCCAATTTCACAAAGCAGCCACAGAACGATTTTTTTCTTACTTTTCTCAAAGTAAGGCAGGAGTGTGACGATTTCAGAACCACATAGCCCTAATCCGACACATTTATACTTTTAATGTGCGGAATTTAAATTTAATTTTTGTTCACATACAACTTGTATGGATATATCTGGCCCAGGGCCCAATGTCACAAAGTTGCCACGGAACAATTTTTTCTATTTTTTCTCAAAGTAAGGCAGGAGTGTGACGATCTCAGAACCACATAGCCTTAATCCTACAAATTTATACTTTTAACGTGCGGAATTTAAATTTAATTTTTGTTCACATACAACTTGTATGGATATATCTGGCCCAGGGCCCAATTTCACAAAGTTGCCACAGAACGATTTTTTTCTAACTTTTCTCAAAGTAAGGCAGGAGTGTGACGATTTCAGAACCACATAGCCCTAATCCGACACATTTATACTTTTAATGTGCGGAATTTAAATTTAATTTTTGTTCACATACAACTTGTATGGATATATCTGGCCCAGGGCCCAATGTCATAAAGTTGCCACGGAACGATTTTTTTCTAACTTTTCTCAAAGTAAGGCAGGAGTGTGACGATCTCAGAACCACATAGCCCTAATCCAACAAATTTATATTTTTTACGTGCGGAATTTAAATTTAATTTTTGTTCACATACAACTTGTTTGGATATATCTGGCCGAGGGCCCAATTTCACAAAGTTGCCACGGAACGATTTTTTTCTTACTTTTCTCAAAGTAAGGCAGGAGTGTGACGATCTCAGAACCACATAGACCTAATCCGACAAATTTATACTTTTAACGTGCGGAATTTAAATTTAATTTTTGTTCACATACAACTTGTTTGGATATATCTGGCCCAGGGCCCAATTTCACAAAGTTGCCACAGAACGATTTTTTTCTAACTTTTCTCAAAGTAAGGCAGGAGTGTGACAATCTCAGAACCATATAGCCAACAAATTTAAATTTTTAACGTGCGGAATTTAAATTTAATTTTTGTTCACATACAACTTGTATGGATATATCTGGCCCAGGGCCCAATGTCACAAAGTTGCCACAGAACGATTTTTTTCTAACTTTTCTCAAAGTTAGGCAGGAGTGTGACGATTTCAGAACCACATAGCCCTAATCCTACAAATTTATACTTTTAACGTGCGGAATTTAAATTTAATTTTTGTTCACATACAACTTGTATGGATATATCTGGTCCAGGGCCCAATGTCACAAAGTTGCCACGGAACAATTTTTTCTATTTTTTCTCAAAGTAAGGCAGGAGTGTGACGATCTCAGAACCACATAGCCCTAATCCGACAAATTTATACTTTTAACGTGCGGAATTTAAATTTAATTTTTGTTGACATACAACTTGTATGGATATATCTGGCCTAGGGCCATTTTTCACAAAGTTGCCACAGAACGATTTTTTTCTAACTTTTCTCAAAGTAAGGCAGGAGTGTGACGATTTCAGAACCACATAGCCCTAATCCGACACATTTATACTTTTAATGTGCGGAATTTAAATTTAATTTTTGTTCACATACAACTTGTATGGATATATCTGGCCCAGGGCCCAATGTCATAAAGTTGCCACGGAACGATTTTTTTCTAACTTTTCTCAAAGTAAGGCAGGAGTGTGACGATCTCAGAACCACATAGCCCTAATCCAACAAATTTATATTTTTTACGTGCGGAATTTAAATTTAATTTTTGTTCACATACAACTTGTTTGGATATATCTGGCCGAGGGCCCAATTTCACAAAGTTGCCACGGAACGATTTTTTTCTTACTTTTCTCAAAGTAAGGCAGGAGTGTGACGATCTCAGAACCACATAGACCTAATCCGACAAATTTATACTTTTAACGTGCGGAATTTAAATTTAATTTTTGTTCACATACAACTTGTTTGGATATATCTGGCCCAGGGCCCAATTTCACAAAGTTGCCACAGAACGATTTTTTTCTAACTTTTCTCAAAGTAAGGCAGGAGTGTGACAATCTCAGAACCATATAACCAACAAATTTAAATTTTTAACGTGCGGAATTTAAATTTAATTTTTGTTCACATACAACTTGTATGGATATATCTGGCCCAGGGCCCAATTTCACAAAGTTGCCACAGAACGATTTTTTTCTAACTTTTCTCAAAGTTAGGCAGGAGTGTGACGATTTCAGAACCACATAGCCCTAATCCTACAAATTTATACTTTTAACGTGCGGAATTTAAATTTAATTTTTGTTCACATACAACTTGTATGGATATATCTGGTCCAGGGCCCAATGTCACAAAGTTGCCACGGAACAATTTTTTCTATTTTTTCTCAAAGTAAGGCAGGAGTGTGACGATCTCAGAACCACATAGCCCTAATCCGACAAATTTATACTTTTAACGTGCGGAATTTAAATTTAATTTTTGTTCACATACAACTTGTATGGATATATCTGGTCCAGGGCCCAATGTCACAAAGTTGCCACGGAACGATTTTTTTCTAACTTTTCTCAAAGTAAGGCAGGAGTGTGACGATCTCAGAACCACATAGCCCTAATCCGACAAATTTATACTTTTAACGTGCGGAATTTAAATTTAATTTTTGTTCACATACAACTTGTATGGATATATCTGGCCCAGGGCCCAATGTCACAAAGTTGCCACAGAACGATTTTTTTCTTACTTTTCTCAAAGTAAGGCAGGAGTGTGACAATCTCAGAACCATATAGCCCTAATCCAACAAATTTAAATTTTTAACGTGCGGAATTTAAATTTAATTTTTGTTCACATACAACTTGTTTGGATATATCTGGCCCAGGGCCCAATGTCACAAAGTTGCCACGGAACAATTTTTTCTATTTTTTCTCAAAGTAAGGCAGGAGTGTGACGATCTCAGAACCACATAGCCCTAATCCGACAAATTTATACTTTTAACGTGCGGAATTTAAATTTAATTTTTGTTCACATACAACTTGTATGGATATATCTGGCCCAGGGCCCAATTTCACAAAGCAGCCACAGAACGATTTTTTTCTTACTTTTCTCAAAGTAAGGCAGGAGTGTGACGATCTCAGAACCACATAGCCTTAATCCTACAAATTTATACTTTTAACGTGCGGAATTTAAATTTAATTTTTGTTCACATACAACTTGTTTGGATATATCTGGCCCAGGGCCCAATGTCACAAAGTTGCCACAGAACGATTTTTTTCTAACTTTTTTTAAAGTAAGGCAGGAGTGTGACGATCTCAGAACCACATAGCCCTAATCCGACAAATTTATACTTTTAACGTGCGGAATTTAAATTTAATTTTTGTTGACATACAACTTGTTTGGATATATCTGGCCCAGGGCCCAATGTCATAAAGTTGCCACGGAACGATTTTTTTCTAACTTTTCTCAAAGTAAGGTAGGAGTGTGACGATCTCAGAACCACATAGCCCTAATCCAACAAATTTATACTTTTAACGTGCGGAATTTAAATTTAATTTTTGTTCACATACAACTTGTTTGGATATATCTGGCCCAGGGCCCAATGTCATAAAGTTGCCACGGAACGATTTTTTTCTAACTTTTCTCAAAGTAAGGCAGGAGTGTGATGATCTTAGAACCACATAGCCCTAATCCGACAAATTTATACTTTTAACGTGCGGAATTTAAATTTAATTTTTGTTCACATACAACTTGTATGGATATATCTGGCCCAGGGCCCAATTTCACAAAGTTGCCGCGGAACGATTTTTTTCTAACTTTTCTCAAAGTAAGGCAGGAGTGTGACGATCTCAGAACCACATAGCCCTAATCCGACAAATTTATACTTTTAACGTGCGGAATTTAAATTTAATTTTTGTTGACATACAACTTGTTTGGATATATCTGGCCCAGGGCCCAATGTCATAAAGTTGCCACGGAACGATTTTTTTCTAACTTTTCTCAAAGTAAGGCAGGAGTGTGACGATCTCAGAACCACATAGCCCTAATCCGACAAATTTATACTTTTAACGTGCGGAATTTAAATTTAATTTTTGTTGACATAGTTACAACTTGTATGGATATATCTGGCCTAGGGCCCAATTTCACAAAGTTGCCACGGAACGATTTTTTTCTAACTTTTCTCAAAGTAAGGCAGGAGTGTGACGATTTCAGAACCACATAGCCCTAATCCGACACATTTATACTTTTAATGTGCGAAATTTAAATTTAATTTTTGTTCACATACAACTTGTTTGGATATATCTGGCCCAGGGCCCAATGTCATAAAGTTGCCACGGAACGATTTTTTTCTAAATTTTTTTCAAAGTAAGGCAGGAGTGTGATGATCTCAGAACCACATAGCCCTAATCCGACAAATTTATACTTTTAACGTGCTAACTACCTTTATCATGTCTAATTTAATTTTATTTTGTACAAATACATGTTCTATTGATATAACGTTTAACACTGGCTAAAATTCGCATAATTTAAAAGTAACGAATTTTATTTTTGTTTTTAACTTGATTTTTATTAAATTCTGGGCTGGGCTAACTTCACCAATTTCTTTTTATTATGAATCAATTTTAGCAAATTCTGGGCTGGGCTAACTTCACACAAGAGCAAATGGGGTTTTCATTGATTAGGGTTGCCTGATGATTTTTTATTTTCTGGGATAGAATCGTGGGATAACTTCACATACGTCTACCTGCGCTTGGTTGGATTGTCGTAAACTGTTTATTACGGTACAATTACAATAATAGTCTGTAGGAATTTCCAGAAAAATTTATCAGTCGGGTTTCTTCTAGGTAATGATGTTTAAATTGATTTATTGAAAAGATTTCAGTGAAATGAGTCAAATAGGATCAGTTGCAGTCCGATATTTACACTGTTAACATCGTAAGTGAAATATCGATTGAGAATTATTTAAAATGCCTCTAAGAAAAGAACCAAGTACTGAAACACGTGCGCTTATAATACCTTACCATACAGCTGGCATAAATAATTAACAGTTTGCCAAAAAAATGGAACTAGACTACGGTCGATTGTAATGTTAAAATCGGGAAAGTAGCAGTTTTTTTAATAAAAGACGTAGTGGAAGACCAAGAGCGACAACACCTGTAGATGATCATAGAATAGTGATTACTAGCAAGACAAATAGACACAAAACAGGCCCGGAAATAACCGCAGAATTAAATGTTGGTCGCCCAAATCTAGTTAGTGTTTCTACGGTTAATCGTCCTCTACAGGAATCCGGACTCCATGGCCGTATTGCTATTAAAAAAACCATTACTAGTAAACAAAATAAGCAAAAAAGCGACTTAAATGAGCCCGTGAACATCAACATTGGACGATAGAAGATTGCAGCAAGGTTTTATGGACGGGTGAGTCCAAATTTGAATTTTCGTTACCCGAAGACTAATATTCGTGAGAAGATCTTTTTGTGAATATGCCAGTAAAGAGTGTATTGCCGCTACCATAAAGCATGGAGGCTTTTCAATGATGATTTGGGACTATTTTGCGGGTCCTAGTGTAGCTGATGTTGTGAAAATTGACGGAATACTAAGAAAAGAAAGTGTACTGACAAATTTTGGAGCACCACTAAATACCTTCAGGAATTCAACTTTTGAGTCAAAATTTTATCTTTCATCAAGATAGTGATCCAAAACATTCATGTAAATTATATAAAAGCTATCTTCACCATTTAGAGGATGAAGGAGCAATTAAAATTATGGAATAACCTCCCCAGAGCATTGACGTGAACCCTATTGAGTTACTATAGGAAGAATTGATTGAGCATGAATTTGAATTTAAATTGAGCATTCTAATTTTGACATTTATTTAGTATATTGCCATTAATAAATGTGTGTATGTATCTAAAAAATACATATTTCCATATTTTTACTGAGTTTTTATATGTTTTATGCTGTTCTTGACAGTGCCTTAACACTTTTGAGCGGTAGTGTTTGCTGCTCCTACTTCCGATGGACCGATTTTGACCAAAAGTCTCTGAGACCTTCCGATTTATGGTGAACGTTTCAGTATTATCCATGTAATCGTCCAAGTGACATCCAAATTTTTTTTTGCTCGTGACTATTTGATTTAATAAATAAATTTTTTATTTTTTGAGCAAGATAATTTGCAATGCATGCCAAAACTGATTAATTTACTTTAACGTTTAAATTTGGTTTTCAAAGTGCTAATTTTGGTCTGTGTGCTAATTTGTTTGGTTTTGTGATACCTAATCAAACTGTATAATGACGCGTGATAAACGTGATAGTTGTGCTATTTGCAAAAAATCTGACGACAAAAATCTTGAATGGATCCAGTGTAATGTGTGTAAGTGCTGGTTTCACGGAGACTGTATTGTTCAATCCATGGTGGAATTTAATGTTTTGGCGGAGAATCAACTGTGGTTTTGTGGCGGGTGTATTGCTTCCAGTAACGTGAAGAACGATACCAAAAAATTAATCTTACGTGCTATTAATGAATTTAAAAAGGATACCGTCCAAGATGAATCTTCATCTTCAGGGAATCTTCCCTTGTTGATAAAATTCTGGATAAAATTGCAGAAACGCATTGAAACGTTAGTGGATGCTAAAATTACCATGGTTATGGATCATTTTACAAGTGTTATTGATGATCTAAAAAAAATTGATTTTCTCAATGGTCGCCAAATTAAATCGGATAGTGACTGGAGAAAAAGGAATCTAATAATTTATGGTATTCCTAATGTGACAGATATTGTGGATTGTGGATTTGTTTGTCAAATTGCTAGTCATCTACAAAATTTTTTTTTCGCAAAATTCAATTATTTAAAAAATGGTATGAGTGGTAACCGAATTTGTCCAGTTATTGCACGCTTTTCTAAACCGTCAATTAAATGGGAATTCTTCGGGAAATATCTAGACTTTATCAAGAAGGGTAACCTAAATTTAAAAATATTGAATGATAATTACCCGTCGTCAGCCATTTATATCAACGAACACTTGGACAAAAAGACCTCAGACCTCTTCTTTGCCGCGAGACAGCTCAAGAAAGCCAAAAAATTAATAACGTGTATATTAGGAATGGAGCTGTGATGATAAAATAAATGAAGGATGGCAATCTCACCATTGTGGACTCCATGGAAATTCTGGATAAGTTTAAATAAATTGATTGATTTTGCATTCTTGCAGTTTCGTACACTGTGTTAATTAATTAAGTATATGAATTTATGCTTTATTTTTATTGCTCTTTTTGCAATTTCTAAATTTTTATCGTTTATTATTTGTTATTTATTAGTATTTTTATTACTTTTTTAACTACTTTTTTGTGTTAGAATATATTATTCTTTATTTAAATGTTGTATTTGTTATCTCAGAATTAATCCAAGTAATTTTAACTTCAATCTTTTTCATTTGTCAGACTTTGTTTTTATGATGTGCTTATTTTTTATTTCCATTGTCTTTATTTATGTATTCCTCTAGAAATTGTATTTCAAACCGGCGCAGCCTTGAGTTTTTGATGATTTGTCATTTAAACGTAAATTCCATTCCAGCTAAACTTGGGAAGTTGCAAATGCTATTCCGTAATCGCTTGTATCACATTATTGGTATTTCCGAAAGTTGGCTGAAATCTCATCACACCAACAAATCGGTAAAAATTGATGGATATAAGTTGTATCGTCAGGATAGAACCGGGCGTGGTGGTGGTGGGGTAGCTTTTTACGTCCGCAATGATCTATTTAAGTCTGCAAAACTTAGTATCGTTGATAGAGGGACTTGCTTTAATCTTGATCATCTTGTTTTGGAGTGTTGTCTAGGTTGTTATAAATTGGCTATTGGGGTTGGGTATATTCATCATAAAGGGTTGCCATTAGATGAGCTGGATTTGGTATTGTATGCTCTTAATGAGAAATATGATAATATAGTATTGATGGGGGATTTTAATACTGGCCTGCTTAAATTATCAGAAAGTAGAAGATTTATATCTCTAATTGCCTAATATAATCTCTTTACACCTCAAAAAAAGCCTATCAGAGTTACTGATAATGGTGGTTCTCTCATTTATTTAATTCTAGTCAACTTTTAAAGTCATATTAATGATTTTTTTTCAGTATGAGAGGGTCTCTGATCATGAACTGGTGGCGGTAAAATTAAATTTTAAAGTAACTTGTAAACAGGAGTTTAACATATTTAGAGATTATAAGCATCTTGATTTATCGTTACTTCAGGAAGACTTCGAAAATACTGGTCTTGTTAGGCCTTACGATTCTGATGATGTGGATGTTAAAGACGTTATCTTGAATAATGAACTGCTCTTTCTTATGGATAAACATGTACCATTTATAAGACGTAAGATTAATTATAGTAAATCACTGTGGATGAATAGTTATGTCTTAAATATGATTCAGATTCGCACATTAGCCTATAAAATTTGGAAGTTGAATCCTAATGTTGAGAACAAATGTGTTCTTAAATATTATGATAAAAAGATTAAAGGTTTGATTAAAGGTGCCAGAAACTGTTTTTATCTGAATAAATTTGATCTTGGACTTGGTTCTAAAGCACTCTGGAAAAATCTTAAGGATGAAGGTTTGGATAAATCTAGGGATGAACGTTGTTCGGATTTGTTCGATTCTGAATGTTTAAATACATTTTTTGTACAACCTATTCATAATTATCCATCTTTAAATTCACAGGTTGAATTAGTTAGCCAAAGTTCTTCTTTTATTCCACTTAATGGAGATGGTAACAATTTTAAGTTTGTTCAATGTAATGAAGACCAAATGCTTAAATCGCTTCTTGCCTTGAAATCGGGTGCTATGGGGCTTGATGGTATCTCATTTAAATTTATAAAAGTCTGTATACCTGCTATTCTTCCGTATTTGGTAAATATATAAAATTAATGATCCAAAATCTGTTTCGGAGATGCGTCCAGTATCGTTGTTATCCATTATCTCAAAGATATTTGAAAGTTTTTTAGCGAAACAGATTAAATCTTATATTCAATCAAACAATTTGCTTTCGGAATTTTAATCTGGTTTTCGTAGTTCCCATAGTACAATGTCTTTATTAAGTAGTGTTACAGATTTTATAAGATCATCCATTGATCGAAGAAATTATGCTGTTCTTGTCCTATTGGACTTTTCTAAAGCATTTAATTCGATCAATTTTGAAGTACTTGGAACGAAATTAAAATCACAATTTTGTTTTTCGGACGATGCAAATAATTTAATTATTTCGTATCTGTCAGGTCGATCTCGATTTGTCGTTTCATCTAGTTCATTTAATAGATCTTCTGAACTTCCTCTACAAGCTGGAGTACCTCAGGGTTCTATTCTCGGTCCCATTCTTTTCTCGCTGTATGTTAACGACATTTCGAGTTTACCTTTGTATTGTTTCCATCATATGTTTGCTGATGACGTTCAAATTTTCCAGGAGCTGACTCGTTCTGATGTTGGAACAACTAATGAGAGAATTAGGAAGATTAATGATGACCTAAGATTGATCAATCAATGGGCTTGTACCAATCTGTTGTCTCTCAACGCATCCAAATCACAAGCAATTGTTTTTGGTAAAAATATTAACTATGAATTGTTCAACATGATCATAATTGATGGTAATACTATTCCTTATGTTCAGTTTGTTAAGAATTTAGGTCTCTTAATGTCATGTGATTTAAGTTGGGATAAGCATATTGATAGAATTTGTCTTAACATGTTTGGTACTTTACGGCTTCTTAGAAGAAAACAGAATGGCACTCCTCGTTCTACCAGGTTATTTTTAGTTCGTTCATTGGTCTTGAGTCAGTTACTCTATTGCGATATAGTTTTCTCGTATATGAACACTTTTTTAAAGGGTAAAGTTATTTGAGTCTTTAATAGGTGTTTGCGTTATATTTATGGCCTGGGACGCTAAGATCATATTTCTCACGTAAGTGACAGTATTTTTGGGATATCCCTTCAGAATTACTTAAATTATAGAATTGTTCTATTTATTTTCAAAATATTAAATTGTTCGAATTCTCCCAGATACATTAAATCAGAATTTAAGTTTTCTATTTCTGTTAGAACCAGAGTGCTAATTATACCGTCACACAATACTGGCTTTATGAGTGGTGCGCTTTCTGTAAGAGGTGCTGTATTATGGAATAGGCTAACAATTTTATAGGTTGTGTATGGAATTTTACGCATCATAGGAACAAGGTTTTGTTTTTGTTTTTAAATTTGTAATGTTACTTGAATCATCAGATATTTTATATTCTAAATTGATATGTTATTATATATATGTATGTATTATTTTTATTATTATTACTATTATTATAAGATGTAATTCCTTGAATTTAATGTAACTGTAACCTTTGATGTTGCGCAAGTTCGAGTTTAATAAATAAAATAAAATAAATAAATATTAAGTTTCACATGGAAGGGGACATATCACTTCGGGAGTCACCAATTTGTGAGTGTCCGTTTATTTCCCACTATTTTGTTTGTCTTGATCGGGTGTACACTTATTATAAACACTCATTAACACATTATTAACATTTATTTCTAATCTTCTTATAAATTGATGAATTTTAAATTACATTTACAATATCTTGAAAAAATAATGGAATTTTTATTATTTTTGTTTCACGACCTACGTCGGAAGACCTGGGTTTTGTGTCTCTTCCATAATTTTCGTGAGTTCATTGGAATTTATATTTGACATTTAAATTTGTAAACATCGCTATAAAACTTACAATAAATTTGATTAAAATAATTTTAATGTTTATGGTGATTAATATTTTGTGGCAGATAAGGACCTTCTATTCCGCTTCGTAAATTTCTATAATTTTCCTGTGTTTCCAAAAATAATTTCGTTCGTTTGTGGAATAATAAATTAGCGGTACGACTTAAGTTTTTCGTTGACGGTCGATAAGCATGTAACTCGTTTGGGTAGTATTGTGGTTAATTGACCAGAGGCCGTATTCTTGAAATTGGTGGAAATTTTCCCAATCGGAATACAATTTGCTTTGAAACTGTCCTTATTAAGGCGGTGATACATGCACAGATTTTGCCTTTAAGGCATAAAAATAATGCGTGCTGATTGGTTAAAAGTCGGCCATCTTGAATCGCCTTATAGAGAAAAATTTTAAATTGAACATTTTTCAATTTTGTATAAGGCAAATTTTTTTGCCTTACAGGCAAAATCTGTGCATGTATCACCGCCTTTATTCGAATTTTTCGCCGACTACTTTAATCATTTTTTTAAATTTCTTTTCTTTTTTTAAATTAACAAACATTATATAACATAAACAAATCGATTCGAAACTATTCGCTTAGTAGGGAGACAAAATAATATTAGTAAACTTGAAAACAAATTTGAAAATTGATTAATGATTAGAATGGAATGTTTAATTTAAAGAATTGTAATTGTATAAATATTGTAACAATTACAATTGTAAAAACATTGTATGTCGTGGGCTCCCTGAATTAAAAAATGTTGAAATTAAGGCACTCGAAATTAAAAAGGTAAACTTAAAAAAGGTGTTTTTTTATGAAAAAATGAGGTGGTCTCATAACAAAGGTGTTTTACAAAAACAAATTTAATTTCAAAATGACACAAGAATGGCATATTTTATGTCATTTTACAAATATATTTTTATTTCACATAATAAACATAAAACTTACATTTGTGTTAATACACATAGGAATGCCGGCGTCTCATTAATGAATATATAAAACATAAATAAATGGGCTTTTTATTCCACTTATAAACACACATTTTATGAGATTGATAAACACACTTCTTAAATCATTTTCAAAATGACTAATGTATGCATTAATAAAGTCAGCTTGTTTTATTTTAAGTCAATTTTAAAATGGAATAAAACGCTGGTTTTAAGTCAGAAAAACCTCATTTTTAAGTCAGCCTTTTTTTAATTCGGGGAGCCATATTTTGTGCATATATATTATAAAAATTACTGAAATAAAATTTATGTTATCAAAATTTGTAAAAGGCTAAAAATATAGATCTGTGCTCGTAAAACAAAAAGGCTCAAGTCGAAAAAGTTAATTTTTCAGGAGAGCTAAATCAAATTTTGATTTAAGATTTGAAAAATGTTTAAGGGTCATTCTTAACATAGTTTTACTAAATACGTACTAGCATGAAAATAAGGATATTCGCATGAGTTTGTAATATATTAAAATATTTTATTATTTTTGGAGATTTTAGGAAAATTGAAAGTTGTGCCCTTATTAAAAAATAATGTTTTGTGAAAATAAGGCATAAGTCACTTATGTTATGCCCTTTTGTAAAATTTCGTTAATTATTTCTTAATTTAACAAATAGCACAACTCGACTTATGCCTCTTTGTTTTATGTGCACAGAGATAATTGGGTCCTGAAAATAAGAATTGAATGGGATACGCTACATACTGTTCACAAATTGATATTCTCTCATAATTTATAAAGCTTGGAGGAGCTATAAACCTTCATAAAACAAGGTTTAAGCCACTTTAATACCGTATAGATTCGATGCCTTTGATGAACGGATGAAATATTTTTCGCTTCGTACCGCACATGTCGTGATACCAAGCAAGAATTCGTATTAAAAGATTTATTATTAGAACGGGTGCTATTTCAGCAGTCATTACAACCTCCGTACAGGGGCATTTCCTGATCATTAAGGAAATGCCCCTGTCCGGAGGTTGTAATGACTGCCGAATAGCACCCGTTCTAATAATAAATCTTTGAATACGAATTCTTTCTTGGTATCACGACATGTGCGGGTCGTTGCGAATTCTGCCCTTACACAAGTTCAGCCAACGTACTTCGGAAATCGTCGCGAAAAGATATTCTTAGACGACGTAAAAGTGGCAATGGCCTTGTCCATTTTTTGCTATAACTACGCACATAATTGTGCCTTTGAAGGTATGGTACCATAGTTCTGATGTTCGGTATTGGTGTTGCTTTAGACCAGCGAGTGTCGCGGTCGATCATCGTCAAACAATACATATTATCTTCGGATGGTGGTAAAGACCCTATAATATCGATGTGAAGTTCATCAAATCATTTGCTGATCGCTTCGTATTTACCAGTTTTGCTCTTCACATACTTTGATACTTTGCACCTTTGACATGGTATACAGTTTTTGGCCCAAGAACATATTTCTTGGTTCATTGCTGGCGAAATAATTATTTTATCAATATGTTTTGCTGTTGCTCTTATGCCGGGATGAGACAATATCGACCTGTTCGATCTGCTATAATGTTGCAACTTCCTGAAATGTGCCGTATATCTGATGTGAATTGCCCATTTGATTTTGCCCATTTCGAATGCGTTGAATGTTTGATCATTCCATGGTATTAACGATTTGTCTTCTTTTTGTGACCTTTTAAGAACTCGTATATTAGTGCTGAGTCCTGTACAGCGTTAGATAGAAAAATCAGAAAATAATTTATCAAACCCAAAAATCAAAGAAGTTCATCGACGGTTGCTGGGAGTGGGAAATTTTGAATGATTTAAATTCTCTGTTTCTCGGACGATATGCCAAAAAAATCGGGTCGTTTAATCGTTGGAAGACAATGCGTATGCGTGTTTAATATATTCTTGAATGCTTTTCCACGCGATTAAAACATAACCGATGTAAGGAAAAACAAATGCCAAGTTTCATCGTTTGAGTAACAATGGGCACTTTCAAGTATCCTATCATGATTAGTGAAATCATCACCAATTTGATTTGGAAATTTCATAGTGCTAAACATTTCATAACGGTGTCCTGAAAGCGCCCAATGTGATGTGTGACTTAACTATTAGAAAAATAACCGAAGTATTGGTTACTACTGTCTTCCCTCGTAAATAACGTATATGCGTTCTATTCGCGAGTGCCAAAAAAACGACAAATTTCAAAATTCAAATCAAAATTTCAAATAAAACGCCCATCTTAATAAAACGCCTAGGTTTTCTAATGGGCATATTTTTATAATAAAATAAACAACTACTATAAATTTATATTTTGTTCTAATTCAGCCTCTTATAGGAATATTACATAATATTTATGTAATTTTATCACATTAATTCATTGTTATCATGTTAAAAAATAAAAATATAAAAAATAAATAAAAATGGCTCATCAAATAGTTATTATTTTATCACTTTTGAAGTCCATAAAAATTTTCGATTTTTATTATAATTACATCTCTCGTTGGGTTCTCAACTTCGTATAAATGCTCGTTAATTTTCACGCAATTAGTATTTAACGAAATTACAGTTAAATTCCAATTTTCGATCATAGATATTGCAAAAATTTCTATACCCGATTCGGTTGTTTGTCCAGCTTTCAACGCACCTTCTTCTTTTGAATCCATTAAATCCCGCAAATCGTTATTTAGGAAACTAATTACATTTTCTATATAACGAGCAATCCAATCCATAAAGTTTTCCGAATTATTTGATTTAATGTATTTGATACATTCAAAAAAGCTGGTAGATATTTGCTTCGGCCAAAAATAATCCTTTCCATCAATGCTTTCAAAAAAATTTTCATCGTTTGTTATAAATGCACCAGAAAATTTTGCAAGCCAGACATTTATATCAAAAGTATCATGACATAATTCCATCAGTGGGCCATGAAGATTCTCAATTTTAAATTCAGTTTTAGAGGTTATCCCGCAACAATTAAAAGCTTTATAATAGTTTCTGATGAGAGATCTTTTGTAAATCATATGACCCATTCTGACACTGTAGCATATGACGGTATTTTCGAATTACCTAATATCGGCTATTTGCTACGACAATATGAGGCCCGTACGAATCAATTAGAAGAAGTACCGGCTCCCGGAGTAAATTAGTTTGGGGTCTTGCCATTATTACAGTCTTTATATAATTGTGTAATATTTCAATGCTCCACATACCTGTTACGTTAACATCGGCGTAGCACCCACTTTCTACCTTTGGTTGTTTTTTTAATTTAGAAAACAATAAGTGAGGTTTCAATATGGTCCCATCAGCAGTTATTCCAAAAGTTACTGTGAATCGTTTATGCGAACTGCTTGCTTTACGAATCACAACATTCCTAATCCCTTTTTGTGTTATTGTTGATTGGGGCTCGCACTCGAAATATCTGGGAACTTGGTCCACGTTTATTATATTATGATGCCGTATTTGTTTCTCTTCGATGGTATCTTGAATGTTTTCAAAAAAATCACGAACAAGAATACATGCATTATCAGGAAGATAACGACATGACGTTTGACGTCTGGAGACTAATTTATGACGATTTTTAAATCGATTGAGCCACCCATCTGATGCCTTAAATGTGGCATACTTTTCTGGGCATAATTTTTTTTTAATATTCAAAGCCATGCTTTGTATATATTCTTCTTTAATCCGGAGACCCTTACTGTTTCTCTTCTGAATCCACTTAAAGAGTTCGTTCTCCAGCTCCATAAATTGCTCGTGCCGGCCTCCACCTTTTAATCGACGAGCTACTTGTGTGGAAATTTCGGCATCTTGTAACGCTTCCAACAATTTATTTTTATTTTTCATCCAGCCTTGAATTGTTGATGTTGTAAGCTGGTATTTCGAAACTAATGCTGCGTACCCACTCCCAGCTGATTGGCGGCGTACTCTTTCAAAACTTGAAGTTTGAACCGCAACGAATACGACTTTCGTTTTTAATTCATAATAAGTATGAAACTATAACGGAGATACAAATCTTTTATCAAATTTTAAAATTCCTTATTTAGTTGGCTTGTATACGTATATGACATTTTTAAATTAAACAATATAACCAAACGTTACCTGTTTTACAAAAATCACATAAAATTGTTTCCGAATTTTGGAAAATGAGCTGCTTTTTCGAAGAAAAATTACACCACAAGAAATTATTTTACTATTTTTTAGAGCGGTTAACAAATAATTTGACGTTGAAGTGCATTAAAGTAAATGTTACCATATGGTTGCAATTTTAAAGAAGTTTCTATAAAACTGCGGTAAAAGTATTGCCAAGGTTTACACATTTAAAGTTTAATTTACGGAAGAAAGATGTCATTAATTTCATATCAAATATTAAAAATATTATAAATTTATTTTTTTTCACGTAAATATGAAATATAAATAATAACAAAATTCATTTAGATTTTATATACATAAATAATTTCAAAATGATTTAATTCTTCTTAATATTCGAATAAAACACCCGGGGCGTTATATTTGAATAAAACACCTAGTGGGCGCAATATTCGTTTTGAACGCCTAGGCCTTATTTACGAGGGAAGACAGTAGTGGACATTTTTGAGATATTCGCCAAAAAATGAAAATAACTTATTTGGCCGCAAAAAATCAAATCGCGTCTAGGACACCGGTGGTCTAAAAGTTTCCATGAATGATCATATGTTTAACTGGTTTGACGTTAAGGAAGTTTGTCATAATTTCCATTGTCTAGTTGAGACAAAAGTGTTGGCCAGTACTTTTAAGGAAATCAATTCCGATAAAGGGCGGCGAGACGAAAATTGACGAAAAATGTCAGACGAACCTCCATCATGAAAGATTGAAAAACTATAGCACAATCCTGTCTAGCTTGTCAGAAATCCAAAATTTCAAGACACACCGTTTCACCTGTCGGATCTTATCAATTAACTTCGCAACGCTTCGCAGAACTTCACCTAGACATCATTGGTCTTTTGCCTATTTCTGACAATCAGCGGTGTTGCACATTAATCGACAGATATACGAGATGGGCTGAGGCAGTTCCAGTTTCTGATGTTATTGCAGCTGCAAGGTTCGCAGTTTGAGTTTTGTTTTTTTAGTGAATTGTCAGCGTTAGTCGGATTTTTGTGATACCCAAAATTATTCAATATTATCATTGCAATATTTTCGCATTGAACTTTCACAACAAAGTACGAGCAATGTAATTACAGAAACTTTGACCATACTGCAAGAAAATTTATGTTCGGAATGAATTTAAACGCCGTATTTTTGTAAATCGTAATCACATGATAAAAATCCTTTTTGCATCCTACCCCTATCAGGTGCCGAACCCGGTACCTCCCGAACGCCCAGAGTTTAGATCACTGAGCCGTTTGGTCGGTGAGATTTTCTATTTGAGAGGATTTGTAATGCATTTATTTTTTTGGACCTGATTGTAACATAGCGAACAAAACGAAACCTCGTTAATAAAACAAAGCCTTATTAATTAAATTAAATACATTTACAATAAATTACAATTCATTTGTATACATATTAAAACATTTCCCACTTTAAATTAAAATACTCTTCAAAACATTGGCGGTTAAAAAAACCATGTTCCGCTTCAACCTTGGGCATATTTAAAATTTGATAAAGTTCATTCAGCGATTTTTGAAATTTTTGATATGCTTCAACCAACTCAATTTCTTTGAGCTGTGGTGTTGAATTTAAAGTTGAACGCAAATCATCAATTACTATCCCTAATAGAAAACCCTCGGCATCAAAATATTCCTCATATTCGGGAAAACGACATTTGCCTCCCATTAATATGTCCGTACCAACAGAATAGATGCTTTTTTTGGGGAAGAAGGCTGACGTTATACGGCGCAGAGCTCGATATAAATCTAAAAGATCTCTGCCAGACACAAAATTATGGTAGAGGATTGGATGTTGTGACTTGTACATTTTTGATTAAAACACGTTTTCGTACTGTAAACTAAACATATTAAAAAAAATTAATTAATATTACATATTAAATACATATATAATTAATGAACTTTACCTTTGAGCTTTACCAAAAATTATGTCTTGATATTTCATTTGTTTGCGTTTAACGAAACAAAATTGCACAGCCAACCTAAATCGATGTAATTACAGAAAAATTTCGTACGATACATCTTAAAGTACATTTGATGTGTTTTTGTATTATGCACGATTTACATGTTCCAATTTTTTCTCCCAACAAATTTTTTACTGAAAGAAAGAGCTGCACGCAAATAACAAAAAGTTACTAGTTAAAAAGAGTCAGCCATATGAAGACAACATTTGCTCAAATTAAAAAGAAAAAAATCCAATTTTATTTTACTGGAATTTGATTCGTGCTCCTCTCGCAAACGAAAATCGTAATATGCTTCACCCTTCATTTTTTACTGGAAAAAAAATTGAAACTTGTAAATCGTACATTAGAGTAAACAAACTTGTAAATGAAACGAACGGAAATGACGTACCTACTTCGTTTGAAAAAAGTAACAAATTCAATAAAAACAATTATGTACTATACATGGCATGCTAAAGGGAAAACAAGAAAACTAATTTAAGAAATGAAATAGAAACCATCGACATTTTCCATCGATCAGAAAAATCAAAAAAAAATTACGATACGAAATACGAATTACGATTACGAAATTACATACTCTAATGATTAAAAGCACATTCAACAATTTGTGTATGTTGGTTTATCATGAGTAACGAGTCTCTAGGAGCTGTTCATCACGTCGGCTAGCAATGATCATAACTTCTGGGGGATGGTTAATTATAAATGGGGTTATAATGATGTCTGGTTTTTAACATAGTAGTGCCAGAGTCTCAGGTCACATCACCTCGACCTAACTGATACAGTCACGCAGGGATGCTCAATTTTCTTGCTTTCCGAGATCTGGCTACGCAAAGATGAGTATATGTTAATATTACTAATTTTGAATGCTACGTTTAGTTCATGAGAGACGGTCAGTAGGCTGCCGGAGTAGCAATATATAAAAATACAAGTACAACATATACAGTCACCTCGTATAAGGAAATCATCGTTGGACAAACAACTGGTATGAGCGTAACAACACAACCCATTGAAGATATATACACTGCTGAACTTTAGCTTCTCAATGGAAATAAGATGATTTCTGTAGTTGTATTCACCTCGCCGAATAAATCTGTCGAAGACCTAATGAAATTCATACATTTCGTCCTTGCTCCATATTCTAAAAGAATTCCAAAAATTCTCCAAGTAGACTATCATCTTTTGCCGATGATTATGAGTGGAGATTTCAATATTAATTTTGCTGTTCCTCAAGCTGAACCACTTATAAATTTCCTGCGAGACGAATTCGATTTGCACTTGAACTCAGATCGAAATATATCTACTACGAGATATGGGACGACCATTGGGCAGTTTTTCAATGAAAATTGGAAAAGTTAGAGTCGACAGTATATGTATCTTATTTTAGCTACCATAATCCAATTGTGTCGATTATACCGAAAGAGTTATAGACCAATTTAAAGATAATAAACAAATGAAAAACTCTGAGAGTACTAGTAGACTCACTCTTTTTTTTCTTATAAGGTTTAAACAGAACAAGAGCGACAACTACAAGTGATGACGATAAAATACATTTGTCTGCCGTCGATGTCGCCTTAGTAAACGAAAAAGAGCATCAGCGACCGACGATATAACAAATTCCAAAACAAAACAACATAAAAAACAACATAACCTCAACAATATATTGGGGTCGATCCCGGGATCTAAAATTTTATGTTATGTTATGTTATTTTTGTTTTTTCAATACAAATTCCAATAGGAAGCGGGGAAATAAAATAACATAACAGCAATTTTATGCCACGAGAATCCGGCCCATTGTGTATTTGACCTACTATTCAATAGTGCCTCGTAGGCGTTGGTGGGTGAGAAGTGTTAAACTGAGTAGAGATAAGCATGGCTTTTTTCGCCGAAGTTTTCTTCAAATGCAAGCAAATGACCCAGAACATTTTCAAAAGGCGTCGCGTATGAGTATTGAGCACTTCCAGCTGTTGATTAAGCTAGTAAAATCAGAATTACAGAAGTACTCCCATAGAAAACCAATAAGTGTCGAATCCAGATTAGCTGTCACACTAATGTAAGAAACATAAATATTATATATAATTTAAAAACATGACTAAATGTATCTTCCCCAAGGTATCTTGCCAATGGATGTTCTAAGCAAAGTTTTAGTATGGAGCTTTAAAATGGGAGTTTCCACCGTTCGAGAAATAATATTAGAAACTTGTGATGCTCTATGAAAAATCAGTGAATTTTATGTTGGCAAGCCGAATTTTTTCGAATGGACAAAAATCGCAGAAGGATTTGCAACCAAGACCGGAATGCCAAGCTGCATAGGTGACATCGACGGCAAACATGTCAATCTCAAATGTCCGCCGAAAAGCGGTTCGATATATTATAATTATAAAGGACACCATAGACATGGTACTAGTAGGAGGTGTATGTGATGTAAACTACTAATTTACTGGTATTGACGTCGGAGCCTATGGTGGCCAGAGCGATTCCGGCATATTTCAAAATAGCGGCTTTGGCAAGCAATTAGCAGACGGGTTCTTTAAAAAGAAATTTTATACGTTCATATACTGGTAAATGTTTGTCGGCAGACAAAGAGCAGTTTAACAAAAAATTGTCGCGTGCGAGAGTAATAATTGAAAATACTTTCGGAATATTAGCAAATAGATGGAAAATCCTAGGCACCACGTAGAGTCTACATCCAGAAAATGCTGAGAAAGTTATTTTGGCTACTATGGTTTTGCACAATTTTTTTAATATTACAGAAAAGCGAGTTATATTGCCCACAGGACTACATAGACCGGATTTTCGTATTCAGACTATAATAACATGGTAAAATCGCATATATTCAACCTTACGTGTCTATAAAAAAGAAAATCAAATCAGGTACTTGATTTCGAATGTGTGTCATTATAATGCTCACGTAATCTTTGGTAAACAATATTTGATATTTTCATCTCCAATTCGTCTAACAACACTGGAGGTAAGTGAGTTTTTTCTATTTTCACTGCCAATGATGAAAATAACAATGAAGTTGAACTGACAGGTTTGGTAGGCATATCTAGTTGACTAACCGCCTTAGATGCAACATCCAAAAAGTCTAGGGAATTTGTATGTACGTCGTTTTTCGTAGATGAGGCAGTTATTTTACGTTTTTTTGCCGGAGTGGAACAAACGATTTCATCGAGCTCTACGTTAGGAGCATTGCTATCAAAATCTGTTAAATCAACCGAATTGTCATCATATTTATTGTAGCTCGTCATATTATATCGCGCAAACTCTTCCATTTGGATTTACACATTTTTTCTGAAATTGTTTAATCACATATAAAATATTTTAGATTTGCGCAAAGGATTTTTTTTTAAATTCACATAATGTTTACCTGAAGATTTGAGATTAGCAGCAATATTTCTCCAAATTTTTTCCTTAATGTCGGACCTCCTCTAATTTAAATGTTTTAAATCGTAGAGAATTGGCTTTGCCCTAACCAGTTCTATTAACTTCTAATTGAATGACATTATATTAAATTATAATAATGAGTAAAGTCACCGGTATGTCTTTAGCAAACTAATCTACTCAATCGAAAACCCATAAATTTACATTTAAGGTTAGGAACAAAATCACAACTAAAAATGTTCGAGTACCAATATTTCGGGTACCAGTTGGCAGCATTGCATCGCTGGCGACAAAAATAGAAATAGATTCTAAAGAAATTCGTCGATAATGTCGTCGTCGCTAACATTTTTGATTCTGTGAGCAGCATATGATTTCCGTGTATTCTCATTTGACAGGCGATATCGCTTGTAGTTGTCGCTCTTGTTCTGTTTATACCTATTAGATATAATACGTAGAATGTGTGCACCAATGCTTGATAACATTGAGACGATTTAATTGTTTCCTTGTTAAATATAAACTCTGTAATTGCAATTTTAAGACCGCCGCAGACAATATGCCGTGTACGAAACGATGTACCAGAAATTTATAGCAAGAAACCAAGAATAAGAATTAAAGGAAGTCATTTCGTTTTTTTTTTTCATTCAAATTTGACGGTCTGTTAATTATAATATTAAAGAATAAAAACCAAAAACGCAAAGAAAAATATATTTTCAAACTCACTGACACCAGGGCTTATCATTTTGTTACTCATGGCTGCGCACAATATAAACCATGTGTTTCTATTTTAAGATGCATTATAAATTGAATAATACAAGAAATGTCGGGTAAAACGCACACAGAATTAATTAAATCTAATTTACATAATATTATTATGATGCACCGCCTATAAAAGTTTGAAAACATCTGCAAATTTTATTTATATATATATATATTTATATAAAACAAAAAAAAATGTTAATTATTTTGATTATTATTTATATTAGAAATTATTTAAGAGAAATCTTAACTTTTACTTAAATATATTAAAGTACAACTTATCATGTACTTTGGGTGTGTGAAAATGTGTACAGAAAAAAAAATTGTTTTCCTATACTCGATATATTAATACAGCTTCTCATTGTTACAAATTAATAAAATATTTATATTGATTGTGTGAATGACAAGATAATGCAGATAAATTACTCGAGGGCACATCATTTTCTATTTCATTGGAAAATTGTATGCAGCACTAAACATAATTTATAATTCACATGGAAAGTGCGGTTTGATTTATTAAAATACTTGTTCTTCGCGAATTTGTGTGTGTGTGTGTATGACTTGTGACATACAAAATCAGTGGTCTATTGCAAATTGACTCCTGATACTAGACTATTACGAATCCAAGGGTTATACTTAAAATCACTTTAAGGTTAATGTTAAAAACCAGAGCGCGATGTCAATGGGCACGCAAGACATACATTATGATTGCGTACTAGCAAACTAAAATAATATAGAAATCGTTAGCTAATGGTAAAATAAAAACTATAATATAAAATAAAGTTGATCTTGATCTTTATGTGCGTTATTGTTGGCGCAGCTTATCATTTAAACAAATAAATGAACAATAAAGTGAAAGAGATTAACGATGTGTATCGCATTAATTAACCATTTGATTGTTGATTGATAAGTGCTGTACATGAGTACATGGTATACACGTTTAAGTGCTTCCGATTATAATTGTTGGTCATAATTTATGTTTTGTATGACATCATCATGTAGTTTTTCCATTGAAAATATAGAGAAATTTTAGTATTTTCGTGGGAAATTGTTTCATTTTTATGATAATGCGAGGTATGTGGAAATACACTTTAGATTTTTTATTGTTGTCTTTTACACTTAACTAATTATGGGTTCGAAACATGTGAGGTCAAAAAATTTTTTTTATTTATTTTGATTAATTTTCTTTCACAATGTTTTCGTTATAAAGTTAACATTAGAACTGCTTTAATTTTATAAAAGGTGTGAAATGCAATTTTGTGCTTTGTTGGATCTGCGAGGAGTTTGTCCTAAATTGTCTTAAAGCAGCAGCAAATATTACGTCAAATTTAGGACAAACTTCACTCGACTATATAATCAAGTAAAGTTAGTCACTGTCTTAAACACAAAATTTCGTTTTAAACGTAATTTAACAGAGTAAATTTTTATTTAATTTTATATACATATTACGTGGCGGTATTTCGAAAGGTTTTATTTTTGTCTTGACATTTACTTATGAAATGTTTTGATCAAAGTTCTATCAGATTGGCACCCTTTACAAATACCTAAAGATTGGGTTCGTTCTTTTTTTACTTTTTTAGTTATTGAGTTACTAACTTGTTTTGTTATATGAGCTGAGTAGGTTAGGTTAGGTTAGAGTGGCTGCTATCGCACACTTAGGCCAGTAGTGGCCCATTGATGATACCACAGGATACTATCTCTCCTTTACTCCCGCTGAAATCATCCAGAGCTACTCTACTTATGTAGCGTAAAATATCTCGCATTCCACAGCCCGCGAGTTCCGAAAGGCTGTCCATACCGTACACACCTAAATACTTATGCCTTCTGTATGATAGTGCCGGACACGAGCATAGGAAGTGATCTAACGTCTCTTCCTCATCTTCGTCTAAACGACTTCTACAAAAGTCATTCGTCTGTAGACCCAGCCTTCTTGCATGCTCCCCAAAAAGGCAGTGTCCTGTCAGTATCCATACGACCAATCCTAACTCTCGTTTTCCCAGGGATACTAGTGCTTTGGAGCGCCGCAGCTCCAGTTTTGGCCAAACCTGTTTTGCTACCCTGCACGTGAGGGTGTTGGTCCACCTCTCGTTTGTCAAGGCGATTGCCTTTTTTACTGAGCACCGATTTAAGCGCTGCTATAGGCCACCCAGACCTGCCCTTTCCGGCTGCATCTGCAGAGTCGTACCGTACCTAGCTAGTTCGTCCACCCTGCAGTCTCCCGTGATGTTCGAGTGACCAGGGACCCAGATTATCTGGATGCTGAAATACTCGCGCATCTCATTAAGAGATGATCGGTATTCCAGCGCCACCCGTGACTTCAGACAAACCGCCTATAGCGACCTGATCGCCGCCTGACTACGCTATGCTTCAACCATGTCCCGACTTCGCCTATCGCAACCACTTCGGCCTGGTACACGCTGCAGTAGTCAGGGAGACGAACGGAAATATTAACATTAAGCTTCTCACAGAAGACTCCGGCTTCTACCTTGCCGTCTAGCTTATAGAACCGTCCGTGAAGAATTGCAGTGCCTCGTTTTCCAGAATTGATCCGTTCCTTTAGGATTCTCTCGAAGGGCAGATGGTCCGGAAAACTTTATTGAAGCACAACGTTGGTTTAATATAATCTAGATTCGCCAGTTCTTACCTTAGCGATCTAACTATCGTCGAGTGTCCCGCTTGAAGACACTTCCACTGAGAGACAGCCGAGAGTCTCGTAGCCACATTGGCTGCCATCTGCTTACCAAAAAGTTCGATTGGAATAAGGTGGAATATAACCTCTAAAGCGCGTGTAGGTGTTGTCCTAAGCGCCCCGCTTATAAACATACAGGTCGTTCTTTGCATCTTCTCCATCATCTTCCTATATGTTACCTTCTCCAGAGCTGACCAGCACACGCCCACCCCGTACGCAGCACAGGTCTTACCACTACCGTATAGAGCCAGTGTACCAGCTCTGGTTTTAGACCCCATCTCTTCCCTATGGCGTTCTTACACGAGTAAATGGCTACATTAGCCTTATTCACCATTTCTACAATGTTAGGCTTCCAGCTTAACTTACTGTCCAAGATTATGCCCAGAAATCTCGCTCTGTCAGCAAAAGCCAGTCTAATGCCGTTCATGGTAGGAGAACTAACTACCGGAATTTTATATTTCTTAGTAAATAGTACCAGCTCTGTCTTGGAGGGTTTGATCCCTAATCCACATTTGCTGGCCCATTTCGTAACGATCAGGAGTGCATTCTGCATAACATCCCTAATCGTATCCAGGTATTTGCCTGAGATAGCTATCGCTACATCATCCGCATACGCTACAACCCCTATCCCCTCTCTCTCTCCAGTTCCAAGAGGAATCCATTCATCACAACACTCCAAAGAAAGGGGGACATTCCACCTCCCTGCGGGGTTCCTCTAACCACCCGCCTTTTAATGGTGGCCTCCCCCAGTTTCGAGGTAATAATCCTGGTTACCAGCATCTGATTTATCAACCTACATATGGGGTAGTCGACGTTCAAAAATAACAATCATGGCCTCCGCGATCATGGCCTAAGTTTTTACATTATTAAAGGCACCCTCAATGTCGAGAAATTCTACCATACAAAACTCTTGCGAGTAAATTGACTTCTCAATCATGCGTACTAGATCGTGCAGAGCTGTGTCCACCGAGTTTCTCTTACAGTACGCATGCTGCGACATTGCCCAGCTCCTGGACTCAATTGTTGATCGAATACCTATATCTACCAACCTTTCCAAGGTTTTCAACAGAAAGGATGATAGAGTTATAGGTCTCAGATCCTTTGGATAGGCATGCCAGCTTTTTCCCGATTTCGGGATAAAAGCCACTCTGACCTCCGTCCATTTTCTAGGAATATAGACCAGTTTCAGACATCCCATGAAGATACCTTCCAGCCAGGGAGGATGACTCCTGAGTTCCTCTGGATCTCTGGTGGTATAATCCGGTCCGGGTCCGCCGATTTATAAGGCTTAAACCCGTTCAGCGCCCAACGGATTCGCTCCTTATCCGCGATGCCCTACATCTCTATTGAAGGTGTTACTCGATTAGCGAAATGGGTCTCGATGAGGAGCTCCAATGATTCCGCACTTGAAGCTGTCCATGACCCGTCTGGTCTAATTAAATAACTAGGACTGGTTGGGTTAGTAGCTAGAATTTTCCTAAGGCGAGAAGTCTCAAAGACCTCCTCCATCCTACAACAGACGAGTCTCCAAGACCCCTTTGTGTCTTCCTCAACTTTTTTGGTACTTTCTTAGGTCTTTCTTATAGAAGTCCCAATTCCGAACCTCCCTTTAATTTTTAGCTTCATTAAAAGCTCTCCTACACACTCTCCGATATGTTCCCAACTCCTTGGGAAGAGGGCACGCAGCATTAAATGAAAGATTGCATGCTTTTGTAATAACATCAACCATGCAGTCCAATTTTTCTACCGCCGCCGGAGGTCCAGGGACCTCCAGCGGCAATAATTCCTCCAACATCTCACCATATTTGTTCCAGTTTGTCCTTCTGGTATTCTTGAAGGTTTTCCGGGAAACAGGTTTAATGTCGAGATTATATGTTACATATCGATGATCAGAGAATGAGTGCTCCTTCGCCACTCTCCACTCTGTGATCATATGAAAGATCGTTTTTGACACAAAGGTCACATCTAAAACCTCCTTTCGATTTTTAGCAATTAATGTCGGTTCTCAAAAAAAAACTAAAAGGTTGGTATTTAATAAATAATGAAAAAAAACTCACCCCTCTCGTTGATGTCTGTGCTTTCTCAAATTGTGTGATGTGCGTTTGCATCACATCCGAGTATAACACCCACCCTTCTTTGATCTGCTTCCCGGATCAGTTCCCCCAGGTTATCCGGTGGAACCTCCTTCCCGCGATCCATATAGGCTGAGGCTAGCCATAGTTTTTCACAGCCAACCTCAGCACTCACCGCTGTAACGTCTCCGCTACTAAATTGTGGAAGAAGAAAAATATTCAAATTATTTTTCGCTAACAGATCCTGTTATTGTTAATCCAAAGTTCTTGGATTAACACCAAGTCCTCATCTGACTTAGTCAGTTTAAGCACGAGAGCTGCCGAGGCAGCCTTCGTGTGTTGTAGGTTTATTTGTACAATGCTAACCATTGTAGTCAACCTTACTCACCTCTTCCTGCCCTCACTGCATCGGGATAGTGCCATCTGGTTCGTTGTTCCGGACGCTATTTTCCTCTCGTCAAGAGCCTGAGAGGATGTCCCCATCAGGCTCCAGAGAGAGGAGGCTATCTCCCCTAACTATGCTCCTCACGTCCGAAACATCACTCTTCTGGCCGTCCTCAGCCAGCTTGACCGTCTCTTGTTGGGTCCATTCGCCGTCACCCCCAGACTGGTCTTTCACAGTCGCATCGGCCTCGTCCTTTTTATATATTTTAAGGGTAATCGACCCGAACCCAAAGTTGATCACTCCCTTTAATTTTGCCAGGAAAGCCAGGGATTCTTTATTGATCACCATGATTGCCAATCTAAAGCCTCTTTTAGCTTCCTCTCGCTTTACAATCCTCCAGTCTTCCGTTGGATCTCCGTTGGATTGCTGGCCAGACTGATCTAAAGGATCTCTTCTGGTTTATCCGGCAGCTCGGTTGGTAGCCAAACACGTGCCCTCGGCCTGCTCCGGATTTCCTCCGTGCAGATTGCTTCAAGCCTCGTGTCCTGCCACACCTCACCTACTTCGGCCACTGCCCTTTTATAAAGGTCGACCGATCTCTGATCCGAGCACGCAGAGATCTCAGGATCCGCAGAAAAATGGAGTTTAGTGCATTAAACACTACCCTCCACTTCTCTGACGTGATGCTCCTATCTTCCTGACTTCTGTCAATGACGGCTAGCTCTTTCTGGGACCTCTGTCTTTTAGACACAAGGGCCTTTTCCGAACTATCACAACCGACAGTTTTTTTAGCCCATGCCACAGATCCTCGTTGTTCTTCTGTAAGCTGTCCCTCAGTTTTTCTAAAAAGTTTTTCTAAACGCCGACCGTTTCTCCCTATATCGACGCTTTGCCAGAGGGAACTTCCTCAATCCCCCCTTATTTCTTTTGGCGGTTACGCTTCCACCTGGCTTCGATGTCAAGGTGTCGCTTAACCTTGCCTCTGATGATAAAGCCCCATCTTCACGGTTAGAGTTGCTCCCTTCCTCCGGTTTTTGAAGAGTGCCGGCCCCTTTAATTTTGTTTTCTTTTTTTCCATGTTTCTCCCACGAGTATCGGTGAAATATAGGTCAACCTGCGCAGAGATCCTTGTACGCAAGCAAGGCTAAATACAACTAGAGGTCGCCAGTTATCTAGAGGGCTCCGTTCAAGACCGGGCATTATTAAATGGGCCTCCAGTCTAGTCGATCATCAGCACGGGTCGCGTAACACCTTAATCCAGTCCATTGGTTCACCGAGCACCCTACTCCCACGCCCTCGCCCTCCTCCCACTTCCTCATTCACCCATTCATATGGATATCCCAAACAAATGGGATTACCGTTCCCCACTCACTACCTGGAGCCCCGGGAGGGGTTGTATTCGATGATTTTATTGCGCCATCAGTTTTCTACTGGGTATCCTAGGCACTCAGAATTTGATGAACAGAGGTTAACCACTCCTCCGTTCTCTGAGGCTCTCCTCCCAGCAGATCTGCGGTTGGGGACGGCTTATTTAATTCACCGCTAACCTACCTATCGATAGGCCGTTCACTATCCACCACCTGTTTTTTATTGGATTGGGTAGAATTACCTACGAGGTTTAAAACCATCGTCGAGGAATTGTAGCAAAGGAAATAGTTCCCATGTCGGAAGACTCTGTGCTCCCGACCCAGATGACTGTGGAAGTTTCTTCTTTTCCCTTACATAACGATCCCGGATACCACTCCATTTTTTTTTTGCTGGAATAAAAACATTATATAAATTTGTATATACCGGGTGAGTTTTTTAAGCTGAAACTTTCAAATATCTCGGAAAATAAGCCCTCTACGAAAAAATGACCATTATCAAAATTAAATCATTCTGGAGGGGGAATACATTAGTGCTAAAATTAGGACCCCCGCCCTTGTTTGTAAGGGAGGTGGGAGGCAACTTGGAAACTAAGATAGGAACCCCTATTTTTTATTGCAGATTCGGTTTCTATAAGATAACCCACTGTCTTGCGATTTCTTCTGAGACCGGCTCATCCCAACTAAGCCCTAAAAGCCAAAGTTTGTGCATCGTAATTTTCGGAGTTCATGGGCTAGCCATCCTAACAGATGAAATAGTTTAGCTGTTGTGGAGAGGATGATCCGCTTCGCCACTAACCTAGTGTATGCAGGGAAGTCTACATTAAATTCAAAGATGACCGTACAAGGTTTCCAAAGAAAGCCCTAGAGCTTTGACGGTTTCATCTATTTTAGTTTTGAATTGCTTTCGTTCTTTTTTTCTCATGAGGTTATTGACATAAAAATCGGTTTCTATACCACCTGGTAAGCAGATAAGAATGATTTTTTCTCATCCTCTGCCAGTTGTTGTAATGTTCTGATGGCAAGGTAAATGAGTGATTCTCCTGAAGTTTCTCAGTCGGTGAAATTTAAAGTATGCGTTAGAAGTTATAACCAAGAAGCTCGACTCCGAAACCTGAAGACTATACGAGATGTCGCTAACAAACACAAAAGAACTTCAAACTTTAGTCAATCTCATGATATTCTTGGGAAAGCGATTCACCGCATTGGAATCAGTTTTTCGCGAAAAAACCCCGTCAATTTCCGCAAACCTTTAAATTCTGCGGTAAAATTTAATCCAACAGGGGTAGCCTTGTTAACAAATAATGCGACTTGTACAATCTGCCAGAAAAATCATCATATGCGGCGATGCGGGAAATGAAGGAACTATCTTAAAAGCAATCATACTAATATTACTTTCTATAAACACCTTAATGGCATCATATCCCTATGCTAATTTGTATTCCAAGAAATATTAAACCACAACCAAAAATTTTGAGTGGTTACCGTGAAATGATAAAATTAAATTGTTAATTAATGCGCACAGGTGAATTTTTATGGTAGAAATAAATTTAAATGACCCAAAATACCATGGGTAAAGGCATTTTAACTCAACAAAAAGTGAAAATTCAAAAATCGTTTATTTCATTAAAATTACTTTATACATACTTTCAATTAAGATATTTATCTTAGAATGAATAGTTAAACGGTTTTCATAATTAATTTTGTTTTTGGTATACACAACCTTCAAGCTATGAATTCTCCTTTAAAACAGAAACGATTCTTTCCATTATTAATTCGGTGTGAAACATGAAAATCATAAAAATTAATTTAAATTTACGAAATTTGTTTGTCTCCAACCGTGGCAACTGCCTACTACTCTCTCTAACAAAAGTACGAAGACGGCAAAGGAAATAAATTGAATTTAATTAAATTAATAAATACGAAATCAATTTATTTATTTTGTCAATTAACTTGAATTAATTAGATTACAATAAATAACCTTTAATTGTGTATTAAGTTTCATCCGGTGTTTTGCTTTTAAAATTTAGAAATGTATTAATTGACAATTTTATGCGGTAAAAGATTGCCTAACACGACAAAAAAAAAATTGTGGTAATTAATCAACACTATGTGAACGGGGGGAGATTCACACATTAAAATCTTATATAAATTAAGACAATCGCCAGTAAAAATTTTATTAGTTTAAGTATTAGGTAACTGTGGCAGTTCCCAATGCTCTGTCATCGGTCTACTCTCGCTTTCGTTTATTCATGCATAATAAAGGGATTGCGGTGCCAGACGTAAATTACACCACTAGCCGATGAAATACTATGATTTGTGATTACTGATTATATATGAAGAGTTTTTAACATAGCATGACGTCATTAGTTCGTGTACCTCATTTCCTGTAGAGCTGCAGTCATTTGTAAAAACATAAATTTTATGTGTAACAACAACAACAAAATATCATGAATTATTTGTGTAGTATGTGGAAGGGTTTCCCTTTTATTAGCAATTAAAACGCTGTATAATTTTGAATTCATCGTCGTCATCATCATCCAACAGCAACGAAACTATTGTTGGTTGATATTTTATGCTAAAATTTAGTTCAAGGTTTCTGGTGTTTAGTTGTTGAATAAAATTTGCATCATGATAATATGACATAAGCAAAAAAAATTATTGTGATTGCAAATCGTTTTTGTATTGATACCTTTTATTTTTTGTATGTTGTTTTGAAATTTTCTATATCTGTAGAAAGTTTTTCAGGTTTTCTATAACCCTAAGGTATTTTAACTGCACTTAATGGATTACGATACGATAAGAGAAGTAGATTTTTAGTAAAACCAATATAAAAATTGCAATTTTTTCAAAATTCCGGGACGAAATTGTTCGAGTACTGACGTTAACTTAAAATAATTTCGACACAGGCTTAAAATTAACACAAATTTTTGTTAAATGGTACAAATTAATATATTGGAAGCCCTCCAGAATTTCGATTTCTCAAAAAATGTACCCTCTAATAGAAAGTCATCTCAAAGTGAACGACATTACTTGAATAGTTTCGACACTGAATTAAAACGAAAGTAAATTTTTGGAGCTTACTCCTTAAGAACTGATTTTCATATTAGTCCGCGGTACGGGGAGCGAAATCGATTGATAACAAAAAGTGAAGTCGTTATGATGTCCCTCGACGTAACATATTCGCAAATCTTATTTTTTTGTAGTATCCTTACTTTCGAGTTTTTAGATGCTAGACAACTTGATGGGGACTCCAGAGTTTCTCGAGGCAAACAACGCAAAGCGAGCTGATACAATATATTATCTTTTTGTTACCCTCAAAAAACCCACTCTCTTTACAACTGTTCTTGAGTGGTCATGCTGGATGTGGGAAGATTTTTTTTTTTTCAAACTCATCATGGAAATTTGTATTCAATTTACAGATACGATACTCGATTCACGATATGATACTAGTCGATGATACTCACCGATGAACTCGTTATGATAATCATCGATGAAGTCAGCATGATTGGGGTGGAAATTATGACGCTGCTTTTGGTTGATTGCACATAATTTTTATTGATGATTTGAGGCAGTTGCCACCGATTTGAGCCACTCCAATTTAGAAGCAAAATTATATTAACAAAGTTTTGCAACGGAGATCGATTGGATGAATAAGAGTGGCAACTGATTCAATCGCGATTCTGCTCAGAGACGGCAGCGGGGTAGTGCTGTCCTATTAGAATTCGATTATTCATTGATAACCATTCAGTAGATGCGTGTATACTCTGAGAATCTTGAGTACAACTGATGAAACATCGCATTCAGTTGCTGATGACCATATACTCGAGTGCGGAGCTGATCGCGTAGATAAACCCTACATGATAACCACGCAAACATCGATGTTCCTGAAGGTTTAGCCAAGGGGGCACGAGACAAATTTGCACACGTTGTATTGTGTGATCAAAATAGAGGTCCTACGGGTTTGGCTTCATCTTCCGAACGGCGTCGGTTCCAAAACACGTGGAAAATGGCTGGCTTTGCAAAAGCAAAAAAGAATTAATGGAGCAGCGATTCCTATCAGTTGTAGATTCGCAACAGTACCTCTCAATCGAAATAAATCGATTCATGTTAAACGAAACCATTTTCCACTAAAACCAGCCGCTCGTTGGCAATTCACAAATCGCAAGGAGAAACATTTGATGAAATTATTTACAAATACAGTAAGACACATTCGGAACATTTAATCTACGTAGCCTTAACCAGGGTCACGGCTCAAGAAGGACTTCATATTGTACCTACTGATGAGCGTCAATGTTTTACCATGGTAGACGAGAAAAGACAATCTTGTCTCTCAATTGCCAGCCTCCCGATATATGCGCGTGACCACCGTAGTAATATAATAATACAGAATCGCATGTATTATTGGTAGCAGAAACTTGGCTTTCGTAACAAGGAAGATGTCGGAATGGAAAGTCTCAATCGCATAACACAATACAGACGACCCGGCATTAAGCTCGGGGGGGGGGGGGGGGGACGTTGGTATCTATCAAAATGTTGGCAATTCGCAACACGACTGTTTGTCACAGATAGTTATTGGCATGGGTGCTTCTGAGCAGACTAATAGAAATTTCAATCTCAAAGTTAACGGTAGAATAATTTCGATATGGAACTAAAAAGAATAGCGAATTTAATTCAATGCGTATTGCGTAGTATTTGTAAAAATGGTTTTGGGACCCTCCAGATCTTTAATTCTCCTAAAATTAAATATTGATATATAATCAAGGTTAATCGGAAAATTTTCAAAATTATCATTTAACTAATCTCTCCTCATTTAATATTCGTAGAAATTAATAAATAATTAATAATTAGTTTTTGGGCTGAAAAAAAATTCCAACTATCATGCCAGTTTTATTTTTCGGCTGTCAGTAAAAATATGGTTGGTTTTTCATCGAGTCAGATAATTTTTTATACGTAAATAGCTTCTTATGGAATATTTTTTGAGAAATTCTCGTGATTTCGTTTACTTCAAAAATTATTCATACAACAAATGGAATATTTCATACTGTCACATCTTACCCCTACTACACTTGATATATGTGATCACTACACGGAGGGATCTCTATTATGTGGTGAATAATTAATACACTGAAACCCAAAAGGGGTTCGTCATACAAAATCCGTTAAAAACGATTTTGGAATACAATAACCACATCTCAGAGTTACATATATGTAATATTCGGTCATGCAAGTAATTGCACAAATTACCTTAGCCGAATTTTATTATTTTGACTCCTAAATTCGATTTCTTTATGAAATAAAGTAACGGTTAGTATTTTAATGTAATTAGACAGTAACCGATAAAATTGCATAGTAGACAAGCTTTGATTATATTGCTTAATCAGACCCACCCGCAAACATGAGTATCTTTTACAAATATCGTCACTGTAGAACCGGAGTTAAATTTTTTATATTGCGTCGAGCTACATAAATTCTCAGAAAGTGTAAGCATTTTATAAAGTGTAAATGACATTTTGTGGTTTCGTATTGGGAAAAAATATTTTCATAGCAATTAAATGTTTCCCTGGTTTCCCAGTTAAGTTTATTACGAAAATAATGACACCAAACTAATTTCATTAGTAGGCCAGAAAAATATAGGTAATTCACACAGCTATGCTATGAAAATTTATTTTTCCCAATTCCCTATTCCCAGAAATGCCAGAATAGTAAACCAACCTCGCTTTGTTATAAGCATTTCTAGCTGAGTTCTGTATGGCCCGAAATTTAATTAGCGAGTTCTATTACCCCGTGACACTATTCTGGCAAATCCCTTCCTTCCGAATCCTTCAAAGGACATTAAATCGACTGGACAATTAATACTTCCTTAAAAAAAAAAAAAAAAAAAAAAAAAAAAAAAAAGATTTGGGGAAAGAATTTACATAAAATTTTGGTTTAAATAATTTTTTCTGGCCTACTGAGGCAAACCATTTATTTACATTTTTCGAAATTGCAAATAATTTTTCCATATCGGACGCTTTTCTATTATTTTTATACGGGTCCTTATGCAACTGAGCTCTTTGAGGGGTTACTGGTAGGGGTTTTGTTGTGTGGATATCCCTATATAAGTTCGCGCTTACCTTTGGATGTGGTGTGGATCACCCTGTTCACATACATACATGCAACTGCACCAAATAATTTATACTTCTGGTAATTTAATTCTATGTATATTTACTTCACTGTATTTTATTTATTTATTTAATTTTATGATTATAATAAAAATTATATAAACGGGAAAAATGCCCACGAATTATTGTCACCAGTTAAAAAGTTAAAATGTGATTATTATTTTTTTTATATTATAGTTTTTTCGTCAACCATTTTGTTACGTTTCCAATCTCTCTCGGTTAGCGTCGAACTCTTTTTCGTTTTTTTTTGTTTTCTTGGTAATCATGAAATGTCGACTGTCGCTCACCTAATGACGGTGTACCGAAGTTTTTCTTTTAAACGTTAGACAGGGCTTCGAACATGGTTTCCTTTTACCAGAGGTGCGACCATATTATTTTTTTTCTTGTGACGCCACATTACTCCCCTACCAGTGAGCGCTTAGCAAACGCTACTAAGTAAACCTATGCGGACGTTTTATCTGTCGCCCTAATCTTGTTTGAAACGAAAATTGTACATGCGGATTAAATGTTACTCTACTTGTACGTGGTAATTGTTGCACCACCTCCGGAATATTTTCTACTGGGGTACTCGAAGATATATCAATGGGACTACATAGATTCGAATTGGTCTACAAAACAAGGTTTTAGCCGGTTGATGGAAATGTTTGATTCCCTATTTCTTATTTGTATTGTGAAATATTTAAGATCTCGACGTATGACCTTAAACGGTCCTTCATAAGGTGATTGAAGAGCCCCTTTTACCGCATCAGTTCTTACGAAAACGTGCGAGCATGAACTGAGATCTTTGAAGACGAATATGTCACTGCTACCATGTCGTGTTGCCGGGGTAGGTTGTACGCATCTAAAATATTTTCGCAGTTGATCTACGAATTCGGACACGTTTGTTGTTAGATTGGATTTTACAAAAAAAATCCCCCGGTAATCTCAAACACTCGCCATATACTAACTCAGCAGGAGAAACTTCTAATTCTTCCTTCAATACTGTTCGAAGGCCCAGAGTTATTATCGGTAAGGTTTTCGTCCATTGTGCATTACTATGGCACATTATAGCGGCCTTTAAAACACGATGCCACCTCTCTATCATGCCGTTACACGCCGGGTTGTAGGCAGTGGTCCGTTTATGTTTAAAACCCAAACACGTAGACAATTCTGCGAATAAAGCCGATTCAAACTGTGAACCCTGGTCCGTTTTAATGCTGGATGGCACCCCAAAACGACAGATCCAGTTTTTTAATATGGCATCTGGCACGGTATCCGCCTTTATATCTGTCACTGGGATCACTTCCGGCCATCGCGTAAACCGATCAATTAATGTCACGCAATACCGATTACCTTCTGACGGTGGCAGCGGACCAATGATGTCCAAATGGATTTCGTCAAAACGCTTACTTGTAATCGTATACTTCCCTACCGGGGACTTAACGTGTCTCGACACTTTAGATTTTTGGCATGCTAGACACGATCTAGCCATATTTCTAACGTCCTTTTTCATTTCGGGCCACACAAACTTTTTTGTTATCATTCCGGTCGTTGTTCGGATGCTCGGATGTGATAAATAGTGTACACTATCAAAAACTATTCTTCGAAAGTTTTCCGTAACGTACGGCCTTGGAGTACCGGTAGAAACATCGCAATATATTTCGTTTTCAGACCCAAATATCGGAAATTTTTGGAATATAAGTGATTTATTTGTTTCCATTAACTTCGCTAATGTGAGATCTGTGGTCTGATCTTTTGCTAAACCGTCATCGATTGAACTGCCAAGGGTTATATTTTCGATCCTTGACAATGTATCGGCTACAATGTTATCCTTACCGAATATCCGTAGTATACTGAGATACGAAGTCTAAGTGTCGACGTTGACGGGGAGATGCCTTGTCCAGATTCTGCTGTAAGGCATAAATCAAGGGTTTATGGTCCGTAAATAAGGTAAATGTTCGGCCCTCGAGTAAATGTCTGAAATGTTTAATTGAACTATAGGCTGCTAATAATTCTCGATCATACGCACTATATTTGCGTTGTGTATCGTTTAATTTTACTGAAAAGAAACCAAGTGGTGTCCAAGTTTCCGACAACCGTTGTTGTACTACGGCACCAATGGCTATATTGGATGCGTCCACCATAACTGCTAATTCAGCTTCAGAAGAAGGGTGTGCAAGAATGACGGCGCTTTTCAATTTACTTTTACAGAGTTCGAATGCGTTACTACTTTCGTCAGTCCAAGCAACTTTCCTCTTATCGTTTTTAAGACTACCTTTGAGAAATTCGTTCAAGATTGCTTGGTCTTCAGCCGCATTTGGAATAAATTTCCTATAAAAGTTAATCATCCCCAAGAAGCTACGTAAAGCTTTGATTGTCTCCGGCTTAGGGATGCTTCTTATGGCTTCGATTTTTGACTCGGATGGTTTTATGCCATCGCCCGAAATTTCATGTCCTAGGAAAATAACCTTAGGCATAGCAAAGACACACTTGCTGACATTTATCACTAATCCCGCGTCTTTTAACCGATCGAAAACAATTTTAAGATGGGATAAATGCTCTTCCATAGAATGAGATGCAATCAGCAGGTCGTCAATATATGGGAAACAGAAAGCTAAATTTCTCAAAACCGCATGTATTATGCATCTCTGAAATGACTGCGCGGCATTTCGCAGTCCGAAAGTCATCCTTGTGAACTCAAAAAGTCCGAAGGGTGTACATATGGCTGTCTTTGGAATGTCCTCTTCGTAAATGGGAATCTGGTGGTAAGCCTTGACCAGGTCTATTGTTGAAAATACTGCACATTTCGTCAACTGATATGCAAAATCTGTCAGAAATGGAATGGGATACCGATCAGGTTTAGTTTGTGAATTCAGCATGCGGTAGTCGCCGCAAGGACGCCCAGCTCCGTCCTTCTTCTGAACGAGCTGCAATGGGCTGGACCATTCTGAGTCTGATGGACGACAAATTCCTTGATTCAGGAGTATATCAGATTCCTTCTTTGCTATTTCCAATTTCTCGGGAGACAATCTCCGAACCTTTGCAACGCACGGAAGTCCTGAGGTAGAGATAACATGCGGAACTTTCAACCTGTTACTCCTAATATCTAATTTGTCTACTGTTATTTCTTTGTACTGACCTAATAATTTGAAAATATCAGGACTTAATGACTCGGAGGAAATCGTTCTCAACTCGGAAGATGGCCCTGCAACTGTTCCTCTGGAGAGAACGTAAATGGACGACAGTGGATCCAGCAATTTTTTGCTTCTAACGTCTACTAACAAACCATAGTGTTTCAAAAAATCGGCCCCGATAATAGCCTTATCAACTTCTGCTACCACAAACTTCCAGACAAAGCTCCTGCGAAGACCTAAATTCAATTTTAAAACCTTACTCCCGTACGTATTGATTTGAGTGGAATTAGCGGCGAATAATTTTAAATCACTTTTATTATTTCTTTCCAACATGTTAGGAGGAATGACAGATACGTCCGCCCCAGTATCGACAAGAAATTGTCTTTTACTGGCAACATCGACAACAATAAGACGACAATTATTATGGCAAACGTCGCTGGTCGTCATCACCGACGAGCCAACTAGTTTTCCGGCTTATCGCCAGAAATGTTTTGTGCTTGGAAATTACATGGTGGTGTGCATTTGCGGGCTCTATCCTTGAATTTAAAATGGTACCAACACATTGAATGTTTCTGTCTTTCGTTGCTATCACGTTCCGAGTGAGCGCTTCTGTTTCGAAAAGAATTTGACGCTCGACCTGACGAACGACTTCTACTCCTATGTTGAGTTTCCATGAGACTACTTAGTTGTTTGGAGAGCAAGTTAACTTGTTTTGTTAAACTGTCGATGGCGCAAGACTTACTTGGGGCAATCGTATACACTTCTGCTACGTTTTGTACCTCCAAGATCTTATCTGCTGTGGATGCTAACTTCTCTAAACTGTTTTCCTCTAAGCTGGTTAATATTGACTGGGCTTGTGTCGGTAAGCGCTGAAGCCACAGATTTTGTAATACTTCATCTTGGATCTGCGTTCCAGCCAAGCATTGCATCTCCCTCAATAATTGCGATGGTTTTCGATCTCCTAATTGAAGTCCCTTAACCCTTTCGCACGGGAATTAAATCGAGTGAATGAAAAATTTTTTTTCGGCAATTTTGGTTTATTAGTTATCAATACAACCTATTGGAGGTGAAATTTTCATAAAAAGTAGTTTGGGGCCGGAGATATGAAATGTACATTTTAATGTTCAAAACGTGTCGATTGTTGAAAATAGAAGATATTCGATTAAATTAAAATCAATTAACTCTTTGCCGTTTATTTAGTTTCAATCATAGTGTGTAATAATTATAACAGAAAGAATGTAAAAAATTCGTCAATTAAATGTAGGAACTTCAAAACAAACATAAATAATAATAAAAAATATGAGCCGTTTCATACTCATTGAATGGAAATCTTCGAAGCAATTTCGCTCTTTCGTAATACATAAATGCACATTGCATTTCCTACATGCGAAATGAGTTCTTCCAGCAGTTCATTGATAGTGAAGTTTTGCAGTTCATCTTGCATCTTGTGGCTTCTTTCAATCAGTCGTGATAAGTGGCCAAATTGAGCGCATCTAACCTCACGAATCGGCCGAACTTCCATAATTAATTTTGTTGTTATCCGTGAACAAGACGAGCAATTTCTAGAAGTTGATGGGTGACCGCGTTTCGTTAATGGCCAGCACATAGTAATGCAATACCTACCCGAAAAGCGAAAATGCAATAAATCTAGGATCTCTTTTTCCGGTTTTCTTGAATCTCTCAGTTCTCTCCTGTACTCACTCCAACTAGCAGCCAAAGCAAAATCCAGAAAGTGTGTAATGACTCAACGTCCATTTCGAGATTTAGTAAATACTCTGTAGTATTTATGCCCATGCCACTGTTGTACAACCAAACTATTTCGGGTCGAGAAATTTGTCGATATTTTTTAAGAGTTTTGTTCCACATCTTCACGATATCAACGTCACCAGTTCCTACATAATTCGACCCTATGTAAATGGCTTAATTATCCTGCCACTTCCCGAGGATAACTTTTCCATCCGTGCTAGCTACTTGATCACATGAACCACGTCTTGCTCAATTCCTTATCTGTGAAGAATGGTGGGGGACAAAATCGAGATTTTATCTAAGAAATTGAATAAATTATTGTGTGAGTTTTGAAACGAATTGTACATTTGAATGTTCAACACATTATAATGTACATTAGAGTTTGAACTATTTGTACATTTTAATGATCATTAAAGTTTAAACCAATATACAACGGTAATTGATATAAAATTTCACCAAAACTAACCTAATATTGGTTTATTACACATATTTTAATAATACTAGATATAAAAATAATTATTTATTACCTTAATTAGTGTTAGACACACAAACTAAATCACTGTTGATCACAGATATTTTGACATGAGTAATGTCCTCGTCGAAAACTAAAGCAAAACTAATTAAAATTAAATCTGTTTGGAGAAAATATTGAATATGACTAAAAGAGAAAACCCGATTTAAAATAACGGTACCTTATTTACTTTGCATTTTTATATATCTACTGCAAAAATGACGTTCAAATATGATGTACATTTAAATGTACGCTACGTGCGAAAGGGTTAAGTAATCTATCTAACCTAGTTTTCGCCGAATCACTTAACCTCTCTATGATTGCTTGCTTAAGATCATTATATTTGTCTTTTTCTGGGGGTATTTTTTGATTTTTTCTCTGACGCATTTTATCGTATCGTTGTCTAACGCTGCTACCAAATAGCTATACATACTTTGATTGGTCGGTAACTATTCCCGAAATGTCGAATTGCGCCTCCAGTTGGTGAAACCATATTTCCGAATCCTCTCTATTAAATGGAGGAGTTTTAACCGACACTCTAAAATTTGATTTTGTTACTTTTTCGTCTTCCGACATTTTATCTTACCAAGTGAACAGATTTAATACACACGTGAAACTTAAAACTTTGAAAACGTTTCGTACTAATTGTATGCGTAAAGTCTTATAAGACCCCAAACGTCCCTAGTGTAATAGTATGGCGATGTATAGATAATATCAATAATTATTAACCGTTATACTCAATTATGTATAGCATCATATAAAATAATAAAAGTCAAGAAATATCACTTTGTATTCTCAATTAACAAAAGAGCCATAATAAGTTAAAACTTCCCTCGGGGTCGTATAGGACCCCAACAGCGTCTAAGAGTTAAAAAGTGTTTAAAGTTATTCCAAGATTTTATCCCAGAAGAAATAAATTGTCCAACAAGTGATTCTAACTTCATTTTAAACCACAATTCTCATATTCAGTCCATAAAGTATTAGGGGCTGAAATCTCACGAGGTAATCAGAACTTCGGTCTGGAAATTGGCCAGTCCGAAAATTTCGCTGGAAATTGGGAAACATCGCTTTTCGAAGACCTTGAGACATTGAGTTTTGAGTTCTAACGTGCCTCATCTTATTTTGTGACATTCTTCAATACTTTATAAATCATTTAAAATACTTACATATTCTATATCGAAGAAAAAATTTGAAACTAGCGCCAAAACGCTGAATTTGTGAAATAAATTGCTGATAAAAAAAATTTCCTTCGTTCAAAAAATTTAAGAAACGATATGCCACATATGATCATATCAGAATGAGAAAAAGTTTATCTGTATACCTGCCCCACAATGGTAATTTGGAGTACTAATATGCTACAGCTAAATATTTGACATTCTAGATCGGTGAGAAATCAAATAACCTTCACCGGGCTGACGAAATGATGCATATTTTGGCAATTACTGGGCAATTAAAAGGCGACTACCCAAAATGAATAAATTACCATAAAACACCTCTTATGAACGTTGTTTAACAAAGTACAAACGGTGTTGTACTCGTCGGATTCGGCCCTCACTGAAAATATCATTGGTGTTGAAAAAAAAATGAAATTTAACAGCATTTGGATCTATTTGATTCCACCTAACAAGGAAGGGTCTCCAGGTGTCCGGCTCCGATTTCGATGAAACTTTAATATGTTGTAGAGGAGTGGAAAATAAGTGACACGTATTTTTTTTAAGTGCTCAATCCCCCTCTAAGGGGGTGAAAAACGCCTTTGAAGTTGGGGGTAAAAAAGTGACTTTCGATAATTTTCCTCAAAAAACATGAAAAACTCTGCAAGTTTTTTATTCCAAAATAGGTATTTCAGAAACTTACATTATATATTATTTTTTCAAGAATTTTGGTACTACCTATGGGGTGAAACTATCCCTAGGAAGGAGTTGAAAAATCAAAAAAACTGTCTGAAAAATCCAAATTGATCCGAAAAATTCTGGAAAAAATTTATATTACTCCATAAAAAAATAAGGTTGACGTGTTCGAGGGTTTTTCGAAACCACCCTTTCTCAGGGGCTTAACCACCCCTAGAGACGATTCTGGAAATTCGCTCAGGACATCTGATTTTTTCGACTGAAAGTTCTTTGTTCTCCTCAATTATGATCATTAACATAGATTCTTACCGATATCATTGATGTTTAGGGGTGAAACATCCCCTAACGGGGGTGAAATTTGTAAAAATTGTTAAAAATTCCAAGAAAATTTCGCAATTTGGTGGAATAATTCTAGAAAAAATATATAAGATCGCGAAATTGGGATAAAGGTTTGCACGTTCAAAAATTTCATGAATCATCCGCTTTGAATGGTTTCAACCGCACTTGAATTTGGGGGTATAAGAGCGACTCTCCATAATTTTCCCTACAAAACATGAAAAAATCCGAAAGTTTTTTACTATGAAATACGTATCTCGGAAAGTCAAGATTTTTATTATTTGTTCAAAAAATTTTGGAAATCCCGGGATGAAACAACTCCTAGGAGGGGGTTGAAAATCAAAAAACTTGCATAAAATACCAATTTGATGCGGGAAATAGTGGAACAAATAAATATCACTCAACAATGAAAAATAAGTTTGAGGGATTTAAGGATTTTTTAGGCTGGAAGTGTTTTGCAAACCTCCAATATGATGATTACCATCGATTCTTATGACTTTCAATGATGTGTGGGGGTTGTCACATACCCTATCGGGAATCTAAAATTTCATAAATTGTTAAGAATTTTAAGAAATTTCTTAAATACGGCCAATTAATTCTAGAAAATATATAAGCTCAAAAATTTCATTCTACAACCTCCTTAAACGGCCTAACTACCCCTGTTGGAATATCGATAACCCAACGAACTTTTAGGAACATCGTCCCATTTTGCATCAATATTATAGATGTTTGAGGATATCAGTGATTATTTTCGTGACTCAAATTCATTTGAGGAATTGGAGCTATACAAAATCTCAAGAATTTCCAATCTATATAGTTGATACAACACGGAAACGAATTCATCAGTACCAGACTGGTGATTTCCCCCCCCCCCCCCCCCCCCCCCCCTAAAATTTTTCTTAATGACATCGGTTCTTTTTCATTTTCACGAACTAATAAACCTTTATATTAAATTTGATTTTTCTAAATGACGCACCAAGTTATATTTACTTTGAGATCGCTATGACTACAATAATAACATATAACTGGACCGGAATACGGAGGGTTTTATTTCGATGTCCCGATATTCTCTCCCAGTCAGTCATCCATAAACGTTTACAGTCTTGTATAAAGAAAGATATTTCAGTGGAAAACAACAAAACTTCATACTTTTCGATTTTCTGGACAAAGAACTTTCAGTCGAAAAAATCAGATGTTCTGAGCGAATTTCCTGAATTGTCTCTAGGGGTGATTAACCCTCTGAGAAAGGGTGGTTTCGAAAAACCCTCGAACGCGTCAACCTTATTTTTTTATGGAGTAATATACATTTTTTCCAGAATTATTCGCATCAATTTGGATTTTTCAGACAGTTTTTTGATTTTTCAACCCCTTCCTAGGGGTAGTTTCACCCCCTAGGTAGTACCAAAATTCTTGAAAAAATAATATATAATGTAAGTTTCTGAAATACCTATTTTGGAATAAAAAACTTCGAGCACTTAAAAAAAATACGTGTCACTTATTTTCCACTCCTCTACAACATATTAAAGTTTCATCGAAATCGGAGCGGGACACCTGGAGACCCTTCCTTGTGAGTAGTTGCCCTATTTGTCTCTGAACCTCTGAGCCTCCGAAGCCTGAGCGAGTTGTTGTGATCTTCAGAAACTTCCTCCAAGTGACCCGATCCCAGATAATCCTGCATAAACCTGTTGTACTCAGAATGTTTAGTTGGTCGTTCTTGGTAAACCAGATTTCCATATGGAATTTCATAGTCTCATAACCTGCTAAGGGGTGATGATCTAATGGCAGAGATACGGTGTATCTTCTTTCCTTATTGCGATAGTTTGTCGATTCGTAGTGCCGTTCACATTCTGACTCATTGTGCGTTAATTCTCGAGGTAGAAAACATTTTCAATTTTCCAAAATGAACTGAGTGTGTTGTCGATGGAGTCATAGCCCTCAATGGTTGCCGTTAAACTAAACGGCTAATTAGTTGTTCTGCGATTCATCTTGCCGAAGAGAATGTAATCGCAAGTTCCGTATTTTGTGCGAATGGTGAGCCGTTAACCCCGCTGATGCAACCCTCCTTCTGAAGCATCGAGCAAAATTTTTATTTTGTTGGGTCGATAGTAATGGGCATCGACCAGGTCCAATTGGTTCAAGTGTGGCCATTGATGCATGTCACTTGGTAAATTGCAATACGAACTCGGCAATTGAACACGACGTGGGCGCCTCGTTCGCACAAATTTCACTGATCGTGACTGTGGCTTGTCTTCTCGCTAATCCGATGCGATTTCCTGTTCTTTCCGATATGAAACTGACCTGGGGTGGCCCGAATGATGAACTTTTGGTTTTAGTGCGATTGTTGTTGCGAGCGTGAACAACTCTCGTGAATGGCGATGTTACATAGTTCGTAGGGACCGAAGTTTGTGATGATTCAACGTGTGATTTTTTGAACTGGATTTTCAATTCGAACTGATGTGGCCTTTGCGCAGGTAGTTGAAGCACAACCTTTTTGCTCGTGCGAGATTTGAGCTTTCTTCGAATGTTAGAGGTTTGAACTGATCGCACTGGAACCCATTGTGATTTCCAGCAGACACTTTGATTTGAGCGTGTTGATTGCGTGACAGCTTCACGACTGTGGTGGATTCGATTGTAATTTAGTCTTGGAAATCATCTCCTGTGATTGCCATCGAGTGTTACTGTTCAAGAAGTCGATAAGATTTTTCTATTATGGATACTGCGCTCTGGTTAGTGACATCTCCCAATGTCGATGGGTTTCTGGTTCCAACTTGTCTGCAATGATGTTGATTAAGATGATATCCCATGTGTCAAGGATCTTGCGTAATCCTACGGGTGATTCGCTTTGTAGTGCAGGCATGGTTCGGAACCTTCGAAGACGGCTATCGATGATGGTGGTTGTTTGTATCTCACAGACTTGAGCAATGATGTAACATCTACAATTAAGTTTGCCTTCAGATAGTTTAACTTGTTCTCTATAGTTTCTCTTCACCTCACACGACCTCGATCTGGCCCTGTACGCCGCATAATTCATTATACTGTTATAGTTCGTTGCTGATTCCTGATGTGTCGGTCGGAAGTTCCTTGATCTTCGTCACTGCTCGTTCGAGAACCCGCTGTAGTGACGTTTGCTTGACACGAGTTATCATTGCACCACCGAATTATGTTGGTTATCACCAGAAGGTCACTTTTCACTAATTTTACTAACCACGCGCACCGCAACGAAATGTAAAATTTTCTACCCACAAACTTTGCGTCTGTTGCGTTCGTGCGAATTTTTCTACAAGCATAAATATCGCAACACTAATACTCAATTCAAAAGTTTTAAACTATAATGATCTATAAGCGAATTACAACTACATAATCTAAAATATTACTGGTCTTTAGTCTCGTCTCAATGTTTCTTATTCAATTTTCTAGAAAAATGGAAATTAAAACTAGAAACGATTAATTTCCTTCGATTTACTTGGATCTGGAAAGCTTATCCGCTTAATTTAATTGATTAATTGATTTAATTAGCTGCTAGTCGATCCCATCAAAACAGAATAACGGCAGAATAAGGAACTAAAATACGCTTTCCGCAAATATTTGTCCTTGTATTTAATTACTGAAAAAAATCATCAGAAGCAAAATCTTAATTAACTGTTCAAGTACAGTTCAAGTACATTAACCAAAATTACAACAACACCAAACCAGAAAGGTTAAAAATTAATTTCATTTTTTATTTTCTATTCATTCCAGCACTTCACCGGATCTACACTCACGCTGCCAATAAAAAAAAAAATTAATTAAAATGTGAATAAAAAAAAAGTCCAACAAGTATAATTATAAACCAAAAATAATAATTAAACAAAAATATTACAACGAATTAGTTTTGTGCGAGCATAAAATTGTCAACATTAATTTTAAAGTGTGATCGTGAACCAAAAAACAAAAAAAAAATGTCGACCGATAAAATTAATTTATTAAATAATTTATTATATAAGAAAGTTCGATTAAAACAAAAGATAATATTTATAAATATTAATAATTTAAGTTTTCTAATTTATTTTGTATTTATAATTTCGTTTCTAAATAATTGTAAGAGTGGCAATTGCAACAGCAACCATCCGCCTCGGTTTATAACGGAAGGCCATTCTGAAATTGTGTTACGGTTAAAAGAGGGGCCCGAAACCCCTACCAATAAACCAATTTATCACCTTAAGGGTTACGATCAGGATGGTGATAGTTTAGAATTTGGAATACGGCCGTCTTATGATAGTGGCATTATACGAATAGTGCCGACTGGTGAATCGGAAGCGGATATTTTTCTTACAAAATTGCTCGATCGCGAAACCAAAGATGAATACAATTTAGTATTAACGTTAACGGATAATAAATTGGGCGACGGTAATTTTATAACGCAAAGTTTATTGTTGCTGGTCGAAGATGTTAATGATAACGATCCGATATTCAAACCGTTTCAATCAGCCATTGAAGTACCAGAAAATAGCCGGCATGGAATTTTGACTACGGTCGAGGCAACCGATAGCGACGAAGGGGCTAATGGACAAGTGGTTTATTTCCTAGAAGAGCTCGAAGGTGATAACGATGTGTTTACAATTACCACGATGCAGGGCAAAGGAGTAATTCGTTTGGTAAAAGATCTCGATTACGAAAAGAAAAGTTTATATCAGCTGCGGGTTACGGCCAAAGATCGTGCAAATCAGTCTCAAGGTAAAGTAAATATGGCAACAGTTCCGATACTGGTTCGTGTAAAAGATATTGAAGATCAGCCACCGGAGTTTATTGTTATAACGCCGGTGGCACGGGTTCCTGAAAATGCGCCGATTGGAACGCCTATTCTCCATGTAAAAGCGATCGATGGTGATCGTGGTGTAAATAATCGAATACGTTACGCAATCATTAAAGGCGGCGACAATTTATTCGATATTGATCAAGAAACCGGAACGATATTTGTGAAACGTACACTTGATCGTGAAGACATGAGAAATCAAGCGAATGGCGCTTACATCTTGCAGATAGCCGCTTATGAAATATCCCGTGTTAAACCAACACCGACCACTCAAACCGAGGTCACGATCATTTTGACCGATGTCAACGATGAAACACCGACATTTCGAGCATCCAGCTATGAGTGTGAAATTAATGAAAACGCCCAAGAAAACACACCACTGTCATTCATTGGAAATGTACGCAACGAAGTTTACGACTACGATCAAGGTAATAATGGTACATTTGAGTTATATCTCGATCCGCCAAATGATATTTTTGACATAACGCCAAATCGTGCGGTGAACGAGGCAACATTTTTAATTCGAGTTAAGAATTCGGATAGTTTGGATTACGAACAATTCACCGAGATAAATTTTACGATAATTGCCAAAGAGATTGTTCCGGACGGGAAATTTAGTGCGGTTCCGGTTCGTATCTATATACGAGATCGGAACGATAACTATCCCGAATTTTCACAACAAGTTTATAAGGTGACTGTACCGGAGGATGTTGGCGTTGGAACTGTAATAGCTCAAATACATGCAACCGATCGTGATTCTGGAGTTTTTGGTTCGCGGGGAATTCGTTACACAAACCTGAGCGGTAGTATAGCGCATGTATTAAATTTAAATCCACTGAGCGGATCAATAACACTGAATACACCGGCAGGCCATTTATTTGATCGGGAAGTCGTTTCACATCATTATTTAACAGTCGAGGCACGCGATAATTTGGGCAATGGTAATCGAAATACGGCTCAGCTGATAATAAACATTGCAGACGTAAACGACAATCCGCCGATTTTTATTCAACGCAAGTATGAGGTTCGGCTCTTCGAGAATAAAATGAGCTTCGAAACTCCGTTTATTGTCGAGGCTAAAGATTTAGATTTGAATGGTACACGAAATAGTGAAATTACGTACGAAATACAGGATGGAGAGTTTAAGGAAAATTTTACTATTAACCCGAAGACAGGGGTGATCACACCTATAATTCCTATCGATTTTGAGGAGCTTGGCGGTTCCACCCAAAATATTCAGACTATACATTTAACTGTACGTGCTTCAGATGCGGGTGTTCCCGTACTTTCGTCCAAGGTTCCGATTATCATATACGTACAAGATGTTAATGACAATGCCCCGCAATTTCAACAAACATTTTATAGAAAAGCAATACCTGAAGACTTACCCGGTGGCACATCGATATTAGATGTTCAAGCGAGAGACAGTGATGGCTCTCCGCCAAACAACGCAATTGTTTATCGAATTATTAAAGGTGGCAGTGATAAATTCGTAATCGGATCAGATACTGGTGTAATATCGGTTGCGCAGGGATCGAAATTGGATCCGGATTTGACCGATCCCAAGACAACAGACTATTCCTTAACTGTTTTAGCGCTAGACGGTGGATTTGGCGACCAACAACTATCGGGCAGCGCCATTGTGAACATAACAATTACGGATATAAATAACAAGCCCCCGATTTTTAATGATCCAGGGACGGTGCATATAAAAGAAAATACGCCCGTCGGAACATCCGTATATCGGCTAATTGCACACGATTATGACGAAAAACCCGAACTACGATACCATATTGATGCAAGTGCGTCCGAGGCACGTACCGAAGAAGGTGTACTAGTTAAGCAAGCCGACTTCGATTATATCGGTTGTTTCGATCTAAATCCGATCGATGGAATGCTGCGTGTCGTAAAACTTTTAGATCGCGAGAAAGTGGAGCAAATAAAATTGGGCGTTGTCGTTGAGGATACGGCCGCTGTTAAAAATCGTCAAGTAGTATCGTCCGTATTAACGATAATAGTCGATGATGAAAACGATAATAATCCGAAATTTAAAAAACCATTTTATAAACGACCTATAACCGAAAATAGTTTAGCCGGTGTAAACATCGTAAACGTTGTTGCGTTTGATATTGACAAAAATCGAACCATTACGTACTCACTTGAAGGTCCCGAGCACCTGTTAGATTTGGTCCATTTAAATCCAGAATCGGGTGAAATTGTGGTAGCCAAAAAAATTGATCGTGAGATCTACGATTGGATTAATGTTACGGTACGTGCGACTGATTCTGGAATACCACCTCGTTCGTCACTCGTTGATGTATTTATACAGGTGATCGATGAGAATGATAATAACCCGCTGTTTATTGGAGATATACAAAATTTTACGGTTCCAGAAAACTCGCCAATCGGTAGTACGATCGCTATGATTGAGGCAAGAGATGCGGATGCGGGCGATTTTGGTAAAATTACGTATATGTTGAATAGACAAAATTCACAAGGATTTTCGATTGATCCGGAGACTGGGATTTTAAGTGTGGCCGAGAATTTGGATCGTGAAACTAAAGATCTATACATGCTGGTGATTGAGGCTTGGGACAATTACCAATTTGGGTATCTTAGTGGTGAAAGTCGGAATAATTTCAGGCAAATTTTGTAAGTTACTCTCTCCTTTACATTTTATTACATTAACATGTTACGTTTTTATTAAAGTGTTTTAGTTTTGGATGAAAACGACAACGCACCCGAACTTGTCTCACCCAAAGGTTGCGTTCAAATAACAGAATATCACGAGGCAAATGAAATAGTTACAACACTGAAAGCAAAGGATGATGATGACCCGATATTACCGAATGGAAAAGTTTATTTTGAAATCCAAAACGGAACGGATTACGACCTTTTCTATTTGGATCAAATCGATGAATTGACAGCAAATTTGATCGCTAAAAAATCGTTTAAAGGATTTTATGGAAATTACACGCTGGACATCATTCTAAATGACTTGGGTAAACCAACTAACATGGTAACGGAAATGGTAGAAATTTGCGTTTCGGACTTCAATGATCATCCACCGATTTTTATATCACCGACGCACAACGTTACAGTTCGAGTTGCAGAGGTATGATCACTTACATACATATTTATATTTTCATATTCTAATTTACTTTTTATATTTTTATAGAATGCAACTATTGGCACAATAATCTATCAAGTTCATGCCACAGACGAAGATGACGGCCTAAATGCACTGGTAAAGTATCGTCTTAAACCTGATCCCACTGGAAATTACCGAACGTTTGGAATTGATCAGGACACTGGTATGATTACGGTTAAAATGCCGCTCGATCGTGAACGTCAAAAAATTTATGAAATACGTGTCGAGGCATACGATCATGGTGTACCGACTCCGTTAAGTTCCGACTTAGATATAACCGTGTACGTACGCAACGTAAACGATTATGAACCACAATTTTTGGTCGATGAAATTATTGTAAATTTTACGGAACACACTCGTCCTGGAATAGAGCGTATTAAACTACCCGATACAGTGGATCGTGATGAGGTCGACGATTTAGATGATCCGCCGACCGCCGTTTGTTATTTTATTGTTCACGGAAATTCAGGTGGCCATTTCCGTCTAGATCCCGAGAATCATATTTTGACGCTCGATCACGAATTGGATCGTGAGCAACGGGCAAATCACAGTCTCATTATAAAAGCTACCGAAGATTGTATGAATCCACCACAAAATTTAACAATCACCGGTGCACCAGAGGCGCTTGTTTCGAATTCGACACCGCTTGTGGGAGATAAACAATTTTCGGTACGGTACAAATCAAATTCGGTTAAATATTTAGAGCATTACGATCGGTTTAAGCATTCGAGGAATTTAAGAAGCGTGCCCGAAACGATTGAGATCCCGGAAGACAACACGTTGGTGGTAGTATTTGTCAACGTTCTGGATATTAATGATAATGCACCGAAATTTGAGAGTAACATGTTTACGGGGGGTGTAACAACAGCTGCAGATTTTGGTACTCAGTTCATGTCTGTGAAAGCGGTTGATTTGGATGAAGGTGTTAATGCTAAAATTACGTATTATCAAGTGGGTGACATTCGAAAAACGTTAACCGAAGGATTGGATCATTTACAAAAACCACCATTCCTTGTGGATGCAGAGACAGGTGCGGTGCAACTTAACTTTGATCCCCAGAAAGGGATGAAAGGTTATTTTGATTTTACGGTTCTGGCCAACGATACCGATGGCCTACAGGATATATCTCACGTTTATATTTATCTACTGCGCGAAGATCAACGGGTACGATTTGTATTACGACAGCAGCCATCTGAATTGCGCGAAAATATTCATGTTTTTCGAAGGTAACTATTAAGTCTAACCGATTTGCGTAAACTAACCAAATATTATTCCTTGTATAGTATTTTAGGGAACGTCACTGATGCCATTGTTAACGTGGACGAGTTTAAAATTCACGAAAATAGGGATGGATCCGTTGATAAGACCAAGACTGATGTTTATTTACATTTGGTCGATAAAAATGATCATTCGATTTTGGAGGTGCCCGATATATTAAAATTGGTTGACTCGAATATCGAACAGTTGGATGAGTTGTTCAAGGATTTTAATGTCATAGACACGCAGCCGGCAGAACCACTCCCACTGACAGGAGCTTTTGCGTCGAGTGGATCAACGGTTGTCACACTAGTCATATCAAACATATTTATTGTTGTCTTGTTGATTGTGATCTTGGGGCTCTGTATCTCGCAACGCACCAGCTATCGGCGGCAGTTGAGAGCTGCTCGTGTTAATACATATGGTAAGCGCCTTTTTATATCACATTTTAAAAAAAAAGACTAATAAATTGTTATTTTTAGTGACGTCATCTGATTTGGGAACAAGAGCCATTACTGCGCGTGTCCCAAATACTAATAAACACAGCATGGAGGGAAGTAATCCAATTTGGCTAAAAGCCTACTCAAACGAATGGTTTAAAAATGACGATGATGTGATCAGTAATAATTCCGGTGGAACTGACTCCCTTGATGAAAATGTTGTGGTGAATGAAAATTATGAGATTCAAAAAAATATTGATAAACGTTTAAATGGCCTGAATGCGTTACAAAATAATTTAAGCCGACCGTATAATGTGTACCAACAGATCGATAAATTATCGACCGTTCAAATATTAGACAAAAAATTAGAAACTACTGAATTGTAAAAATTCATTTATTGATACCAAAATTTATACAGGAAACTAGTCACAGGAGAGTACCCTTCGCGCGCCCATTTATATCGAATAAAATCGAAGCTGGAAGGCTGTGTAATATACTAAATAGAAAATGTCGGTTTAATTTAATATCTACGTAAATTAAAATAAGTACATCCCGTTTTATATACCTATATGTACTCCTTTTAAAATGTAGAATTTATACTCTCATCCCTCGCGATTTATACGTGGGAATAACGAATTATTTTTAAGTCAAATTTATAACAAAATATGTATTTGTCGAAGTATTTTGGTAAATTAATTTCTAAATGTACAAAAAAAAAGTATAATTGTAGTTTTTTATCGTATTTTTTTAATTTATTTAATAAAATTATTCTAAATTAAGGAGTTGTTAATTTTACTTTGACTGGGCGGCGGCTAGATCCGAAAACTTCTTGAACAATCTTATAAGAGTCAACCAACGATTCCCGAAAAATAGGAAAATTGATATATTTGAAGATATTGATGGCTGAAAAAATTAAACCGTTAAATAAAAAGAGTATAATATTCTTTCAAAGGAAATAGGTGAGCCCTCAACAAAAAGCACATCATCGTTTTTAAAATTAACATTTTTTCAAAGCTCATGAAATTATGATTAAACAACGCCTGAATGTATAATCAAAGAACAAGTATTTTGTGTCTGAGCTAAAGTGTTATACAATTATTTTCTGTTATACGATAATGTACAGTTATATTTGTTACTACATAATTAGTCGCGTAAGTATATTTTTTACATTTTCGTTTACACCAGTTAACTGTTTGCACCAGTAGCCCATAATAAATATTCTTTACTAGTGCATATATTGTAGTGTAAAAAATTTAAAATTGATCAATATTTGTTTGTAGGACACAACGGATGTTTTTAACTAAATTGAGTGGCGTGGCTGCTAGGGACATACAAATGTAAAGTCAAATCAAAATTTAAAATGGTTGCTGTTGTATTTTTTTTTTGATTTTATTTATTAAGTGTTTAACCGCCAACCCTGACGGGACATTAAAAAAGTGAATTACCGGAATATATTATTAAGAAAGTGAATTAATTATTTTATTTGGGTTGTGTTTTAAAAGTAGTGGTAATATAGAGATGAGTGATGTCATAAGTAGTCTGTTTTTAATTATATAGTGGAAATTGCTTAGAAACACGTTCTAGTGAATATTATAAAGTACAATATAACTTTTATGGAAAATATGAATTGTTTGTAAGTACAAAATTCGTTGGTGGTGGGATCGCTGCGAAACATAAAATGAAGAAGTTTCCTTTAGTTTGATTAGTGTCTGTCTATGTATACCGCCATTTCACAATTTAATGTCTCGGTATGTATGCAGTTCGAAAAAATGTCAAGACGAAAAAACACTGATAAATGCTATGGAAATAATTTATTGTTGTTTTTTTAAATTAATTTATTTATATCTCGTAAATGTGACAAAAAATAAATTTAAATGTTCCTGAGCATGGAACTTTGTTTTATTGAATAATTTTATAAAATTAAATTTGCGTTTTCATATTATACAACAATTATATTGTACATGTTTATACATATTTATAAAAATACAATAATTATATTAAACTCTTTATAATTATACAAATTGTATTACTATTCATATTATACAAAAACAAAAACAAACGGAATTCCGATTCGGAATGAAATATAAATTGAATGAAATATATTTTGACATCTAGTGTCTTAATGCTTATTATAAAGAAAAATATGTTTTACGCCGCTATTCCATGGAAATATCAGTTTCTCAGTTACCGAACAAGTGGTGATGGCAAAGTTACCGGACAAGTGATGCAGTGGTTAAAGCTTCGGTACTTGGACCGGGAGGTACCGGTATAAACACAACTAAGATCCTCTGTTGGAGTGCAAAATTCAGGGCCGACACACCGTCCATGTCAGTGTACAGGTTGAAATGGAGCTTGCAATGTGCAGGTGGTATACTGCGTGGTCGGAGCTTTAATGAAAGGCGGTATTAATTGATCTTCAAGGGACATTAAATCTTTTATCGAATATTTGAGAGAATGGCGCATCCCATTATAGTTTGTTGAGCAAATTGTTGTTGTGTTGCCATAATTTTTCATACAAAATATCAAGTTTAGTATTTTTTATGGCAACCAAAAAGAAAAAAAACCATCCCCACTTCTTTTAAATTTCATTTCAAAAATAATTTTATGGTGTAAACGTATTTTATCGTTTCGTATATACTTGTAAAAATTGCTTAAAGTAAAAAAAAAATATTTAGATAAATAAATTTGTTGAATTTGTGTGTTGTGTATAGAAAGAATTTTTTTTTTATTAAAAATAATTTAATGCGCGATGATTGCACATGTTATTTGGTTACATTACTTTACAGGAGAACAATTTTTAAATATTTTCGAAAATTGAATACAAAAATTAAATAACATGATTCTGCCAATTCGATAAATAATATTAAATTTATTTAAAAATGCCGGTTTTTCATATTTTTTTAAATATAATTTATAGGTTTAATTTTTTTGATGCCAAAATTTCCTCTTACATATTTATAGTTAGGAATTTTTATATGTATGTTAGATTAGGTTTCAGTGGTTGCTATCGCACACTTGGCCAATTTTGACCCATTATGAAACCACAGGATCCGACATCATTAAACGCCTTTTAAAACCATCTAGTGCTATTCATATAGCGTAACAGATCTCACAGATTACAGTTGTCGAAATCAGAGAGACTGTCCATGGTAGTAAATATAATAGCCCAAGTGATCACGTCTTCTGTCAGCTAGCGCAGGACATGAGCATAGAAAGAGAACAAGACTTTCCTCCTCCTCCGCGTCCTTGCAGATTCGGCAGTCATTTACATCCAGACCAGGCCCATCCTTCTCGCTCTCGGAGCGCTTCAAGCTCAGCTCAGGCCATACTTGCTTCGCTACCCTACCAGTCGAACTGACGAGCCACGTGGCATTAGCCATTGGAGAATCGTACCGTACCTTGCTAATTCGCCTGCCTTGCAATTTTTCTCAACATCAGAATGTCCTGGAACCCAGACCAACTGAATATTGAAGTGTTCACTCATCTCGTTAAGAGTCTCTTCAGTCGCTATGCCTGGTACACGCTGCAGTAATCAGATAGTCGAAAAAATAGACTCACATTTAACCATCACTCTGTCGATACTTATCGTTACATTGTTTGTCTACTGGGGTCAATCTGACCCCAAATAAGTCTTGGTACGTTTAGTACGAAAAAAATGAAAAAGCATGATTTTTTTGTTTGGTTTTTAATTTTTATTAAAAAAAAGTTAATCAAAAATATTTACATCAATTCATTTTAAAAATCACATTGAAAAATTAAATTAACATTTAATAGAAAAGAAGTACAAAAAAATATTTTAGTCATATATAGTCTTCTTGGTCAGTCAATTCTTCGCCAGAATCCGTTTCCGGTTGTTTGATGCATTCTGTGCATGGAGACTAAGTCTGATTTGCACAATATGGCTTATTACATGAATGACATCTGGATCTGGTCTTAGTATCAGTGGATAGTAGGCGTCACATCTTGGGCGTTTAGCTGTTGATGTCGCTGTTTCACCTTCCGCTGGAACTTGTTCTACGTGTTACACTTTTTACCCTATCTGCTGTGCCACTTGCATGGCTAATTGATTTAGAATTAGTTGCCTTTCTGAGGCTTTCTGTTTTTCGAATAACTGGGGAATGGCACACTTATACAAATTGAATGCTGCTATTCCTGCAAGGTCAACCATATTAAAAAATAAAACCATCGGCCACTGTTTGATTTTTCTTTCGCATGTGTATGCCTTCACTAGCCTGTCTAAGGTATCAACTCCACCTTAGCATCATAGTGCAGGTTTGACAATAGACAGACGTTTTTGTTTGCCTTGTGTTTATAGGTGACTAGAGTCAAATGATTGCCAAAACAAAACTTTGTAGAATTGAGCAACCGGCGTTTTAATTCCAATTGTTCAGTAGTTCTTTTGGTAGGTCCGGTTTATACTTACGAATTGTGCCAATTATTGTGGTCTTTTTTGCAGCAATTGTTCTGCAGACACGCAACTGGTAAACAAGTTGCACATTGTAATTGTGCGGCCTTTGTTTACATACGGAGCAGATATCCTATGAACAAGATTTAATGCATAATCTCTGGCACGTGGCTCATCCGGTCGTTTTCCACACAACCAAAATATTTTTATGCGTTATTTTCTAGATTTCGTTGGAATATATTGTCTGAACGTGCATCTGCCACGCGTTAGGACAAGCTGCTCATCAATGGTCAAACAGCCATCAACGGTCAATACGGGAGACACTTGAAAATTTTAATAGTACTTAGCTTTATGATTGTTTATTATATCGATGCTAACAAGTTAAAATCTAAACCTGACATTTTTAATAAACAATTTTTTGTCTTACTTTTCACCAATGCTACTACAAAAGTCGGGTACATTTTTTCATGTTCGTTTACATAAAAACCGGGTAACTTTTTGTTGTATTTTCGAACGAATATGCCATTAATATTCGATTAAAAAAACGAAAAAGTTACCGGATTCAAGTTACCGTAGTATGGATATGCACGATGAAATTTTTTATGTAAATATTTTCAGCTTCCTCGGCTCACTTTCGAGCACTTTAATTTTGGGTTTTATTTTATTTTTCGGACAATCCTTAGAAAATATTTTCCGGAAAATATTTTATTATGCGCTTTGCTATTCTTATTTTCGACACTGTGATGATAAATGAACGTTCAATAATACGCCGAACAGTAGAAGAACTTGTTTTTACCATTTCTGCAATTTTTCTTTTAGTTTTGCCACCTTTAAAGTGTTTAATAACTAATTCACGCACAAATATTACAAAATTTCACTTATTTGTCTATATTTATACTGTTTATATTGGAGGTTGAACCGTGGTTCAATCTTGTTTGAATCCTATTATAGACACCAAAAGTTAACTTGGAGTTAACTCAACTCAATTAAAAAATTTCTTAGGTCGAGTCGAAAAACAACAACAAAAATAAAATTAAAATAAAACGAACAAAAAAAAAATATTAATTTTAATTTTTTTGTGTGAGCAGTGCTAAATACGAAAGCATATTTTTGTGTTTTTTCCGACTTTAATGTATTAAGTTTTCCCTAAAAATTAATTGCATTCATCTAGACATTTTTAAATGTTTTTGGACGCAATCTGAAGATAACTCTGCCAATATAAACACTAGAAGTTAACTTCAAGGTTAACCTGAAGATAACTACAAGTTGACTCGACTCGCAATGTAAACCGCATAATTGACACACTATATTGACTATAATCGCACGTTGTTTAAAACTGATATTCAAAATTGTTTTACATTGGCTCGTTCCACACTATAAATACTTCTTTTTCGTTGTTTACCTATAAAACCGGTTTTAATTGCGACTCATTTTTCAACAAAATATTTTTCGGTGAAGTATCTTCTATGAAATAAAATAAAAAAAATTTAAGGTTTTGAGTTGTAGATTTTAGTTTAAATTTTATTTTCGAGAGAGCAGAATAAAACAATACAGAAAATACTTGATCTAACGGAATAATTGGGGATTCCGTTAAATCCGAATGTCCGTTAAATCCGAATGGAAAGTTTTTAAATTTGATCGACTATAGATTTTGCACTTGTTCTGGAATATGGTCACCTAGGACAAAACTCGTTTATCTCTTAACCATTATGAAGGGAATTTGTTTGTTGGATGAAGAGAGAGTTTGTTTGTTGGATGGAGAGTTTATGAGATTCATAAACAGATTTTAGAAGAAGTTCTGGAATATGGCCATCTGGGAAGGAACTCAGACCTTAGCTGATTATGTTGGGATTGGGTGTGATGGATGGAAATGGGATTCTTAAATTATTATTGAATGTATTTCTGAAATATGGCCACCTGGACGGAACTCGTTGAATTCTTAACTGATTATGATGGGATTGTGTATGCTGGATGGAAATGGCATTATTAAATGATTTTTGGAAGAAGTTCTGGAATATGGCAACCTGAGGTGGAACTCGACCAATTATTAACTGATCCTGATGGGATTGGGTATGTTGGATTGAAATGGGATTCTTAAACAATTGTTGGAAGAAATTCTGGAATATGACCTCCTAGGACTGGAATTGGCCATTGCGGATGAAATGAGATTATCAAATAATTTTTGGAAAAACTTCTAGAATATGGCCATATGGATAATGCGCCCTTGTACTGCAAGTACCTCAAAAGTGTGAATTTTTGCTTGATTCTAAAAAGGTTCTGAAGATCTCATGATCTTAGGAGACATCATATTCCAAATTCCCGTGAACAGTTTTCGAGGTTGTTGTGGATAAGAATAATATAAATTTATCCGAGCCTTTTGTGTAGGGTTCATAACGTGATTTTTTGTGAGAGTAGAAGAAGAATTTCTTAAACAAATCATTTAAGAGTTTCTTTTCCATATGACATACCCAATCCCATCATAATCGGTTAGGAAAAGACCGAGTTTTGTCCCAGGTGGCCATATTCTAGAACTTCTTCCAAAAATCATTTAACAATCCCATTTCCATCTAGCATACCCAATCCCATCATAATCAGTTAAGAATTGATCTAGTTGCGGCCCAGGTGGCCGTATTCTCGAACTCCTCCCGAAAATCATTTAACTATCCCATTTCCATCCAGCATACCCAATCCCATCATAATCGGTTAAGAGTTGAACGAGTTTCGTCCCATTGGGCCGTATTCCAGAACTACTTCCAAAAAACATTTAAGAATCTCATTTCAATTCAACATAGCCAATCCCATCATAATCGATAACCGAAAAATTGAAAATAAAAAAATTGTCCGTTAAATAGAGCGTCTTTTAAATCGAGGTCCGTTAAATCGAGCGTTTACTGTATAAAAAAGTTTTGTTGCTAAATATAAAATAAGGGTTTAAATTAGCAATAAAAAATCTATTACGACTTAGTTTGAAAAAAAGAAGTAAGTTTAAAAGAAGTATAGTGTGGAACGGGTCATTGAAATTTTTATTTTGTGTAGAAAGAGTACCGTCATTTTCAAAACAAAGAGTTTGAGACAAGATTTTGATAATCGAAATTTTTTATTTGTTTTGTTTTATGAAATTAACAATTAATACTGAAGCTTAGTTATAATAAATGTAAATTAAAAATGTAAAAATTAATTTAATTAAAAAAACGTTGATTATAAATTATTGTTCTTCCGTAAATTAATGGGGTTTGTTCGGTAAATTACAAGTTTCAAAACAAACATAAAGTTATCAGTGGTTTTCGATTGCTTCAACTAATTTTCGCGATACTTTTGCCATTGTTGTTCTGTGAAATGTCAATATTTAGTCAGTTATTCATATATTTATGTTTACATATTCATTGCAGTATATGATATTTTAAAATTATTAGTTTACGGTAATTTTATCAGCTGTACCCGAGGATTTGCGCTATGCTCAGAGAAGATAAAATGTTTCAAACAAAAGTAAATATAAAACGAAACGACATGACGAAGAATTATAAATGGTCGCTTGTTTCTCTCAATACTAAAATTAGTATTTTTTATTTTGATTTTACTATTTCTTTAGTTGCGGTTTTTGCAGTTCAAATCGGTATTGAAATGTTTGTCGGATAATCCATCTTGTTTTTTTGTAGTAGACTTTGCACTTTTCTTTTCACCAGGTTAAAGTTGTGTTTGATGGTTGTTTGGCTTTTGGTGAGACCAGTGATGTAGTGAAACCGGAGAATGGTCAGAAGATAATTCTAAAAAGGGTTTAAATTAGATTATTTTCGGTTTATTTTACTTGTGATTGCAAAATCAAGGACGTCAGGGATTTTTCGACGATCAGTAGGCCAATAAGTTGGAAGGCCACACGACGCAACATCGTAGTGGTTTTCTTGAATAACATTCATTGATTGACGTCCCGTTGAAGTAGTTAATCTTGAACCGCAGTTGGTATGTTTGACATGAAAGTCGCCGGCGACTATAAAACGTTGACCCAGGTTTGCAAAAAATCTTTTGTAGATATCTGCCGAAACATTATTATTTGGAGGGAAATATATTAAAGCGATGATAAGGCTTTCTTTGTCAAGGTCAACATATACAGAGGTTGCTTGAATTCCCTCAGTGCTATATTCATTTAAAAAATAATGGCAAATCCGTTTTTTTATAACAATAGCAGTTCCTCCTCGCCTTCTGCCCAAGTGATGTTTTGTGTCATAAACTTCGTAACAATTTATTCTGAAATTGTGTTTATAGGTAAAGGTTTCAATAGCCAGCATAAAACCAATTTCGTGTTTTGTTAGGAAATGTTGGAATTCGAGTTTGTCTTGGCTTATACCATTTGCATGCCAGTGACATATCTTCAGATAATTTATCGGAGATATTCTTGTTTCTGGATGATATTTGTTTAATTTTGCAGCATTGCTTGTAGCATATTTTGCAATGTTATACTGCCTTATGAGACGTGACAATTGAATAATATTTCTGTAGACTGAACATCTTCGGTAGTTTGCAGTGTCATTTTCATCGCAATTGCTACATTTCTTTTCTGTTGAGAAATTTCTTGGATTTTGGCAAATTTTGGTGCGAGTATAGTTCCCCGCATACAACAGCACGCTGATATCAACTTGCAATAAGTCCTTGAGTGATCATAATCTTGGTAGTTTAAACATTGTATTAGCCCGGACCTTTTCTTTAGTTCTTGAACAGTTATGCGTCTGTGTTTAAGGTACTTTAGTTTATATATTGGATGAACTTCTTCCTTTTACAAAATGCTTTCGGTTGGATCCAGTTAAACTTTGACCATTGGTTGTAGTTGCTTCAAGCAGTTTATGTTTTCTATATGGACATCGATGCATTTAACCCATTTATGCCCACGTGCCAAAAATGGTTCCTCAATAAAAATGAGGTTTTCTTCCTATAAATCGACTATATTTCTCTCAAAATAAAATTCCTATAAAGTAAACACAAAGTGGAACACAGACACACTATAAATTTAAATAAGTCAAAAATTATCTGCGAAAGTAAGTGCATGTGCAACCGACATTTGACTGTTTGGAATGGATTCCAATTTCTATATGTAAGTAACAGTGATTCATTTAGAGGTACTTTTTTCAGTAAAGAGTTTATGATAGATCACGGCTTATGGTAATTTTGTTCAGTATTGTTTGAAATTTCATCATGGAAAAACTCAGCCTGGCAAAGCCGGAAAATCAGCGTTCTACGGGGAATGTGTTTCGTGCGCTTAGAGCAATCTATATGGTCCACATAATCGGTCTACCGAACGCACCGGTAGACCCGACTAAGTAGACCACATCCAGCACGTAGTGAAATAAAAATAGTGGCGGTAGCTGAGAGTGTACGCGATGACCGTGATGAATCGATTCGGCGCCGTTCTCAACAGCTTGACTTGTCATATGCAACAACTTGGCGTGTTTTACGTAAGGATCTTGGTTTAACAGCATACAAAATTCAACTCGTGCAAAAATTGAAGCCGGCCGATCTTCCAAATCGTCACCGTTTTAGTTTTTGGCCTCGTGGACAGCCCGAAGATCTTCAAATCCACTGTTTTGGACCAAAATTTTGATCAGCGATGAGCCACGTTTCTGGCTTAATGGCTACGGTAATAAGCAAAATTGCCGTATTTGGATTGAAGAGCAACCCGAAGAGTTCAAGAGTTAAAATTATATTCAGACAAAACAACGGTTTGGTGTGGTTTATGGGCTGGTAGTCATCGGTCCATATTTTTTCAATAATGAGGCCGGCCGTAACGTAACTGTGAATGGTGCCCGTTATTGCGCTATGATAACGGTATATTTGCTGCCTGAGGTTAAAGCCCCTGATCTCGACGACATTTGGTTCAAATAAGACGGCGCTACTTGCCACACAGCCCGTGAAACCATGGCTTTATTGCGAGAACAATTCGGTGAACAGTTAATTTCACGGTTCGGACCAGTGTATTTGTCACCTAGATCATGTTATATCACAAATTTAAAAGACTTTTTATTTTGGGGCTACGTAAAGTTCAAAGTCTACATGGATAAACAGTACTCGCGTCATTGGCCAAATACCACTCGAAATGTTCGAACGCGTCTTCGAAAATTGGAACTTCAGAATGGACCATGTTTTGTAATAGGGTATTTTTATGTAAATTTTTTGAGTTACTAAGCTTTAAAAATAAGAGCATTATTGAAATAATATATAATCTTTTTTTTAGAAACTGCAATTTTCTTGAAAATAACTGTGAAAGTGATGGAACCAATTTTGGTACATTGAGTGTTTGTGGATTACAATTACATATGTTTCTTATAGAAGAAAACCGTTGACGCTTCAAGCAGTTTAACACGAAATTGAACATTGGATCGACGATGAAGAGCCTACCGAGGCTCAACTTACCATTTTCATAAGCCCACCAGTAGATGGTTATGAAACTGAAGAAGATTCGAGGGATGAAAACTGTGCGGATTACAATAATTTGGGACCCAAAATGCTCCAAGTAGAAGCATTTATAAGCGAGAGAGGCGATAACAAAATTTATGAAATTGCTACTACTTAGTTTCTTTAATAATAGAGGCAGAACGAAATTATAAAAGAAAATGGACCAAGGGAGATATCCAATATATTAACAATATCAAACTGACAGAATGGGAAAGTCGAGCAAAGCCGTTTGCTCTATCAAACGAATTATATCCGCTAGACTTTTTTATGCTGTTTTCTCAAAAGAACTTATGGTGGATCTAGTAAAGCACAGTGTTAGTTACGCGGCTTTCAAAAATCAAACTGTATGCATTTACAGGAATTTTAATGATAAGTGGGGATAGTCACCAGCATCGAGAAGGTTGCTGTATTAGTCCAATGAGTTGGGTACGAAGAACTTCATGATTCTAATACAGTGAGAAGAAACCGATTTGATGAAATTATGTATAATTTACATGCGTGCGACAACAGCAACATACCTCAAAATGATAAAATGGGAAAGATTATATCATTGATTGAACAAATGAACAAAGCTGTTTTGTAATACAGTTAACTCTCCATTAGCGCGATTAATTCGTAACGCGTTATATGGAAACCGTGTTATAAGAAACTCGATTGAAATTAAATGCATTTTATGTAGATCGCGTTATGAGAAACATAGAAATAAGATAAATCATATTGACTTACATCGCGTTATTTGGATACTACTGTCACGTTATATGAAAAACGCGTTATAAGAAACTGAGAACTACTCTAAATTGAATGAATTCGTACGGCGTTGTATAGAATCTTAGAAACAAATAAATTCTACATAAATAAACCTATATAAAAAAAGCATTCTCAAAATAATATATTATCAGGTTCAGATTAATAGGGTTCATGAATGAGTTTTACAAAATATAAAGATTATATAATTTATTTAGATATTTTAATCTAAATTTATTGCATATCATTCATAATTCATAAAATTTAAAACTAAATTAGAAAAAAATATTTCCAAGAAAAAATTAAAATGATACATTGCATATTGTGTTATGTATTATTCAATATCACTGTCAAATATTAGCCGTCTAACTTTTTTTCTAATTGATTGAAAATTCTCCTCACTTTATGACCTTAATGCTGCACCAGCACTTGTAGCACAATCCAATGAAAATGGTACTGGAATTTTTTACAAATTAATTACAACATATTGGCATAGTTCAACCGCCAAAAAACTTCCGCTAAGGAATGCAATTTTTAAAAACCTTATTTTTCGTCACACCACCCATGCTTTTTGCATTTCTGTGAATTTTTGTTGTATATAGTCATGGGGTAGTTCTAGAGTCTTTTTACAATAAAAAGGCATAATTTAACTTATAGAAAACTACCCCAAATGGGAGGAACAGTTTAAAATCATTGCATCGTAGTGGTTGATACAAGAAGATTTTACTAAATAAATTACAATATATTGGAAAAGTTCAATTGCCAAAAACTGCCACTAAAAAGTGCAGGTCTTTAAAACAATATTTCTCCGTATATGTATAATACCCCTCAAATAGATACCCATGAATTTACATATTACAACAGCCGTGGGTGTGCCCACAAAAAATCGATCATTCTGCATTAAATTACATTACTATGCAAGAAATAGGTATCCCTGAATTTATTACAACAGCCCACACCCACAAAATTCGATCATAAAGCATAGAATTTCCTCCCTAGGAGAAATATATTAATTTAACTATTCCAATATATTGTAATTTATTTAGTAAAAACTTCTTGTATCAACCAGTACGATGCAATGATTTTAAACTGTTCCTCCGATTTGGGGTAGTTTTCTATAAGTTAAATTATGCCTTTTTATTGTAAAAAGATTCCAGAACTACCCCAGCACTATATACAACAAAAATTCACAGAAATGCAAAAAGCATGGGTGGTGTGACGAAAAATAAGGTTTTTAAAAATTGCACCCCGTAGGGGAAGTTTGTTTTTGTGTGTGGGGGGGGGGGGGAGAATACAGTATCGCACCCAGTACGTTTAACCACAAATATTGGTTTTGAAGAATTGCACCCCTTAGAGGTAGTTTTTTGGCTGTTGAACTATGTTGATATGTTGTAATTAATTTGTAAAAAAATCCAGTACCACCCCCAGTACGATACAATAAATATTACCAAAAATACGAAAAGTGTGGTGTACGTTTGTCTAATGCCAGCCCACACACGAATTGCATTTGTAATAAATATCAGTACCATTTACATTGGATTGTGCTACAAGTGCTGGTGCAGCATTATGGGCCTATTCCACTACACAGCGTTTTGTTTTGCAGAAAACTAGAACGAGATAAAAATATAGATTCTCTCTGTGTCTGACCCGCACATCAATATTTTTTTTTTTGAAAATTTTTGTTTTGTTGCCATAATTATAAATAAAAAATATCAAGCAAACTATTGTTTATGGCAACAAAACAAAAAAAAAGTCCCCCACTCCTAGCAAACTTTTATTTTTTTGATATTTTTATGGTGTGTAGTAACATTCTGCGCTTGGTGCGTTGATACAACACGCTAAAAAATTAAAACGGAGTACAAATTTTATTTTTTTTTAATTTTTTTATTTTATTTTACAAAACGTTCCTGTAATTTATGTGTACCTATATCGCGAAATATGTATATCGCGATTCAAATTTTACCTTTAACTCAAAGTGTACCAGATTTCCGAAAAGAAGGATGTTATTTTAAGATAAGTGATTTTACGAATTCGAAAAAGAAAAACCATAATATATTGTAATAACAATATGTAGATAAATGCCCGGTAGATATGTAGTTATTTAGCGTTGAGTTCAAAATTATGGCCATATTTGTGCACATTAAAAATGGAAGATCGCGTTAAATTCGTGCAGAATGTGTACAATGTCGTATAAAATATAGATTTGCTTGAATTGAACCGTGAAATTCGAATTCGCACGTCGACCCATGCCGAGGGAGATTATTACGAATTTATAGTGAAATATATAGGCCTGTTGAAAGAGATCAGTGTAGGATATTACATTGGTTTACAAATGAAGGTATGTAATTGTTTTTCTCGTGGAAGCACTTAAATTTTTACGATATGCAATTTTTTATGCTAAATGTTTTTTATTTACATAATTTTAGGAAGGCCACGTCTCATTGCCGTTCGATTGGAAATGTATGTACCAATATTATAAATTTGAGGGTGCGGGAATCGTAGTTTCCGTGAATTGCATTATGATAAATTTGTTCGAAGAGCAAAAATGTTCCCCAACATCTTCTTTTATATTATCTAATATCTTGCCGTATTCTTATAGCTAAGGCTAAGATGAGCGATACATTGAACAAGCATAGTTTTGAACTCCAACTCATTCATACGAAATATCATTTTCAAGCAAATTTGCACTATCCTTGATTCCTTGGCCGTAATAAAATCCTCTAGTTTTGGAGCTGGTGTATTTGAAGCTGGTGGATATAATTATATTATTTTGATATAATATAATATTTAAATTTTTATATACCTGATTTTATTTTTCGATTTTTATTTTTGTATTTTTGTGTTGACATTTGACAATAACAAATGACACCTTAGTTTTTGGATTTTTTCTCCTCACGTCACTTAGCGCAACAATTTTTTTATTTCGTTTTGCTACAATATTAGAGCAGTATGAAGTTGTTTATTTTAAGCAATGTAATTCTTATTTTAAGCAATAATCGATAGAGAACAAATTTCACTACAGATGTCTCTGTCTGTGTCAAGTTAATTAATCTTGTCGAAAGATGGTAATGATTTCTCGTAATCATCTAAACAATTTTTGTAACCGATAACATTAAAATGTTATACCATTAATATTGAATGAGTTCGATGATTAATCGGTTAACACTTCCATCCCATAGTGTTGTGGATTTTGTTTTTCTATTCTAAAAAATAAATTAGTAGCTGAGAAACAAACCATATTTTCTTTGAAAAAAAAAATAATTTTATTTATATTTTTCTACAAATATTTTACTTTTAATTATAATTAATAAATTAGAAGTAATATAAATAAATTCAAAAATTTCAAATCCATTTCTCATTTTACATCATATATCCAATTTTTTTTTTCATATACGTCAGAATTGATGTTTTTGAATTAGTTACGAACATTTTACGCAGCGTTCCTCGCAGTAATTGCATTTGCGAAGTGTATATTTGGATAACGACTCCTGTAGTTATGCTTATGTCGTATTTTATATTAATTTAACTTAGCATCTTTTATTAATATAGTTTTTATCGAATAAAATTAAATGTATTAATATGATACAAATTTACGTTTCGTATACGAGTATTAAGGTTTGCGACTTTACTAAGGTTTTTAAATACGCATTTGATTTTATACAATATTATACGTTTTATACAGTAATTTAAGTATATTACCATTTTTTACGTAAAAAATGTATAAAACAGTTTTTTACATACAATTGCACAACACTGGAAGCGATCCCTAAACATATTTGGAATATTCCACCGAGCTTACATATTGAATAACAGTGGATGTCCTAATTGTAAGACGAACAAATATTACATAATGTCAAGTAAGTAGTTTTAATGTCGAATCTCTTATTAGGATTGTATAGTCATAAATACATCTACTTTTCGCTTATATAGGCCGCACATGAACCAGGATCCCCACATGGAAATCAACCTGATACAGAATTTAAAGGGACCGGTTGTAAAACTACGATATGCGACAAATGATGCAAGTTAAATTTTCCATTGGGTGATTTTGTCTCGCTACAAAATTGCAACCCTACTTTTTGTAACGAATGCAGCCTGAACAGACGAGAGTAGCACTAGAAAATGGATACATTTTGAATTATGGTATAAAATTAATACGATGCTCTTTGGTTTTTGTCAACTATGTCTACCTAGATTTCCATTGCGCGATACCTGTTTAAATCATATTTGCTCATCCAGAGAGCATAAAATAAAATCAAAGAAAAAATAAGTTCTGGTTCTTTCATTGTAGTTTTTATTAATAAATGTCTTACTAAGAAATACAAGTTTCAAATGTTTTACTTTACTATTTGATTTGTCGAAATATTGTAATCGATCGAATTTGTTTGATCGGAAAACCTTGAATAGGTTGAAATGGTTGTAGAGATCGTCGCCCTCTTTGTAAATATAAATTTGTTGGTTTATCTAGTGGTAAATTTAATTCTTGTGCCGTACAATGATTTTCGGGACAAAAACCGCGCCGCAAATACCGCGTATGCATCAGAACTAATGCATCAAGGCTGAGTGACATTATTTTACTGGTTGCCCCTGGCAGGATGTCTTGGCAAAATTCACTATCGTGTAGCGTTGATATAAGACGGTATATGGCATAGAATGTTACCAAGATTGGCATATCTTGATCGAAATTTACTGGTGGCGCAAAATAATGTTATTAATAAAATGTTTCGACAATAAAACAATTTTACTTACAAATTTCAAATCCTTTGGACAGCATCGAGATTGGCGACGAAAATTCATTTTGGCCAAAATGAGCGAGAATAAACCAAAATCTTTTGATGAAAGTTGGCTTGAACGCCAATATATAGTAGGTAATCTAATTTAAAACGAAATTGTTTAGTTAAAAACTTTACCATTTGTTTATTGAAGGACTTACTTGTATTCATAAACCACCATTCGATCGTGCCTTCAAATCATGACAAATCGTACACAGAACACAGGCAATGCATGGAATCCGGTTCCACCTTATAACCAGACGAAATTCTGTTCCGCATCGCCTACCGGAATCACGTATTCCCAATCTGCTCGAATAGGAAAGACCACCGCCTCTGTACAAACATTTCTTAAATTGGCACCGGTAAAATTATCGGACAATTTAACAATGGTTTCATAATCAATTTCACTATGTTTGACGATCCTTGTAGCTACCGTAGCCCGTTTGTTGCCTTCACAATAACCGTAAAATATAGATAAACATAAATTAGTGTTTTACACAATCACTTACATATTGGAGGTACTTACATTTATCCTCATTGAATTGTTTGAGTAGCTCCCCAGCAATTTGCACACATACATTTTCACATCAACACTTTGCAACACATAAATTTTCTGATTTATCAAATGTTTCGTTACATCTTTGAATTACATATTGTTCTCGCACTGAAAAAACCAATTTGGTACATTTTCTTACAGTCGTAATTAGGAATTTTTTTAGGTTACAAAATCTGACAGCTACGTTTTATTTTTATATTTTTTTCGCCTGCTGAATGATTTTTTTAGGTTTTCCCCTCACATATTTTATAGTAGAACATTTTTTAGATATTTTCGTAATTTAATCAAAATAATAAAACAACATATTTTTTGCTCATCTCAAAAATAATATTATTTTTTTTATCAATTTTTACGATATAAAATAGTTGTGAATTTTTAAAAATAAAGATTTTTAGTTATTTATTTAAAAAATGTAAGGTTAGGTTTTATTGAATTCAAAATTTCCCCAATTTTTTCTACCATAAAATAAAAATGTTGTATCTCAGTCGCTCTAATGTAAATTTAAGTACTTGTCTTTGTCACATTCTCTGCAAAAATTTTGTAAAATTTTTCTGTTTTCATGTGGAATCGTACCATTAGGGTCAATACATTTTGCTATTTTCTTCTTTGTTTACAAATGTAGTTTTATTTTGTAGTTCTTCCTCTTTATATGGAGCCAAGCCATTTTGAAATTCTCTTTTAAATTTTTCACTGCTTATGGTTGAAGGGTCATTTTGGGTTAATTGGCATTCTAATTCTTTAGCCAAATCTAATACTTTTTCAAATCATAACTGAAGTTTGAAATGAATTTGTTATTAGTGTCTTCCTCCATACATGCATTCCTCATTTAAACTCGGTTCCTTACTATTTCTATTAGTGGATCTGAAATATCATTTTTCTTTTGAACCATTTGAGGTAACAAAGGCCTGCAAACATGCATTTAGTGTTTACTGTTTAATTTTTGTACAAGCTAATGACACAATTCGGGTGCAATCGAAAATAGAAAATTCTTTCCAAATTTCAAGAAGAGTTTTACGTTCTTGATCTTCTAATCTTTTGAAAATTACTTCAAGAAATTTCCGGATGTAATACATTTTGAAAGTTCGGATGATTCCTTGGTCCAGTAGCTGTTTTGATGACGTGCAGTTATAAGAAAAATTCACATTTGGGTGCTCCTTACTATGACTACTGGCGATATCAATAATCAACCAAACTTTGGAACTAAGATTTTTTTCAACCATAAAGCTTTCCACTTCAATCAATTATAAAACCAATCCTTAAATAATTCATGAGTCATCCACGCTTTTTTATTCGCTCGCTAAAAACGCGTTATAAGGAGATCGCGTCGCGTTATAGGAGAACAGTTCCAATTTTCACCGCGCGCTATGTGAAAATCGCTATATGTTTATCAAAGGTAAACCAATAAGATTCGGGTTTAAGGCTTGGGTTTTAGCAACAATGTCTGGGTATTGCGTATATTTTCATATTTATCGATGAAAGTCAATTCAAGCAACAACCGATAGCACTTTTGGAAAAGCAGATTTTGTCGTCATTCAATTTGAAGTAATTTTGAAAAATAATTATCCCGATTTAGATTTCTCATTATATTTTGACAATTATTTTACGTCACCGCGGTTAATCAACCACTTATTAAAGCATAACTTCGGCGGAACCGGAACAGTGCGAACAAATCGGATTGGAAAGAGTAGCGTTCTAAAAGATGCTAAGCAATTTAAAAAACTTAAGCGCGGGGAGTACGATTCGTAGCAAATCAATATGGTATTTTACCCGTAAAGAGAGCTTCTCGGTACTCCGTCAGTGAGAGAAAAAAACTTGAGATTCCCCAACCTCACTTAGTTTGGGCGTACAACCGACGAATATTGAACTATCGAATAGGAATTCGAGGCAAAAAATGGTATACCCCTATCAAGTTTTGGTTGTTTGATGTAGCAACAACCAATACATGGGTACTTAGCAAGTCGTTTGGTTTTTGCTTAGGTCAATCAGAGTTTCGTAGACAGATCACTCGAGCTTGATGTACCATATATGGATCTCCGCCACTGGCATCAGGCCCTCGGTCAAGGCAGACTAAACCTAATCCAGTTTTTAAGACAGGCTGCCACTTAATTACCAAAATCAATAGAAGGAGAAAATGTGCTCAGTGTCATACCCGAGCAACATCAGTGTGTATAACCAGCGATATTCCTTTGCACCAAGAATGCTTTTTAGCATACCACGACAGCCAATAAAAATATAATATAATATATTGTGATAATATTTTGTGATAATGTTTAATTAATTTGTTATTTTAATTAAGACTAAATTGACTAAAGTGTCATTTTTGGTTACCCGCATATTTCAGCCCCAAAGCACATTGGGCGAAATTTTAAAAGAATTTAATGATTTTCAACCTATTTTGCCCCACATATGAAAATATCAGATTCCTAGGAAGAAAAAATTGTTATGGGTCCAAATGGGTTAATGAGTGAATAAAAACAACTTATAGCGAAATGAGACATTGATAGCACACAAAATAGAATCCCAATTAAAGAAACTATTCTTAAACTCAGTAAGAAATTGTTTCTTAAAAACCAAGATAAAACGCAAACAGTATTTTTTGTGTATCATATTTATTCTGAGCAACACAGTTAGTAGTATGCCAGCTGGCCAAACGCAACCTAATCGATGATAATACCTTTCCTGGTCCTTTACAACGATACGAGGGGTAAATTATATACCCTTCAATCGACGTGTCCAATATCATGATCATGACGATTCGAAATTAAAACGGCAAATAAAAATAGTTTCTCTATTTCTTGTTCAATAATAATAAATGGGGTATCAATATTTAACAATAAATGTCTAAAATGCAATTACCTACAAATCCGTGTTGGTGAGATATCATCATACTAATAAAAAATAAGTAATATAAGACTCATCAAAAATTGTCATTTGGTGAAACAATATTTGAATAATCCCAATTTTGAAAGGTATCAAAAAAATGTATTTCCCAAAAACATTTGCACGGTAATAAACGCAACATATGGCAGATTTATATTTTCCTAATAAAACATCATAAAGCTTTTCCACTTTAACAACACAATAAAAGTAGGAAATTTGTTTTTCGATCAACACCATAACCAAAAACAAAAAAAAAACAGATTCAGCGAAAATTAAGCTAACAAATCACATTTAATTATAATTTTCCCACACCGATTAATTATAAAACATTTTCGTTAACATTAAAAATTATTAAGTGAGAAATTTGTAACATATTGAAACATAATTTTCATTCCTATCTTCCATATCAAAAAAAAAAATATCACGGCGTAACAACACCAACATCCACAAAACAACAACAACGATATCGTGGCAAAATAACCTGTTGAATTTATGGAATTTTTCACACAGTAAAATTTTCTATTTTTTGGGTGGTGTTGAATATTTGAAATCACATGAAAGAAATAAAACCAAATTTCCAAAAATACACACGTATACATGTTCAAATTACATACAAACATGTATAACTTTCTATTTCTAAACATTCAAAAAATTAGATATAAGTATTTTTTTTTTTGTTATTAGAATTTTTATGCTTTATACAGCAGTATATTTTTTATTGTGTAATATTCGTTTAGATAACAAAAAAATGAAAAAATCATGCGCAACATTAACATTGTTGGCCATTCGACATTTTTATCATAAATTTTTCCAATTTTCCTCGTTGATTATGTTGATGATGATGATGATTCTTTTTATTATGGATGTATATGTGTATTTTGTATATTGTTAACCAAAATATGTATACACTAACAAGAAAAACCCAAAAGAAAAATCGATAAAATTTATCACCGAACACACTTACACAGCAAACCTACAATACACGAGCATAAAAGAGAAAAATGAAAATAACGATTTTCCATCCCACCCCATCTCAATTCAATGCGAATCAACAGTTTTTTATTGTTATTATGATTGCATGCATTTGTAATTTTTAATTAAAAACAAAATATAAAATACTAATACAATATTTAGATTTGAAAAATAAAATCATAATGAAAAAGTATATTTTACACACTAAAGATAAATAAATTAAATTCTAAATGGAAATTGATAATAATTCAAAATAAATAAATAAAACCGAATCGAAAATTTATTTAGTTCAATATTATCTTTGAACCTTTTTTCCCACTTTCCTTTCCCCCTCCATTATATCTATTATTTAATTAACTTGAAAGAACTTTATTCGACAATGGTGACGTCACGGTTACAATTTTTAATTTGAAGGGGAGAAATGTTAGTGCATTGAACTGGCGTTGAAATGGAAACTAGATGTTTTATACAGAAGGGATCCAAAAATGTCATAATCATTTATCAAGTAGTTCTGTGGACCCCAATGATGATAAACCATTTAGGAAACAGGATCTGCTATAGAAGCTGATTGGAATTTCTGTTTTTGGAAATTGATTCGCTGTAATACTATACAACAGTTTACTCCTTGATATAGTGTAAAATATCCCGCACTTTAATGTTTTAGAGATCTTACTGGTTATCCGAACAGGGCCAGAGAAAATGAACTATAGTCTTTTCTTCCTTCTCGAGCCTGCAACAGCTACAAAATTCATTAGATTATTAACCCGGCCTAATCACATGTACTTGAAAAGGCAGTGCTCTATGAAAATTCCTTCAATTCTTTTTTTAACTCTCCTCTTTGCAGGGAAATTATTGTTTTTGAGCGCCCGAAGTCAACTTTGGGCAAAATTATGTTGCTATCCTGCATTTCATGCTCTTTTTCCATCTTTTATATAAAATTGTCGAAGCTTCCGCCCTGTTTCCGTAGCGCTTATTTAATTCTCCTCGACCTACCCGTGCAGGTCGCACTTGATCGGGTCGTACAATGTTAAGCGAGTTTTTCGGTCGTGCAGTTGCTATTTACGTCCGAGTGATTAGGGACCCAGACTATCTGTATATTGGAATGCTCTTCCATCTCGTTGAGAAATGAGTGGCAAACCAATCCACTGTAAACGTCAGGATAACTTATTTCATCCTTATACAGGTCTAGCCCGATTTAACGATACCCGATTTTGGCACATCCGATTTTATGAAAGCTAAAAAAAAATTGAAAATTTATTGCGTGTCAAGTCACCGTGAGTTATATAACCCCTCAGAACAGCAGAATTTATGGTGGCAACTGATAAACAGCACATTCGGCACTGCATTCTAAACGAGTTCCAGCAAGAAAAAAATGCTTCTAAAGTACGGAGATCGATTTGTAGTATTCGTGGGGCCGATGTTGTGGCTAGAAGTGGTTTTTTCGATCTTAGTGACCATACCACCCCCCCCCCCCCCCCCTGGACAACCACGAAAAATTGAAGATGCGGAATTGCAAGCTCTATACTGAAAGAAGACTCAACGCAAACGCAATACGAGCTTGCAGCTCCAGAAACAGCTATTTCCTAGCGATTGCACCGAATGGGAAAAATTAATAACTTGGAATATGGTTCTCACATGTGTTGACTGAGCACAACCTAGGTCAGCGTATGAACACGTGAATTTCACTGCTTGCTCGGCAATAAAAAAAAGACTTCTTGTGGAAAATTGTGGTCATAAAAAGTATATATTTTACGAGAACCCCAATCATAAAACGACGTGGATGGATCCCAAGAAGCGCAGTATAACGACACCGAAATAGTAAATCCATTTAAAGAAGGTATCCCCTATGTATCTGGTGGAACCTGAAGGGTGTGCTTTATTACGAACTCCTGAACACTGATCGGACGATGATTGTGGCACGCTACAGCTGACAATTGAACAAACTGAGCAAAGAACTTGGTCAGGAGAGGCCATTTACTGAAAAAGAAAGCAGGCAAGTCATACTGCCGCATGGCAACGCTCGATCTCATGTGGCTCACGTAACTCAGAAGAATCTCTTCAACTATATGCGGTATATTCACCAGACGTGGCCCCATCAGACTGCAATTTGTTCCGGTCAATGCAGCACGTGCTAGTGGATAAACAGTCCAAAACGCTGGACCATGTCCGTATATTCATCGATGACCTTATCGTGTGGAAGCCATTCGTATGTTACCTGAGAGATCGCGCATAAAAACGATTTACAATGTTTCCAAGTTTAAATTCGTTGTTTATTTTAGGTGTACTACGAAATCCCGACTTTCAAACTCCCGCCTTCAAAACCCCGGCTTTCAAAATCTCAGCTTTCGAAAATCCAGTTTTCAAAACCCCGGTTTTCTTTTCGTTCTAAAGTCTTGATTTTGAAAAAAATATTTTTTTTAATTCGTTCCGGCCGGACTAATAATATTTTAACATACAAATATTTTGCCCAAAAATTTACTAGAAAAAACCAGGCTGTAATATTTTGAAATGCAATAATTGTAGAGGCTGACGGCTTCAATAACTCTCACGGGCACGCGGGAGGTCGATGCGCTCCCCCCCCCCGCTTAGCTGTCCGAGGGGCTTTAGATTTGAACTTCGGCGGACGTAGGAGCCGGGCTCAGCAAATATGTCGCATTGCGTGCTGCACGTAGGCGCGGATTATATAGAATCTATTAATGACAATTACTAAAAAGAAAAATAATTGCACCATTTTATTATGCAAGATTTTGTAATTGCAAGATTTTGTACTTGCATCATTTTAGAAATTTATTTCCATCGCACGTATCGATTTTCAACAAAATCGATTTTCTGCCAAATTCCATCCCTATTAGCCATTTTCTAGAACTTTATAGCAAACTCATTTTTGAATTTTGTCAAAAAATCATTTGTGTCCCATTTTCACACATGTCAAATTTTAAAAATTCAAACCGGGATTTCCTAAAAATTGAGTGTTTTTTATACAAAACCGAGACTTATAAAAAACAGGAACCCGTTTATTTTTTTATATAAAATAAATTTGCTGAAAAATCTGTAAAAATTAAGTCATACACCTAATAATATAATTTTTAATTATGTACTTTTAAAGTTTTAGTTTTATTTTAATAAATTTAAGATTCAAAAATCCTTTTTAAAAAATATCCGATTTTACGAAAGGAAAATTTTATGTGCCTTTCGGTAAATCGGGTTAATACTGGACATGGTTGGGGAAAAAGAAATCCAATATTTTTACGTTACGGGGCTTTATTCGACATGCTAAAATCCTTCATTTTAGCTCAAATATGCGCCGTTTTTTTCTATAACTCGTTAACATTTAGAAGGCAATTTCATTATGCCGCTATTAACAAAAAACTGAGATAACCAGTTTTCATAAGCCTCCCTTGAGGCCATTTTTACACCACCAATAGCGTTTACTGTGGTCAAAAATAGATAATAATCGTTTGGTGCCAGATCCGTACTATAAGCTGGAGTCCGGTGGTAGGCGTTGGCCTGGTGGAACACGACACCTCTCCTATTGGTTAATTCTGTCCGCTTCTGCTCTATCGCTGCCTTCAGTCGGTCCCATTGCTGGCAGTAGAGGTCCGAATTGAGTGTTTGGCCATTGAACAACAGCTTACAGTACATTGATGATTCTATCCAATCTCATCAAACACACAGCAAAACCTTCCTGGTCGTCAATCCGGGTTTGCCGGCCTTCGACTATTTGTCGTCGCCAATCACCCTCCGTTTCAGAAATGGCTCGAGGGTGAAGTTCTTTTTGAAGCCAGCCGTTTGCAAATGGTTTAAAACTGTTTTGTGGTCGATCTTCAGCTCCTTGGCGATACTACGACAGCTCGCATGCCGGTCTACTTTGATTATTTCCAAGAAATTATTGACATTTTCGATGATAGGCCTTCCAGTGCGTGGTGCATCTTTTGTATCGAAATTATCGAACCATAATCGGCGAAACCAAAATTGCACGTGATTGGCTGTGACAGTATCGGGACCACAAAGACCATTCACAATTTCGGCTGCCAAACTTGCGTTCTCACCTTTATTTAAGCAATATTGTAAAATATAGCGGATTTTCTCTTTGTTTACCTTCATTCTTGACACGCTATAACTCACAACTGAATCGATCAATCCAGATAATAACGAAAGAATGTTTTTAGTACATGTATATCTCTTTCCAACGAGTATAAATATGTATGACCTACTGCGACAAATACATAACAAAATATAAATCACTAAAGCCATCTAGCGAAAAGATAATGGATTTCTTTTTCCCCAACCAATTATGCCTCAGTCTAGTCGAGGCCTTCTCAATCGTTATAACCTTAGCATGGTATGCGCTGATCAGGGAGACGAACTATGATAGTTTTTTTCTCTATTAATTACAACTGAGACTGTGCTTTATAGCAATTTATCTTTCAAATTATTACAAATTTTACATTTCTTAAACAATTCTGATTTGTTGGGATGAAACCCAATCAGCCATATTAGTCCCATAATAAACTAAATCTACTTAAAATACTAATTTTAATTTGGTAAGTTTACTAGGTTAAGTGGCCTCGTTCTTTGGAGTCTTCTTTCAACGACAGGGTTATCTATCATATGGCGAATATAGGAGTTTGCCTGTTTCCGGAGCCTTATTTCGTGTTTGGTGGCATGCTTTTTTATTTCATCTTTGATGTATTCCATCTCTAAGGCCCTATGAAGGTCTTCATTTCTTGTGTACCACCTTGTTTTTAAATGTTTGTATCATTTTGGCGTTTGTTTGCTTAGTACATCCCCAGAGTTGAATACCGTAGTCAATATCGGCTTCAGTATTTGCCGTTATAGCAGCAGCTTGTTGTGAATTGTAAGCTAAGAGCCTCTACGTATGAGCCAATACATTTTTCAGAACTTAAGGTTAAGTTCTTCTTTTTTCTTTTTGACATGCTCTCTACATGTTCTTGGCATCGAGGGTCATGCCAAGATATTTAGCTTTGTTTGCATATGGCACCGATCGTGAGCTAATTTCTATCGATAGATGGGAAGCCTTTTGATATGTAAAGTTAATATGCATGGATTTAGTCTCATTAATCTTGAAGCTCCAGCGCTTAGTTCAGTTAAAAACCGCATTGGTAATCTTCTGGAGTTTCCTCGTTGCATCAGCGACATTACTTCCAATCACCATGATTGCTGTGTCATCTGAAAAGGTGGCTATATGGTTCTTTCATTTGTTGTTGGAATCCTTGTATATAATAAATTCAGGATTGGTCCTAAGATACTGCCCTGCGGGACACCGGCAGAGATTTTCTTTAGTTTGGAGTATGCATCCTCATATTTCACACGAAAATGTCTATTGGATAAATAAGATCTTAGTATGGCATAGAATTTCCTCGGCTGATCTCTATGCAGCTTGAATTCCAGTCCACTATGCCAGACTTTATTGAACGCTTGGGCGACGTCCAGAAATATGATGGAGCATACTTTTTTACGTTCTAACGTTCTTTCGATAATGTTGGTAATTCTAGGCAACCAGTTCAATTGTGTGCTGCTTTTCTCTGAATCCAAATTGATGTGGAGGAATTAGTTGTCGGTCCTCAATTATTGGTTTAAGTCTTTTTAGTAATAATTTTTTAAAGAACTTTGACATAATTGGCAGCAATGTAATTGGCCTGTATGATTTTTTATCGGTGGTTTATTAGGTTTTACTATCTATTGCCACGGAAAATATTTTACAGGAAAGCTTGCATTGGTTATGTATGTCCTTATGTGTAATAGCTTACGAAATCCTTTATGTGGTAGAGCCTTGATTGTTTGGCAAGTAATCAAGCCTTCTTTTAATTATTTGAGAGTTACTAGGCGTATATCAAAATCATCTGTGGTGGTGGTTGGAAACTATCCTCGAGATACTCCGCAAACAGATCAGCCTTCTCTTTAGAACCTTTTGCCCAGGTTACATCTTACTCCTTTTTAAGTGGGGGCACTTGCATTTTGGGTCTTTTCAGTTCCTTCGTCGCCTTACACAGTGAATAATCAGATTTTTTTGGTCATCATTTAGGCTCTGTTATCTGTTTATTGATGCATTTTTAACTTCTTTCAGAAGAGATTTGAAACTGTTACCTAAATTGTTAAGAATTGTTTTGTTCTCCGGTGTTCTAGTTATTTGCCAGGTTTTACGTGCCCGTCGTTTTTCTCTTACCATCACTCTAACTTCCATTGGGTAGATTATGTTAAACTTCTTCTTATTTTGTATAATGGTGGTACTTGCCAAAGCAGCATAGTGAATTGTTTCATTGAGTTGTTCTAATTCATCTTCCAACTGGTAAGAATTTCTTATCGGTACCTGAAGATTGATTTTTTCCTCCATTACGAATGAGATCCCAGTTTGTTATTGAATTTGTTAATCTGGGTGCACTCTCCCTTTGAACCACTTTACTAACTATCATGATAACCGGGGAATGATCCGATACTAGAGAATTACTGTCTTCAATGTAAATGTAGTTCTGGAATATACCTCTTGCTACATAAAAGTCTATTAGGTCAGGTATTTTCGTTCCGTCACTGGGCCAGTATGTTGGGGAACCACCAGAGTAAAATTCACATTTTGATGTCTGCCCTGCTTGAAGCAACTCTTTACCTTTTGAAGCCGTAAGTCTAGATCCCTAATATGTGTTTTGTGCATTAAAGTCACCTCCAATAATAAAATGACGTCCAAGCGATTTAGTTTAAGGTAGGGTTGGATCCTTACAGTATAATGACTTGCATTGTTTCTACTTTGATATTTGATTCTAAATGGTATTTTATATTTTCTTTTATTAGCAAGGCCGAACCATCTCTTGCTCTTTCCGCTGGATGAATGGGGTTTATATGTATAAGTTATAACCCCGTATTTTAACAGACGAAGATTTAACTAAATGGCTTTCACATATTAAGAAAAGGTCGATTTCTGGAATATGTTGCATAATCCCATTCGCATTCCACATTGCTATTTTGAAAGTTGTGTTTTTACTTAACATTTTTTGTTGGATTGCGTTGTGGGAGTTGCATTATCTTCAGTTGATCAAGTATCATGTTGTTTTCCATTATTTGGTTATTTTCGGAGCCCATATATATGGTTGAACCCAAACGTTTCACTACCTGGGTAAATGATCTTCTTTACCCTGTGTTGCTTGGTGGTGGGTTTTGATCCATCTGATTTGATATTTGAACCCTTCGATTTTCGTGATTTTGCGGTTGATTAGCAACCTCACAGCCTCGATAATTAACCGGACCTTGGCCCTTACAATTTGTACACTTGGCTTGCACATCTCTTCCTATTGTACATGCCCGGGTAATACCTGAGAATTTTAAATATCTTGGATCCTGGCCGCAATATCTTTGGGTGTGATTAAATGCCTGACATTTCTTGCATTGGGGTATACGTGTTGTGGTTCCCCTCATTTGTTTGATTTTCACTTTCATGTGAAGAATTCCTTTCATGGGTTTCTGTTCTTTCTTTTTTAACAATATTCACAGTATCTAGTATTTTAAGAGTTTTATTTTGCAAGTGTTCCATTATTTCTTTTTGATTTTGATGCGACTGCACCAATATACTATATTATTTTTGATTCAAACTCTACTTTAGACAATCTACCACGCGTTTTTTCAAAAAACCTCAGTCCTAAAACTAAATCATGTTGTTTTATTATTATTTTTTTCTTTCAATATACTGATATACAGTGCAACGGTCAGAAAACCATGTTGACTGTCGTTGCAAATCGAGGGGACGACTCACCCCTGACTATGATTCTCAATGCTGGGTAAAGTTATATAACCTTGCGCATATGATAAGATACCTTGTTGGAAGCAACACAGTAAGTTTCCAATTAAATTCATCCCAAAAGTTTTGTCGAATTATTATTATGTGAATAGGAAAGGTTGAAACGAATACGGCTTGTCCAGGTTGAAGCATATGTTGTCGAGTCCGTAAATTATAACACTGAGCATTTCTCTGATATGAAACTTTCAATTAATGCAGGACTTTATCTCGAACCAAGTTTAATCGATCAGGTTTTAATCCGACGTAAAAATAATTATTATCCGCTTCTTTGTCATGTGCCGCCCAAATACCAGAAAATTTGGCGAGAAACAAGTAGCTGAATGAATTACATTTCTCAACAATTTCTGATAAATGGACGTCCATGAATATCGGTCAGGTAGCAGACAAGACAGTACGATTTACTCATCCGGACGAGTTTGGGTCCCGGGATTGGGGCCAAGAAAATCTTAGTATATTTCCTGGAAAGGACGACTGGATACTAATTGACTACCTATGCTATGTTTTGTCCAGTAGTTTATAGGCATATTCATTTTACAAGTTTTACAACTTTTAATAGAGGCGTTGACCTTATGCCATACGTGTCCAATAAATCTGCCTTTGCAAACGCGTTCTAACGTTTTCGATATGCCCATATGAGCGGAGTACGGTGGAAGATGTGCCTGTTGAATAAGAGCAGTAAAAGAGCAATGAAAAGTTTGCCATGTTGAACTTGAACATTATGATCAGTGGTAATGCTTTAACAGATTCCAGTAGTCGTTTTGTATATGCCACATCCAAGAAAGCGAGATTGGCAAGATCAACGTGTAGAGAGCTCAATGCCGATTCAGAATTCAAAGAGTAAATCGATCTACTCGCAGGATTCAGATGAGGATCTATAATCATATTATACCCATCCATGTTGAGTTATTCCTAAAGGTAGGTTGGAGGTTGGGTTGTCGGTGAGTTTCATGTTTTCACAAAATGCTTGTGACAAGGCGTCAGGCGCCACATTTGGTTAACCCTTGTGATAAACCATCGTAAAATCAAACAATTGAAGCTTGAGGCTCCAGCGTGCGACAGGTCCTTCTGGGATATTAAGCATTGTAGGCTGGCATGGTCGGTGTAAAGAGTAAATGGATGACCTTCTAGATATGGCCTGAATTTCTTAACACTCAACACTGCGGCATAACTTTTCAACTTGGCAAATGAATAATTTCGTTGGGTAGCGTTTAGTTTTTGAGACACAAAAACTATTGGACACTCTGCTCCATCGGAATGAAGCTGGAACAATAACTACCTACGCCGACAGTTCTGGCATCACATTGTTTATACAAATGTTTAGAATTGTCGGGAAGACCGGCGATGTTGATAACGCAAACGCGGAGTTAGCCGAATCCGACTATTTCACATTTGCACCTTTCTTCAAAACGTCGGTAATCGGGGCAGACAGCATAGTATAATTTTTAATGAAGCGACGATACCAGCCGCATATTCCTAGTACTCGTCTTACATGCTTGGATGTTTTTGGGAGAGGGACTCTGCTGTTGCTCTAACCTTTACTGGATCAGTTTGGAGACAACCTTCATCGATAACATACTCAAGGTACTTGGCTTCTTTTAGAAGAAATTTGGTCTTACTATAACTACATTGATCGTGAGTCCAGCGTTCTTTAAACGAAAATCGACTTCTTCTAAAACAAATTTAAGTGCTCCTTGAATGTTGCCACCAACCAATGTTGTTACCAAAAGATCGTTCAAATAAGCGATGATTTGGTTATATAATTGGTCCGGAATCACTTTGTGCATCAAGCGGCAAATCGTCTGGGACGCGTTACATATAAGCTGAATGGCATAATTGTGAATTGGTACAAAGGTCTCCCAGAAACGATAAAGGCCTTTTCATCTCTGGATAATTGGGCCAACCGCGATCTGGCAAAAGGCATCTTTAAGATTAGTACACGCACGAGATATATCTGGTTTATACGAGCACGTTTGAACTGCCGGAGACACGGAATATAACCTATGTTTAATCAGTTTAGTTGTTCCAATATCTATGACGTGGGAAATTAGGGAGATTATTCCTAGACCTATCTTTGTTTTACTTGCTGTTCTGATGTAAGAATTGCGATTGAATCAGGAGAAGTAATGGAACATAGAGAATATATTGTCAGTGAGACGAAAAATAAGTTCCAGATGTCGATGCCTAGATACAACGTTTGCTCGAGGCTAGGTACAATATGTAAACGCATTGTGTGTTGTATATTTAAAAATTTTACCGAAGCTCTAACATACTCAAAGGTCCGTTCCGCCTGATCGTTGTCTGCATTAATATAGGCGGGAGAGTGATGAAAATTGACAATTGAGTCGGATAATAATTTCTCTGAGCCAGCCTCTATCGAATTAACAACATCTGCCTTTAGTTCGCTGCATTTTTTCCAATATTATCTATTTCGTGTATGATGTTGGGCATTATATTGTTGTTTCTGCGGGTGTTGGATCTTAACAATTTTATTTGATGTGGAATCTATGTTTGAAGTACCTATCGAGATTCTATTAAGGCACCTCTAGACTCAAGCGCTCAAGCTTTTAGAACTATGACGTTTGGTTGGTACAAACATTTTTCTTGGTGGTGGTTATGAGAGATGAGCTCAACGTGCAGGCGACAAAATTCACTTTGATTTTCAATATTGTAACCACTACTTTTTATTGCAAAATCTTGTAGTTGAATGCTTTTCTACACTCAAATATAAGTTGAAAGTTTTGAACGAAATCCAATTTTAGCTTTTAGCCCCGGTTACAGGATTCCACAATTAAAAGTAAGGTTAACAACATTAACAATCAAACTGACCATTGCACGTGGTGTGGTTTCAAAGTCATCCCAATGTGAGACACTTATCATTTCAGATTTTTAGCACGTTTTTATTAACTCGCTTTTTTTATTGTCCGTCAGTACATCACTCTCAAATTACTTTAATATTGCGGGTGTATTATCAGGTTCGTCGTTTTCTCATTTTATGTAGGGATTGATGTCTTTCGTTTTTTTCTTTCGTTATTTACTATTAGCAAGTCTGATGTTTTAGTCTAATGTTATTTACACTATATGTTTATGTTGCCACGCGCAATAATAATAATTGGACAAGCGATTTATAAAAACTATATTTTATTATTATTACTTATAAATTAAATTTGACATGACGGTGCAATGTTTGTCTCATTGGCATACTGAAAATTTGAACATCAACATGAAATCGACTATAGCATGTTGGTTAGTCGTAGTCGTGTTACATCTGCGTCGTTTCCGATCTTTGCGTATGAATGTTTGTGTTTGCACTTGGTTTTACTTCGTTTGGGCAAATGGTTGATAAACGATATATTTTGATATGTGCGATTAGAATATTGTTGGCTGAAATATTCTATCCGCTACAGTATCATTTTGTTTTAAAATAGTATCTGAGAATACTTTGTCAAAAATGTCAAGTATTCTTAGGCAAATGTCATGTGCCAAACTTGCAATGATTACCGTTAGTTGTGGGTACATTGTGAAGTGTCTCACGTATAACCAAAATACTGTTTGTTGATAAAGAGGATCAGCAAAAAAAAATACCCTTGCTTGTCACGGTGATCTCAAGGGGCAGCGTTACGAATCGTGGGGACGACTCATACCCAGGAGATGTCTCAAAAGCCGGTCATTTTCCTTGCGTTTTGGCCCTAACGGGTAGTATCAGTTTCGCATAGGATAGAAATGAAATTTATATTTTAAAATCTTTGAAATGATGGTATCCATGGGATACCATGGGATACCATCATTTCAAAGATCTTAAAATATAAATTTCATTTCTCTTCTATGTGAAACTGATACTACCCGTTAGGGCCAAAACGCAAAGAAAATGACCGGCTTTTGAGACATCTCCTGGGTATGAGTCGTCCCCACGATTCGTAACGCTGCCCCTTGGGATCACCGTGACAAGCAAGGGTAATTTTTTTTTGCTGATCCCCTTTATCTACAAACAGTATTTTGGTTTGATGGTATCCCATGTCCGATGATCTTCTTTTAAATACGCTCGTAGAAACGTTAGCAAGGTTCGGTAAACGAGATCAGATGCGTTCACTTGGGTAGAATATTTAGCCGTATATATGTGCTTAACTCTATATTTTTTTAACCATTGTTCAAGAATTTTTGACTCGAACTGTTTTTAATTATCAGTGACAATTGTTTCAGGCACACCGAATACTAAAAATATGTTTTTCTCCAGAAACTTTAAGACTTCCTGCGCTGCGGCTTATCGGATAGCACAAGTTATTATAAACTTTGAGAAGTGGGCAACGGCAATTAAGATGCTAGTATTTCCAGCATGAGTTGAAAGGTTGGTTGTAGAGAACCAAGAGGTGGCCTGTTAATATAGTTTAAAGACTTGGAACTTTTGCCCGTTTCACAAGATAAAACAAATTTTCTGGCGTCCTTTGCCAACGTGGGCCAAAAATAGTATCGTTTTAAGATTTCGATTACTTTACTAACATCGACGTGTGCGGAAGTTGGAGGACAATGTGCCGAAATAATAAGATCCATGCGTAGTTTATCAGGAACAACTAACTTCAATTTTGGATAGTCTGGTTTGATGGAATCTGTTGAATCGGGTAGTTTTATATAAATTCGGTTATCCAATACTTTTGCAGGTTCGATTTTTCCGGTTTATTTTGGAAATCTGCAACCAATTTAATCGAATTTAGGTTAGAGTGTGAAAGAGTGTTAACCTTTTCCGAGGTTTTCGAAGCCCAAGAAGTTCGTTCATGAATGTGTGATATAGCATAGCAGCCAAGATTGTTTGTGAAAGTTTTTATTAATTTTCCGCTTGTTCATAAAATTTTTATTAACTATGCAGTTCCTGGCATTCGACCAGCTAGTAGAAAACAATTTACAATTTATTGGAGTTTTTTGTAAGGAAGATTTGAGTACAGTTAAATCTGTGGTTGTGCCGTAAGCTGGATCCGTATTGGAAGCTGAATCCGTCAGGAGATGTCTGGGTGCTGGTTCTGTATGTTGCTGGAAATGATAGAACCAGATGCTCTCACGAGTACAATTTGAACAGTGTGGTTTTAACACATTAGAGATCCGCAGCCGTAATAAAACAAATGTTGTGTAGGTTTAGAACAGTCCATAAATGTATGACACCCTTCACAACAATTTCAACAGACGCATTTTTTTCTGTAGGAAGTATTATTCACTGTCGGTTTCTTCGGAAGTCTAGCGCTATTGTATGCATATGCCTCAACGTTTAAAGAAGGATAGCTTAATAACTGCGTATTATTCTGATATATAACCTAAGCGCCAAAATTTTCGAAATTTATTTGGTACTTCACATACTAAAATTGGGAACTCCTCAAATCCACTTAGTACACATCTCCCGCGCGGAAGGATAACATCTAAGCGCGAAATTTTTCGAAATTTGTAATTCACAAACTAAAATTAGAAATTCCTTAAAGTCGTTTATCATTTATCTCCTTCACAAAAGAAAACAGTAGAATACCAGAATCAGATTTGATATAACTCTACAAGGAAGGGAATATTTTGGAAAGCGGAAAATCTGTACTTACTATAGAAACAAAATTCATATAATGACCACAGTCTAACAAAACGGCGCAAAAGTCAAATGTTGAGTTATAACAAATCATAACCGAATACCAAAAGTTATATAATTTAAAATATTTCGAAACACTAACTTAATTCTCAATTCCAACATAAAGATCTATTATTAAAAAATTTGTCATTATAATAATACAAAAAAAAAGCAAAATTGAAAATGTCAAAATTTTCCCGAAAAATATGGATTTTTTTCCGAATTGTTTGGCTTGCATCTCCTAAAAGCCATATATACCAGTGATGATATTGCTATGATATCAAAAGTACTGAATTTTTAAGGAACAGAGTACTGAATCTAATTTGAAAGTACTTTTTGTACATTTACCTACTTCACCGATAATTGACTAACTAAACAAACAAATTTCAAGACAAATTAAATTCAATCTGTTTTGACCAAATATGGTACAACTTTTTTTTATATACCACTCGCTTGCATTATATACACCTCTTACTCGAAAATCGTATTAACGAAAATGTAAAGTAAGAGCCGCACTGGAACCTAGACAATTCCGAAAATTATTCGATGTCGTTTTCTTTTTTCTTAAAAACATAGGATAGACAGAAAAATATTCAAAATTGTTAATTTTTTAAATCATAATTTAATAAATAAAATACTGCTGCCTGTTTTAAAAAAATATTTAAATAACTTTTTCGTATTTGTCCCTTGAAATATGAAGTACATATTTGGTGGCTATTGAGCTCCACCAAGCTTTAATAGGTATCTATTATAAACACGGGTACACAACTGTATTAAAACAAAACTTAATTTTATTTTTACAATATGAAATAACAATTTTCTCTTTTTTTAATTTATTTTAATATATTTTCATTTTATTTTATTAACATATCTATTTTTCAGGAAAAACTAAAAACGACTAACTTTTATTTCTCAAAGCTAGCTAACAAAAACCAAAAACTACAATATTTTTTGGATACCCAACTAATCATTTATGGTGCTTGACAATTTAGGAAATTTATTTTAAATTATTGAATGATTTGTTGGGCAAGGTGTGAAAAACGCCACACATATCTGTAATGAATAACATGCCAAAGCCAAAACCAAATGGAAAATTCTACATAAATATCAAATGTAAATAAAAATAAACAAATATCGCATTGTATCCATTTTTTCAAGTGTATGTCAACTATTTTTTGTAGTCTAACTGACACTAATTTGAATTTGATTTCCGAAAATTCGGACATCTAGACAAGGAAGATACATTTTGCTTTCTCTATTGCGCATTAGATACGATTTTTAGTTTTGTTTTTCACACCACAGTTTTTATGTATACCGTATCAATGAGTTACACTGCATCCCCAATGAAATTCCTTTAACTTTTTCCTTACAGAAAAGTATGAAAAAAATTTTGAGAAAAAAAAATTTTTTTTTTGTTAGGTTGGTGATTTCCTTATGAAAAATGTTATCAAACTTTTAACTTTTTCCTTATGAGACATACAATGAAGTAAACCGCATTTGAAAAATTGGTTGTTGTTGTTGTTTTTCTGCTTGTCACAAATTAAAAAATATTGAATGCATATTTGTATTTTAACAATTAGTGTTGTATTTTGTGTCCTGTGAAAAAGTAATAAATAATATATAATATAATAATATAAAATAACAGGTAAACAAAAAATAATTTTGTAAAATGAAGTTAGCTTTACTTTGATTTTTCCCTATTCATTGGGTATGCTCTTCATAAGGAAAAAGTTAAAGGAAAAAGTTAAAGGAAAAAGTTTTTTGCATTGGGGATGCGCTGTTATATACACTGATATGAAGTACCTGGATATAGCATCAGAAAATTTTAATACCAAATCAAGCAAAATGAAATGGTACAAGTTTTTAATAAGACCATCTCGCTCATTTTTATATACTCCTCTGCTTCTAATGAGACACAAGTTGTATAGAACCGTACTCAAATAAATAGAATGTCGAAAATTAGACGAAAATGAATCTTTTAACATAGAACTTACATAAAACTTAAAAAATGTTTTTAAAATATTAACAATAGTTAATTAGTTTTAATTCTATCACGTTTTATTACCTTTTTTTTAAAAAATATTAACATTATTTCTCAATAATTAACCCTTAATATTTTAAATACATACCTGGATGTACAAACAAAATGGCAAACATTTTCGAAATTAAATGTCACAACAATAACCAAAATTTAATGAAATGCAGTGTTGTGTTACAGTATATAAGTAAAATAATTTTATTTATTACATTAATAGAATTAAATTTATTTTATTATATACTACTCATATTTATTTACATTAAATTTAATAAATTTTTAATTATCTCTACTCATTTCGAAATATTATCAATCTACTTAATTTTTGTCGTATATGTGTCGTATTTTTTTCATTAATTTCTCGTGATATTTGTGAAAATTTTAGTTTTATGAAACATTTTATAATAACTTGCGCTAATTTATATAGATATATGGTTATTATCAATTTCCGTATTAAATTGATGATCATGTAGTGCTGGAAACATTTCACCTATATTAAGATCCTGTAAGATTTTTAACGCTAGTCTCATCTTGATGTTTCTTCTTAAAATCAATATTGGCACTTTTAAAATATTGGTTTGTAATAATGCAAAGGTCAGTTACATCTTTGGCAGGGATTATTAACCCACCTCTTGTTTTAAAAAATAATAAATTAAGTGCTGTTGTGTGGGCCCCACCATATTCGGAATACATCGCATTAATGCATTCGGTGCATTTAATTATTTTTCTTGCCATTCTGACGACGTAACCACTTATATATCCAATGACATTTTCTTGGAAGGCTGATATGGTGTTTTGTCGCAGGAATTCTGAGACAAGCTGGTTTTCCTCACCCTGGTAACTTTCACCTTCAAGGTCAAGTATATCTATGGGATATTCAACATCACCTGTTTGAATAAAAATAATTATGTATTAAGTTATATTTTTGTTTAATTTGGTTTTAACTACTTACCCTCCTTTCTAGATAGCGGAAGATTACGTACAGCATCTTATAATTCCGTCTCATCAGCTTCACCTATATTGCCGCTAAAGCTTCTAACTTTGCTATGAATTAAAAGCTGTTTATAACCAGCAATGAATTGCCTTGATGTCGGGTTATTATTCGTACCACTGCTGGAACGCATTGCGCAAAAAAATAATTCCAGGTGGTCTTGGCTCAGCTTATACGTCAATATATAATTTAAATAATTGGATTCAATCAAATCTTTATACAAACTTTCAAGAATGTTTAAGCCTAAGTAAAGACCCAGAAAACCAGTCGCTTTGTTTGTATCAAAAATTGATACACCAGAGTTCAATTTGATGCCAGACAAATACTTTGAAATTAACGTTATATTTGGCAACCAGCGATCCTTATTATTTTTACGGAGGGGCGCTTTAAGGCCTTGACCAAAAGGATTGCGAGAGTTTAATAGGTCGAATGCAACGTTTATATGCCTTATAAACTTCACTGTGGGTTTACTTCCTTCAAACTCTGGCAAATTTAAATGAATACTGCAAAATTCAATTGCAGTGGCCACGGATTGGCTCAATGTTTGAGCTCCCAGTGACACATTCATTTTTTTCTTTCCAAATTCCACATGTGATTTGGAAAGTTTATTGCCTAACTTAAATCCCTCCTTCATTTGAAGATTGTATAAAGCATCGATAAATTTCCATTCGACTATGCCTTCTGACGTATGAAGAGATTTTTCAGAGTACAATCTGTTTCTTATCAATTTCAGCATATGGCATGGATCGAGAAGTATATAAATATTTTGCAGAGGATTTTCTGAAAAATATTGAAAATATTAGTTGATTTATATAGTTATGTACTATTTTAAATTTTCATACCTTGAAAATGAAACCATGGTTTAGGATTCTTTACGTTTAGTACAGCCCCAAGTTTTTCAAACATATTTTGATTTGATATCAAGCCATCACAGGTCAGTGATACGACCTTAGCGCCTGCCTCCGATAATTTTTCAATAGCAATTGAAACTATTTCAACTTTCATTGATGGGGAGATGCCATTGATGAGGAAATAAGCTATTGGAATTTTCCAGTGCTCTTTCATTCCAACCGCCATGAGTACCAAAGCTTCTACTGCCTCCTTCTCACAATCTGTTGGGCAATCAATCCCCATGTCGATTTGTCAAATTAAACGACCACCAACCAACTCTGTTTTGCGCATGATAGACATTTCATCCATCATCAAGGTCACACACAATTCTTGTCCTTCCTTTTTATATGATTCCGCTTTGCTTCTAATCGCGCTTATAGCTGGTTCTGTGAATCCAGGTGTGCCATCTACTTTGGAACACCACCGTAAGACTGCGCACGTAATTGAATGCCTTTGGCGAGTAAAAATGCAGAGTATGTGCAAACGTTTTTATTTCGTTAGAATATTTTGCTTTCGTAACTTTGTCCATTGATTCGTTAGACGCATACCGCTTAAATAGTGCGACAGGAACCTCCTTCGCTGAACATTTAATTATATTCGCCGTTTCTTCATCCACTAATCTTTCACTCCTTAACTTCGCCAATATGTCGGTCATGGACGTAATTGTTTCTAGTTTTCTTTTCAGCTGCCGTTTTAAATTATGAATTTGCATATTTTTCTGCAATAAACGGGCCTCTAATTTTAAATATTTTTTCGCAGGAACATCTTCAGGAGAAGAAGCCGCGTGCAAATTGGTTGCGTTAAATCCTGTTGCCGTTGATGATCTTTGAAATTCTGCACACACAGGTTGCGGTTTATTGTAATTAAATCCATGTGATGTGCTTGGTTGGTTTTCATCGAAACTAGATTCAGTAGAACTGAACTCAAATTGAGATCCAACTGATAATCCACTAATCGAAGATGTTGAACCGCTTATGTTTGATAACTCTAAATCTTGAAGCAGTTCTGAATCTTGGGACCTTTCCTAAAATATTTATGAATTTTATGTTATTTTGTAAACTACATTATTTTTAAATAATCAATAAATAATAATAACAATGAATAATAACTTACCTCATTTGGCTGAGTTGATGTGGAAGGTAGAATTGTGTTTATATTTTGTAAATCAGATGTCCCCGCATTTACATTGATTGGTACCGCGTTTTTGGAATTAAGAAGAAATCTATTTCCTTTTAGTGTTAAGAAATGAGGTGAAAAATGTAGCGAACAAACACGCAACTCATGGTATTTTTCTTGTAACTGATTACTTATTCCCAAATTATCACACCATATTTTTTTTAATTCTTCACTTTTTGGAAATCTGTAAAACATAATTGTGTCGGTTTTATTTTATCACTTTCTTTTTTGCGGATTAGCAGTTACGGTTATACTTACGTGAATAATGTTACATTAGGGTCTTGATTCCTCCGCTTCGTCTTACAATCTGCCACCACACACTTGGAAATGCATTTTTTTTTAAAAGAATTTTTCAAATTTTGCCACATATTCATGGTTGGTATGGATAATTACTAGCTCTTATCAATTATTTTATTGTTTTTTATCACTAAATTAACACTATTGTTATATATTACGAACTAACTAGCTTAACCAAATAATAACTAAACTATTTCTATGAATTTAAATTTAATTTATGGTTAATAATTTTAGTATTAAAAAGCACAAAACAAGAACACTGACCAAAATTTAAAACCGATTAGAGATGCGATTTAATGAAAGTACAAATCTATAATGACTGTCTTCAACTATTTTATGTACTTGGAAATTTAAGAAATGTTATAAACTTATAAGATAAGTGGTCCTAGTCTGGTTTTCCCCGGGTAGAACACAAGATAATTAACACAGTGCAATAAAATAAAATTGTTTTGCAGGTAAAATTTAAAAATATCCGCCCTCGAACTTCAAACAACGATTTATTTGAAATCTATAGAAATTTTATTTACGTACATAAATATTATCCTCCTAAAACTATAATAAAACAAAATGTAATAATATTTGTAATTAAAACAATCCCTCGTATAAAAATAAAAAACTCATTTATTATTTTACTATCTATAAATATTTATTTTATTTAGGTCAGGTAACAATTTTAAAAGTAAACCTAACGTACGTACTTATATAATCATATTTTATGCTTATATCATATTTAACAAATTGTACTAATCTAAAATTACACAAAAAATTATAAATCTATTGTAAACGTCGTTATTTTATTTTTAAAAAATTGATTTTCGAAAATTTGAACTTGAAAAAAAGAGCAAGAAAATTTTGTTGTCTCTGTCACACAATGAGACATTACTTTTCTCTACCATTTATTTTTCAACATGTTCCCTCCATGTATATTCAACTCAGTGGTTATATATCAGTGGTTTTGACGCACATTAACATAGCATGGAGCTGAAACACTACAACAGCAATTCTTTCGTATTTGTGGGTAATTTGATTTCTACTGGTTTATTTCAATATCAAGATAGGCTCATCAGGTTTTTATATACAGAAGGTTTAAAATGGTTCGTTAAAGACTAAATATTTATTACGAGTAACTACGAGTAAATTTTAAAAGTGGTAATTAACCAGTATAGTGGGATATTAATGACTGAGTGCTCCTCATCGACTTAACTAGTTTCAACAAAAATATTAAAACTGCACCAATCCTAACGAGCTTAAAATTAAACAGGTTGCTTCACGTCAAGGATCTCTACCATTAGCATAGTTAATGATCCAAAGCCTGGAACTTCGGAGTGGAAAGAGGTGCATTAAGTTCCACGAAACTATTTGATTATTTTAGACACAAGAAATTTTCAGTCAAAGATGAAAAATAGGCACAAAAAATATAAAGATGAGGTTTGTTTACCAAATGGAACAATTTGGCTGACTGGTTCCACTCTCCTTCAATATTTTCCACCTTGAAGTTATTACAGGCTTTCAACCCGCGATTTGAAAAATAATACCACTAGCAGCGTACCAGATTGTTCACTTTTATAATTATAATAAGTATTTCTCAATCTACGATTTTTCTTTCATCCGATACTTTTATGATTTTCTCATCCCATACTTTTTGTTTTTATTCGTAGCAATATTTTGTTTGAAAGTAGGTTTTTTACAAATGAACTCCTTTTGAAGAAACAAATTGTACTGTAAAATCTAAAGAGAGTCGGCTAATTTTTCAGCAGGATTGTGTTCTGAACCTTTATGGCCTGTCTTTAGCTCAAGTAATGGGCTCCGTTGGTCGTGGAACTAACCCTAGTTCAAATGTGCCAAAGGAATTACAGGATCCTCAGATTTGTTGATTTTTATAAGGCCTAGATTACAATGGCCATCCACGTGGGGTGTGAAAGTTAAGGGAGTATGGGATGAGAGGAAATCGTGGGATAAGAAATACCAAAATACCCTATCGTGCAAACAAATCTACCCCGTCACACGTTTTGTGTTCCACTGTGCAATAAAAAAGTATTTATCACGCTTTAAATTTTGACGTAGAGATACAAACACATGATTAAATTTATTTATTTTTGTCCAATTTGGAAAATTTTGTTTATTATTTTTTGATATTAATTTTTTGTTTTTACAAAAATTAAAATTTTGTTTTGTGTGTTCGTTTTAAGGTAATAAAAAACATATCGATTATCAGCTTACTTCAGTTCTAAGTGTGTGTAATTTTTCCCGACAAAGCACTGACTGAGGGCATTGCAAGAGAGCTAAAACTTTTTGTTTGTAATCCAACTTCCCCTTCGATTCGAAACATGTTCCCGTCTGAATTAAAATATGTTTCTTTCGACAAATTTTGATGCAGAGATGCCACTTTACAAAACAAGAATTGTAAATTCTTTGTGATTATTAGGACAAATTTGGAACCAAAATAAGGAAACACTTAATTGTGAAAATTTGGTTAGAGCAGACCTAGATTGGAAGCTAGAACAAGAATAATCTTAATCACTATATTTGATGATCGTACAGACCGAGGTACCGGGGGTCTGGGTCTAATTCAACAGATTCAAATGTGAATTTAAATAATTAATATTTTAGGAAAAAAGCATTTTTATTGGTACATTTTGGCAAATGTCACACCACTCTCAAGCATTGCAAATGTTTTTAATTTAAATTTTAGATTTTACGCTTAATACTTTTTAAACCAATAACAGACTAATGCTTTGCTCAGAGATCCATAAGAAAGAGTTATATTTTGCACGCGGCTCTTACAAAATTTTGAACCTTGCTCAAAATATGAAGCTCAAACTAGTACAGGGTGGTCCATCTAAACGTTTGCAATTTGATTTGGCTCTAATTCTAGGTAAAGTTCTCCATTAACTGTAAAGGCGGCTCATTGCTTATTTTCGAAAAAAAATTGAGCAATGATGCCGCCTGACCAAAATTCGCACCAAACAGTCACTCGTTGTGGATTTATTGGCTTCTCTATGGCTACGTGTGGATTTTCCGAGCCACAAATGCGACAATTTTGCTTGTTGACGTAACCTCTGTGGTGAAAATGAGGTTCGTCGCAAAAAATGGTTTTTAGGTGAAAATGCTCATTTTCTTCCAAAAGTTAAACAGCCTAATCAGCGAACCGCAGAAATGTTGCTGATGGATATTTTGCTTCAGCTTCTGCACTAAATAAGCTTTGGGCACCTTTATACCGAAAATAAATCTTATGCGAAATTCTCATTACAGAACTGCGTGAAAGTTCAATTCTTGAACACAAGTTGATGATGTTGGATGGATGCTCGACACATTCTGAGCAACAGCTTCAATGTTCTTGCTGCACGCGCTGTAGGCATTTCATTTCTACTGAATTTTCCACGTACATTTCTTATAATTTGGAAGAAAATTTTCGTTACTTCCCAATTTTGTTCAAGCGAACCATTTCGTAAATGTCAAACTTTATACTAATTTTCTGTCATAGCACGTGTGACGTAAGTGTTGCCACACTCGAAATTACAAACCCTAGATGGATGAGCCACTCGTTGCTGGACGAAATCCAAAGGATTGCATTTTGTTATTCTTTTTTTTCTACAAAAGGTGTCCCATAAACGTAAAAAGTATCTAAGTACTTTTTATACAGCCTGAGTATCGAAAAAATACGATAGTATCGGCAATATCATTCCTGATAGATGCACAATCCTAAATGAAAAATTTTAAAAAAATATCCATCTTGCACGGTAAATATTTAAATGACTGTGCTTTTCTAATTAATAATCCAGCTTAAACTTTTATCTCATAATTAGTGATTCCACGCACAAATTTATGAACGCTTTTATCATGAAGAGACATGAAAAGCTCTAATTATCAACATGACACGCATTCATTCATTGCTTATCAATGTGTTGTACATTTTTGAAATTCATTGTGGATGATAAAAAAATTTAATGACGTCACCGTCAACCAATGCGCATCTCATGCTGAGTTCATTTTCAGACATTTTTTATTTTTTTTTATGTTGTACATATAGCCATAATGTTTCTTTACATATTGTGTCGTTTTTATATTGTGAAAAGTAAAACATAAAAGAAAATTCCTTCTCAATCGAACACACAAAAAAAAAAACACTTTGGTATTATAAATACAAATCTAAAAATCATTCATAGTTCAGCTGTACTTCGTTTCACAACCTACAGCTACACACATACGAAAATAAAATTTTAAATAAATTTATTGTTTTTTTATTTTATTTTATTTAAATAATATATAAAAGTAAAATTTTATTATTTTATATATTTATTTTAAATTAAAAAAAAAAGTTTAATTAAAAAGTTTAGTTCGGTGCGAAAGGTGTTTTTTACGATATACGAAAAAAAATATTTGTATCGTATAAAGTTAAATATTGATTGGAAAATTCAATAAAAAAAAAAATATAAAATAACAAAAGATAAAAAAGAAAATTATCTAAATATTTTATTTTGCCCAAAAAAAGTTTGTGTCCGTGTTAAAAAGTATACAGAAAGTTAGAAAGAGTACCAAAAAAAAAAAAACAATATAAACGTCAAAGCATACCGAAAAAAGCTCTGAATTTTTTTATTTTTAGTTTTGTGAGTTTTCTTAAAGTTTGTACTTGAGGTTTATATAAAGATAAAAGTTTGAAATAATTAAAAGAAGAGAAAAAGAAAAAAATAATAATTTCCAGAAGTTTTTGTTAAGTGCAATGCATGTGACATGGTTATGCCTCCTGGGGCTATTATACTGTACCGGTATTGTGACCTCGTCCAATAGCAAAACTAACGTGTTTACAAGTTCGTTTTTGGTGCGTTTTAAGCGTAACATCGATAGTGATTTGGCCCACATGATCGCCAATCGGAATGGATTTGAAAATATAGGCAATGTAAGTAGATTTTTATTTTATCATCTCTTATATCCCCCGTATTATATGCGGATTTGTTTAAATACCGTAAACTATTATATCGTGTGTATTGTATATATGTGTGTGTATATATACACATATGCACAAAATAATACTGACAGTTGAAATTAGTTCGGAACAACGGTATATATTATTTTTTTGTCGGTATTTATTTTGTGTGATTGTGTGTGTGTGTTGCTATTCGCCTACGCACAATGTGATTGAACAACATGATATTATATGGTCCCCTTTGGATATGTATCGTACACATTTTATTTGGTTTATCTATCCGCTAGTCAACAAATTGAATATGTTTTCGTGCTTTTAATCGAGATGATATCATTTTTACGTTAGGGATACGTATATTTGATTCTGGTGATGTTCAACAAACAATATATATATATATATATATATATATATATATATATATTATCGTTTCCAATTTTATAGTTCGAACCGTATGTTAGAAAATTGTTTTAAAAATTTAACAAACAAGATTTAGATTTAGTCACCAATCAAAACTCTACCTTAACACTAGATTGCCGCATGTTGAGTATATATATACCTATATAGCCTGAAATGAGTCAATTTGACTCAAACATCAAAATTGAAGTTTAAAAAAAAAACAATAAAATGTTATTTTAAAGTAACTTTATTTAAATATTTAAAACTAACTTTATTCTGTTTTTAAAATACATTTTCCGCAATTTTTTTACTACATTTAGCACAGATGCCCTACTTCTATTTCTTATGTATGACACTTGAACTTGACAATTCAACCGTTTAGCTTCCGCTTATTTCTTCAACCAATTTTAAAATAAATTCGTTTCTTGAGATTTTTACTCGAGTGACGTCTTTATATAAAACCCGCCGGGCTAGCGGACAAGTGGTGCAGTGGTTAAACTTCGCCACTTGGACCGGAAGGCACTGGGTTCGAATCATCATCGATTACGATCGGTGATGTTAATAAACACAACTAAGACCCTCTGTTGGAGTGCAGAATTCAACGCCAACCCACCGTCCATGGCTGTGTACAGGTTGACATGGAGCTTGCAATGTGCAGATGGTGTGAGTAGGAATGGGTGGATGTGTACGAATGAGAAGCGGGTATTAATTGACATTTAATATTCAATTAGATTTTTTTAATTGACTTTAATAGTAAATTAAATCCATTGGATAATTAATACTTTCTTAAAAAAAAAAACATACTTAGTATTATTATACATAAAGTGTTATAATTTCCGCGACACATTTTTATTATTTTCAATTTCTACACTTTGATACTTCGATTCTTTTATAAATAGTAAGAGTACAGACCTTCGTTTTATAACAGGGACTGAAACCCTGAAAAGATTGGGTTTAGGTTCAGGTCAAAAACTTTTATTTATTTTTCAAAAAATTCTCACTTAATTTAATAATCCATATATTTTTTAAATTTTATTCTTTTAAATTTGCTCTTTGTGGTTACAATACAGATTTCAAAGCTGAAAAAGTCCTTTCTACGCTTTTTTGCGTGGCAGGAACTGCGAAGATTATGTGGGCCACCTGATATAATAATGGTGTTTGCATTTTATGTTGCTCCCAAAATCCTAATATAGTTTTTTCCTTTGCCATCCTTGGATAATTTTTGTATATTTCCATCTCATTTTTAACTGAACTATCAATGGAAGAGATGACAAAAAACTTAAAACTTTAAAACTTGTTCAAGAATATCCCCGTCTTCTTCTGAAGAACTAGAAATTTCTGTTTCGAGAATTTTTATTGTTTTTAAAATTTGCTACTTAGCATTGCAAATATTTTCGGGACTTAGCATTAATCTAAATCTGCTGTCTAGATATACTGCTGCAATCAAAAGTGGATTATTAATAAAGTTGTTTTCTCTTTTAATAATATTCGAATATAATTCTTTAGAGAATGTTTTTGTTTGGTCATTTTTTGTCAGTTTTAATTTAAAACTTAGCCAGATACCATAAAAATCACCTAAATTTATCTGTTCTTCCTGTAGCTTAAGCGTTAATTTTTTAACAGGTGCAAAAACTTCGACGAATTCTTCACAAATACTCCAAATACTATCGTACATAGTGAATCTTTTGTATTCCACTAGGACTTTTATCATGCCGTAAGTCGAATTCCTCCTAGTTGGACAGTCTAGTACGGTTTTTTTCATGTTTAGCTTCTTAGCTAAAGAAGAAATTTTCCGGTGTTCGTAATTTTTTGCAAATAGCTCTGAAATCATCTAGTGTTTTCTTAAAAGCAGGGCTAGATATAGTATCGAGCACTGCTCACCGTACACTATGAGCAACACATCTGATGTCATATTCATCTTCCGTTTCAAAATTTTCATAATCGTCAATTAATAATTCAGCAGGTTTGTTCATATTTGATAACCCATCTGGGTTCAGGTTCAGGTTCGGTTTCAGTCCCTGTTTTATAAAGTTGTATGGAAAACCGTGTAATGTTGTGCTTCTTGGTTTTTGCAATTTTAGGCAATTTTTATTTCTATTTGGTCATAATATTGTTCCAACCAAAGAAGTTTTTTTTTTTGCATGTAACCTTTTTGCAAGTGATAGGTTAAACAAAAATTGTCTGTGGTAATATTTCGCCCACAACCTAAATATGGCTCAGTGATTTTATACACAAATAACTAGCTTAAGGGAATATTCGATCCGCTGGCTTCATTCTTGACCAAACAGGGAAAACTATTTAGAAGATAAATGCAACTAGCAAGCATTTGATACCAACTTGATCTGGTTTATTCGGCGTGCATTGAATAAATGGGCACCTGGATTTAGTTGAGAACAATTGTTCATCGACTGTTATGTTTGCGCTATTCTCAATCAATGTTCCTCATACTTTTGAAATCAAATTTGTCTGTTTTCAATCGTTCACTTCATTAATTTTTTTCTCGTAATGTATAAATCGAAGTATTTTTCTGAACTTATCTCGCTCTACTCATTGTTCAGGAAAAAAGGAGGGTCCACTTATTAGATCAAAAATAAGAACACTTCAAATTTTTTCAAAATTGCTACAAAGGCCTGTAATTGCGATTTTGTTTCTGCCCAGTCTTTTTTCAAAACTTTACGAGCTTCGAGTTCAGTACATGATTTTATATATTCCATTATACTTTCGACGATTATCTCGTATTTCTTTTGGCATCGGAAGTTGGACTTGAGACGTCTTTGAAGTTGGTATGACAAGGAAATCTACCAGTATTCCTACCACATTTCAATGTTTCTCATAATGTCCCATCAGCAGCTTTTTGTGTTGAAATTTCTTCATTATCAGAACTATCTGTACTGCCTAATCTTTCGGTTTCAAAGTGCCAGGGGTTACTTAACGATCATTATCACTATCATTTGATCCACTTTCAGATAGAAAACAAGCTCTTCTTTTTCTATGAGCTGTATGATGAAGATCATCTTCAATGTCCGAAAATTCAATCATATTATCTTAATTCTCTATTTCATTCTCGATTTCATATCGTATTACAAAACTTCATCGAAAATTTTAGCTTAAAATAATTTATTTAGTACTTTTAGATTTATTTTAGCACAGCAAAAAGTAGCTTAGCTGCCAAGGGCAATTTAGAATTATTTCAATATTTTTAGCACTAATTCTAGAATAAAATTTCTGATAACCATTTCTGGCGTTACACCCAACGAGGGATTTGGCCGCTTTATTTCTAAGGTTACATAATCAATTTAAATTTTGGATTAATGATTGATTGATTCATTGAAACTTAGCCAGATCCCAGGAATTGATTGCTGCATCTAGCATCCTGACTCATACTGCATACTGACATATTTACAATTACTTTTATGCTATTTCGATGTGACCACCCAAATTTATACTAATTCCAGCCATGGTTGCTCGACGTTCTTGGTAAAATTGTTGTTGTATTCAGTGCGCGCCCACCCCTAATATACACATTATTATACTAAAATTTGTTGGTGTTTGTCTATTTTCTAATATTTTCGTAATGGGCGTTTTCCATTCCACAGATGGAATAAAGAGATCGAAAACTAATCACTTAATCTCATAAGAAACTCGCGAGCGAAGAAAGATGAATTTCTTTAAAAGGGTTGAACCGATTTTTACAAAACATTATTTTTTAAGCCTGATGTTTTTAATTTAAACTTGATTGATTGATTGATTGGGATGTGCGACCAAACCTAAGTAAGATTCCCGGTTGACGCCGGGCCCATCCGCACACTCTTTTACATATAACAAAATGGAGGGATAGGAAAGGTTTATTAATTATTATGGAAATTGACCCGGTTTCAGACACCTAAGTAGTCAATAGTTAGTAAATTGTTAGTTGAAATGTAATATACGAGTAAGAAGGTTAGCACAAGACAACACAATTATTTTTGATTTTTTTATATAAATATTCAGCAATCAGCATCCTATAAAAATGTATAATTAATTAAATTACAGTAAATTTCAAGAAATAAAATGTCATTATTATGATTCAAATTGCACTTGAATACAATAAATGTAATGTTCTGATTAGTATTAACTAAATTCAAAAACCCTCACAGTCTCCCGAAAAAACCTAGCAAAAAAAAAGTCACGATCCTTGGAAAACTATCTAAGTACAGCAATATTTAAATGCATTTCAAATTTACTCTGTAGCTTCCAAGCTAACTATAATTTCAAAAAGTCAAATATCCTCTGAAATATCAATTTTATTAGCAACCAGATAGCCATTGTGATTCCTGCCTTGTCTGCTCTTCTGACTTGTAAATTAAAATTTTGTTTTTAATTAGAAAGTATTCTGGCTTCAAATAACTTCTCTAATCAAAAATCTTCATTAGGACAAAATAAATTAGCTTAATCAGGAACTGCAATTAATAATAAACACCTGATAAATCTCGATAACTTTAAATTGCTCAACAAATTAAAATATAAAAAATATAATATTTTAATACTAAAATTCTGAATAATTGGATGAAGGAATATTAGCAAATTAGTTAATCTCTGAAATCAAACTGTGGAAAGAATCATTTTTATAAATAATGATAATAAAGTGTATCAAGAAAAACATGTAATGTTTATCCAGGAGTACTCGATTCACGCTTTTCTAGAATCAAAAATCAAACTCACTATGCGGCACAATAATCGAATCTTCTCCCTGTGAAACCTCTACTATTTACCAAGCGATCTTCCGCTAATATCACTAATCAACAACATTTATGACAAAACCGTGATGAACCATGACAGATTATAAACGTATCGTGGTAAATCTTATAGCTCAAAAATTTCAGCGTACGACTGATCATCCTAAATTTCCGCTAAATTGACGCTAAACTTCAACAAAAACATCTATAATATTCATTAAAAAGACTAATTTAGATATGTATATCTAAACCTCAGACAAGGGTTCTGTGTAAAACTGCAAATTTGCCTTCTTATATTAATAATTGATAAATACATCAACTCCCAAACAAAACAATTTAAAATGACCAAAAATAGCTTAGAAATATAGGTAACAATAGAGCCTAATATTATATGAATACAACCATCCGTATAAACTGAGAAACATAATGTTGAATGAACTAGCATCACAAACCGCAGACACCGACCTACTACTACTCATAATGAACCCATTTAAAGTACTCTAATATGAAAGAAAAACACAAAAAATAAACAACAAGTAAACAATTTATTTATTTATCCTCGTTGCCACTGTGTATATTGATCTAAGATTCGATCGTTGTTTTTTGTGTCCTTTTATTCAGCAAAACATTCACACACACACAAGCACAAAAAGCAAATATATAATAAATATATTATAATTAGCTTTATATCCTACTGGAAGACAATCGATGAGCTCACCGATGGGCCCATCATGAATCCCTCAACGAAGTCTCAATGAACTTTATTCCGTGCCCGGAACCAAAGTTATTTATATATCCAATGAAATCCTATGTGATCCAACGAATGATCCTCATAATGCATTGACGAACTCATCAACGACCCCTTTAAAGAAGTCACTGAAACAGTAATAAGGCAGTTCGTACGAAAATTCATGCAAGCAGTGTAATATAATCCATTAAGGGGCATTTTGAATGATACCGTATGTTCAATATTTTATGTTTCAACCACAAAACAAAAGACGTCTTCATTTTTGCAAGTCACTTTCAGTCCAGGTACACACATTGAACTAGCTCCAATGCACGTTCCTATTATCAAGAAAACATCCCACAATCAATCTAAAGATAAGGAAATAAAATCTGCGTCCCTAATCACTTCCAAAACCCTTACCAGAATGAAATGCCTACACAAGCTCAAAAAATTAAATTCGATTGCAACTGGATTTCACCATTAGAAAAGTAATAATAGCCTCTCCAATAACGACCTTCATGAACATGTTAGTTATTTTTTGAACTTGTCGCCTTCGATAGCACAGTAAGTAGAGCGCTTGCTATGTAATTCGGGGGTCCCGGGTTCGATTCCTGGTGGTGACAAGAAAGTTACGACTGGGCGTTTTTAATGTGTTATGTGTTACATTGTGTATTGTCTTATATATCTCAAGCCATAGTTATCGGCTTTTCTCCATAAATATTTGTCTATTCAGTAGAACGCCCAATACACAACTTCAACTTCTTCGCAACACACCTTCTGTTCAGAATTTCATCAGGAAGCCCACCCATGCTGTCGTCATCAATTGCCCGACCTACAAAAAATTTGGACACATACAATCAAATAAAATTTGATGGCTTTTCAATACCAAATCAAAAATCCATGCAATTTGCATGTCTGTGAGAGCTCCCGCGCCATTGTGTTCGAGCCCCGATGAATATTTTCCGATAGGGTAATACAAAATGAAGTAAATGAAATAAAATGAAAACAAAACTGCCCTGATCTCGTACATTGTTTCTTCTTATACCTATCGATACTCATACATAGCAGAGCAACTATAACCACATTTTCGTGGGTATCGGAATGTAAATCTCATTGTACACCTCCAATGCTAATCTCCATGTAAATATAATACATATAGCTACTTATGAGTAAATTCATATATAAAACAAAACATAGGATTCAAACAAAATTACCAAAAGCAGACAAAAACAAAAAATAATCGTCGAGCAAAAACAACAACAAAAATTGTTAGCCAGTGTGATAAAACAAAATAACAGAATTGAAACACCCTTTCTTGCGCAAACGATACTCGAATAACCTACTAGATGAGAATACTAGTACTCTGCGCCTCTATGAGTTATTAAATACAGTTAATCACGTCGATTATAGAACTCGCCGGATTTACTGCGGCGGGAGTCCAAACTCCATATAAAAAAGAAATTAAAATCATGAATTTCGATCAAGGTTGCATGTAAAACTGGTTTTATTTTTACGCAAATCAAACAAAAACATTCGTTCGAAATCCGCAGCTAAAACATTACGAATGGTTTGCGAATCGTAAAAACAGAATTATATGAAAACAAACCTGTTTTTCAACGCAACTTTGATTCAAATTAATGATTTTAATTTTTTTTATATGGAGTTTGGACTCCCGCCGCAGTAAATCCGGCGAGTTCTATAATCGACGTGATTATGATTATATACTTAAAATTTATTTGTAAAAGTATGTATTAATGTAATAAAATATGTGTTAAAACAATCAAAAAAATGAAAAACACTTATCTTGTGCATCTTTGGAATCAAAAAAGTCCTACATATTGAAGAATTACATACAAAATGTATAACATGCATTCAAGCAACGGTATCAAAATACATGCATATAAACAAAAATTGTTATGTACATATCCTACACCATTGCAAGCGCACCATATACAAATTAATATAACTGTACAATACGTACAACTTTTCACTTTACTGATTAAATTCCACAAAATATTATTAATATTATTATTTATTTATTTAAGGACACATATATATTAGTTAATTAATTAGTTAATCAAAACACATTTAAATTATAAATTATTTATTTGTTTAGAGGAGAGACAAAAAAAACACGTCTTTTCTCTACGACGATTAATCGCCGACCCCTGATGTTTTTAATTTAAAATGACACTATTTTCATATACCTCACAGAATAACGGCGCACATCGCCGATCTTCGGCGCTCTAAGTTCAAATCTTTTTTGTCAAACAGATAGACGCCGTTTTTTGACATTTCTGTCATTTATAGACCGACACAACTAATAATATATTAAATCTTTTTGTTTGTGGATAAATTTTTTTTTTTTTTTTTTTTTTTATGTTTTTAATCTATACAATCTGTTCTGGGGCCGAAGCACTCCCAACTCTTTCGCAGTTTACTTTTACCGTCCTACTTTATGCATTGCTTGCCAAATCGAGGACGTACGGCTATAGGTCCGATTTACGTAGAACCATCTGCATATTGCATTGCTCCATGCCAGCCTATAGTACTGACATGGAAGATGGGTTGGCCCACATGAGTTGTGCACTCCGACAGGGGGTCATAGTTGTGTTCATTTCCATCATCGATCGTAATCAAATGATGAAAAATCCCTTTTGCATCCTGCCCCTATCGGGATTCGAACCCGGTACCTCCCGATCCAAACGCCAAAGCTTTAACCACTGTGCCATTTGGTCGGTTTTGTGGATAAATTAACATACCAGAAAAATAATCGAAATGGATAATTGTGATAACACAATAATGCGAATGAAAATGGCAATGATGTTATTCACAATGGGTAATTTATTGAAAGATATGAGACGGTGGTCAAAAGTATTGTCCAAACAATTTTGTAGACTGGGAAGACGAAAACGGTGAAATCATGGAGAATGGAGATTAGATGCTGATGCCACTTCACAACAAAGTGGTAGGGAAGAAAATTGCAGTTCTAGCGAATCGTTTAATCTAAGGAATGTGTTGTCCAAATATTTATGCAATGAGGGGGCCATTCCACGGCAAATGAGATTTGCTGATTTAAATGTTCAAATTTAAAATAGATCGGATAGTTTCAAAATAAACAATAAATAAATTAAATTATAACAAGAATTGTATTTCATTTATTCCTCTTATTTAATTTCATATATTTCATATCACTTGTTTGGCAGTTTTTCACATATAGTTTGAATTCAATAATAATATATTTACACATAATTATGTACATACACTTAATTTAGATTTGGTGGGTCTCCATCTTTGTAAAATTCCAATTTCGTAATATATTCAAAAATTTTCAATTTAGCCATGGCTATGGTAATAGGCGGAAACTTTTTGAGCTTCTCAGCTAGTGTTAGGCAAAATAAATCGTCTTCATCATTTTTATTGGTTTTTGCCACTGTTTCTGCGTAAGATTTAAATATTTCAATACACTCGTTGTATTGAAATTTTAATGAGTCAAACTCTTGCTCATCGTTGCGGCTTTCGTTGTTCGTTCTTCGACGTTTTGTTGGAGTTGGATTCACCTCTTGCAGTTCGTCTTCGGATGAAATATTTTCAATAGTCGGTGTGACGATCGAGGTATCTGTTTTTTGGTAATTGCTTCTGGTGCTAAAATAAATAATATTCAATTATTACAATGATAATTGGTTTAGAATTATCTGAAAATTACGAGTTTGGCTCAATTTGGGATTTTAGGAATAAAAGGCTGCTATAATATTCCCACTCAACTGTATATTGGGCAGAACTGCCGAAAGCAATCTTTGTTTTATTAAACTCACGACGGAAACGATCCCTCAAACTTTTCCAACGCTGTGAGCATTCATGGTCTAAATTATAAAATAACATAAAATTAGTAAACTACCATTAACAAGAATTTTACTTAACGTACCACTTTTTCCCAAAACTTGCGATATTTTTATCCAGGTTTCCAGTTTCAATCCCCGGTTTCTATACGAATGGAGTGATTTATTGTACAAATGTTTATTTTCCTGCACCAATTGGATTAATTTCTCATTAAACGTATCCTGAAAATTGTAAAAATCAATTGAGTATTTAAAACAAATTATTTCTTTATTACAACAAAATTTAGTTATGTATTACCTCATCCATTTCATTAAAAAATACGTTATGGGCATAGAGAAAAGTAATATAAACAGAGGTAAAGCTGCATACAAAATTTTGAACCAACTTTTTTAGATTGTAACCCCAAAATACAAACTCGTTTTACGCCTTAAATAATAAACTTAGAATGTCTAACTCTTCGAATATATATTAAGTGTTTCTTTAACTTTCATAAGGTTTTTGTTTCATTTTTTCTTCGTTTAGATTATAACAGTAATTTTAAATTTGGTCAACATGAAACCGGATGGTGACCCCATATTTTACTATGAAAAAATGCGTAAAAATTTTGTATGCAGCTTTACTTCTGTTTATTTATTTTTTTCTGTGTTATGGGACTCCTATAAAAAACAAAAATCCATTAAAAAATATACACATGCAAATGCATACACATATAATTAAATAAATAAATTACAAATATGTACTATATATTAATTATATTAACGATTGTAAATCCGTTCAAATAAAATATATTTTAAAAACAAAACATTACAATAAAGTTTTGACTTACACAGCTTGTTGTTAGTTTGGCCGTGTTTTTTGCTCCGATTGCTGTGTTTTTAAATGTCACTCACCGTCCAAAAAAATATAAATTTTTATATTTTGACGTCGATTGTCGACGCTCTATCTGTTTGCCCTTATGGAAATACATGTATTTTAAATTTAGCGCCGATGTTTTCGACGTCAATCTGTTTGAGGTAATAGCCAAATCAAAATTGGTTTAGTACTTTTTGAATGAAAACGCAACCAAAATTGATGATTATGAAAAAAAAAAATATTGGTTAATACTTAGGGTCTATTTTTTAATTAAACCCGAGTAAGCAGCTTTACTCCGGGTAGTGTACACCGAGCAAAGGTTGTACTGGGTAAAATTATTCGCTGCGCATAGACAAAAAAGTTGTTTTTTACTTTGCACACTCTTCGTACACTGACATTAATTTCAGAGTAAAATTTGAAGAACCTAGTAAGCTCGGTGTAAGCACAGTTCACAAATAAAAACGCAGTGTGCAGAGTAAAATTACTCAGATTGAATAAAAAAACACAGAGTATTTTTTGACAGCGCACTGCTTGCTCAGGTTGAATTAAAAAATAGGCCCTTAGTATCTGAAACCCCCTCCCCTTGCGTCTACAACGATTCGCATGCAATTCCCCATTGTTCTTATTAAGGTTTTGACAAATACTTGAGGGATCGCACCCCACTCCTCGTCCGCCGCAATTTTGAGGTCACTGATGCTGGATGGTATCGGATTTTTGGCTCGGACCCTTCGTTATCGTTCTTCCCATAAATGCTTAATTGGGTTCATGTCTGGACTGAGGGCTAGCCACTTCATCGTCTCGAGTCCAACCTCATTCATGAACTGCCGAGTGATCCGTGCTGTTTGCCCTATATATGTATATATCCTGCGTAGGCCACTACATGATCCAACAGAATGTCGCCGGTGTATCTTTCAGCGGTCAGACCTCCTCTACGGTCTCACTAGATACGAACTCTAGTTCGGTTTTTTTTCCTCAAGCGAAATGCCAGTTTACACCATGCATGAGCCGCTGACGTTCGAGCCTGTTTTATCAAAACAGCAATGCGAAAATCTCTCTCCCGGACGCCAGTAGACCCGGCTTCTCCTATTACTAATTCGAGTGGCATGCTGTCAACTTTGGGCCTCTAGCGGGCCGTCTTGGAGTGAGGTTGGCTTCCTCCAAGCGTCTTCTTACTGGCCATTGATTATACCAGCTCCATTTCGCAGTGAAGTTAGTACTGTAAATCGATCATCCCTCTCAGATGTACATCGATATTGGTTGGTATGTGGTCTCCGACTAAAGGTACCAGTTTCCCTAAACCTTCTGAACATTCTTGAGATACAATACACAGAATACTAGTTCGTCACCAAAAATTTTGCAACCTTTAACCCGCAAAAGAGTAACTTTCACATCAGACATTGATTTGTACACGTGAAATAAGAATCTTAATGTGTATTCACCACAGAATTATGTAGCACCAACTCTGGTTTCTTAATTTTATGGCAAATGTACGCAGCTAAATGCTCTAAAGCATCATACTGTATTGCTTGTAACTCGTCGTCGACGGCATCTTCAGGAATATTTATTTCGGAAATTAATGTTCTATAAACATTACTACTCAAATTACCGACTATTTCAACATCTTGAGTATTATCTACCATCTGTAACATGCTCTCCAATTATCGGGGTATGAGTAGACGAATCTAATTACCCGTTTGAAAATAGTGTTTTTGCGCCAGTGTACCTGCACGTTTAGCCCAGCTGGGTTTAGATGTGAGCAGGGCGACACGGGCGAGGTTACACCACAAAATACCCGAACACAAAAGAAACGCGATCACACTTGAACACCGCAGTAACTCAAAAATGAATTCGCTCAATGCACAACCACGGAACAAATTAGGGAATCAATATGTCGGTAATATAAGAAAGATAAGGATGACTCACCTGTCGACCTTCGGTACCGGTATGCTCCGTCGATTCCTCGTTGATTCGACTATTCGGCTTTTTCTATCAAACACACAGCACAAACCGAATTCATTTTGTTGGCGTCTTGTTCGCCTTGCACAACAATCAAACAATTCACTTTTGCTCTCAACAAATCACGCAATTCATCTGAGTTATTCTTTAATGTATATGTTGGTTCGGATGTTTATTTACAACAAACTCGATACATATTTCACTTTTATTTCAAACATATATTTTCTATGATTCACAAACTAACAATCGTGAACAAATATATTTATTGCTACTAAATTTCATTTTCTTTTTGACTCAAACAAAAACACTACTAGAGTGTGTTAGCCACTTAAATTGTCCGCATTGACTTTTTTTACGATCTGCTCGCCTTGGCGATCAAATTATGCATGTCATCTGGTCACCTATTCTTTTCCGTCTTTCTTCCACCATCCAAATTTCACATTTTCGTGTTGTCGCTCTGCTGCTCACTCATGTCCGAAAACTTCATCTTCCATTGCCGAAATACCATCTCAACACCATCTCACCGCCCTTATGATAATCGTGGAAAGCTCTGCAATTTCAATTATTTTTCTCGCCTAGATGTATTCTGCTCAACATCGGTATTTATGGTGGGTGCTCATTTGGTTTTATGATCATAGAAATAAAAATAAGAATTTACAGTTTTATTGTTTTATGATCTGTTGGACCATAACAAAATTGCATCCATGCAATTGCAATCTCCAGCAACAACACATTAGTACAATCGCGACTTTATTTGTTTGTTTTTGAACAAATGTTTTTTTAAGATCGAGACCGGATAGGAGAACGAGGAAGGGAGAGTTGAAAGAAGAATCCGACGCAGGTTCATGCGATTGTACGAATCCAACTGGCGAGTGCTGGATCAAACTCGCGCTACCGTTCGTTATCAACATTTCTCCACCGACCCCTCCCAGCTAACCAGGTTATACATCGTATTTCCATCGTTTAAAAAACTGCCTTCATTTCTGCGCCGAATATATGATCTAAGTCGGTACATAAATTCTAGTCGATCTGATAGATCATAAAAATCACCTTTTGCGCGAATAACGCCAAATAAATTTTCCAAAACATCTTGGTTTAGACGGTACGTCAAAGCATTTCATATTGCAATTTTTAATCATCATAGAGCAATTTTAAGGAAGTATTGGTCATTAGAATACCTAGATTTAAAATGAATTAATATAAAACGGTTAGAATTTAGAAAATCCATTATAGAGCATCTACGCGCATTTTCAGCATATTTGCTGACATTTGTTCCATAATTTTAAACTGGATGGACTCTGAAAGCCCAATGGCTTGAACCCGTTGCCACCTGTCCTTGTGAGCAGTCCGGATGTTGAGGCAATCAAACCAATCATTAATCTTAAATAATTAAAAAAATAATATTAAGCTTATTGATTTTATATATTATTAAGTGATTACCAATTTGAAAAAGTCCGCCATTCCAGCCAACTCTCTGACTTCAGTTCACCCAACCTAGCAGCACGCAAAATTGCTTTAGAGACCGTGTGGAAGAAAAGTTTGGTTGCTAATTTTACTTTTTGGCGTTCTGCGCCCCTTTGACTGTCAAAAATTGTGGCCGATGTCTGATATGACACACTAAGATCCGATTTTCGTTGGTTTTGGTAATTAACTCCTCGATAATACTTCGAAACCATGAATCAACGAAATTGTTTCTCACCAGTTTGATAAGATGTGGTACATCAGCGAACACTTAGGAGTATGAAGCCATATTTGTAGCCACTCCATAAAAGGCGCGATCTTTCATTGTAACCACAATTGGTTCTGTGTTCATACACATAATATTATTAATTTTAGAATCAATAGTAAAATTTTCGGATGTGGTGTATGTTAGTTAAGGTTGCGCTAAAACAAGTACGCAATTTTTAATTAATACCATAATATGTACATAATTTATACCTTGATCGCAAATTGCGTTTTTGACTTCTCACATTGCGTGGTGTTGCCAAACGAGCTTAGTTTTGCAGTGCAAAAAATGCGAGGGACAACTATTTCTTTTCAATTGTGACTTTACTATTAAACCAAACTCTACGAAGATTGTGTTTGGTATAATAAAGTCATCCGGCTTAAAATGTTTTGAGCCTATTCGAGCAGTTTTTGTATTAAAGGCATCTTTTCTGCTTTCGTTATATTTATTTGTAGCTGGAGGATTCATTATTATATCAGTTATACCTGTTGACATATAGCTTAATCTAAATTTTGCACGAGTAATTCGTAATGCTTCTATCGTCAGTTTCGCGTGCTTAAACTAAATATTAGCTAAGAGTTTTACTCCACAATATAGGTAATTTAATTTGCGATCAAATATTTGAAAGCTCTCCTTTCCTAATTTTATACATTTCACATCAGCCTGAGTTCCATATTTTAATTTTCTTTCAACTACTTCTTCATCTTCAAGGCTATGAAAATGTCTAAGAATTAAAATTCGTTCCAGTCCTATTCCTCTTTGAACTTTTGTTGCCTACCATTGATTCAGTTGGCATGCCCTTTCGCCCTTTCCGTGCTTTTAATAAATCGCGTTGTAACTGTACTGAGTTAAAATAATTATCAAAATATATTTCATAATGTTTCCCTACTAAATCTTTGCTCAGATTTTTTATTACTTTTGCTCCTAATTTTTATTCGGCAATATCTGAAATTTTGCCAGTATATATTTAAAATTGCGAAACAAATTCATTAATTAAATTTGCGGCGAGTAGCGTAATCTCTTATTTTCCGCTGTCAATCCGCTGTTCGATTCAACTGTGAAATAAGTGTAAGATAAAATACGCTAGATGATCTTAGATCTATGAAGGGTAACTCATAAAAAATGTTTAAATTTTTTACGTAAATTTTTACGTAAATAATGGTAAATTACGGGAAAATTTATAAATAATATAATTAATGTAATGCCGCCCCGGTGGCAAAGTGGTCAGCATGCTTGCTCCAGCGACCGGAGGTCCCGGTGGTGACAAGGAAAAAATTTCACGGCTGGTTTAGGATCAATGAATTAATCACTCATTATCCGAAATGAAAATACGATTATGAAACCTCATTTGAGGCGGCCAAATCCCTGTATGGGATATATAGTGCCAGAGAGAGAGAGAGAGAGATAATTAACGTAATAAATATATACCACCAACATAGTAATAATAAAAATTATTTTTTACTATAATTTCATTTTAAAATGATCATTATTATTCTTTGCCAGCCAAATCGAGGACGTACGGTTATAGGTCCGATTTACATAGAGCCTAACTATGGAGTTCCACGTTATTTTCGAAAGCTATCATTTTCCTATAGCGTGCAAAAGAAGAAAAGAGAAAAAAGTATGAAATTTTTACTATTATTTTCTCTCTTGTTTCTTTGCTATAGGAAAACGATAGCCGTCGAAAATTAACGTCGAATTCAATTGTTAGGCCTCAGATGCTGGTACCTAATTGCTTCTAATTAAATGAAACTTTGTCTTCTTTTCGATACTGGAGTCCGTTTTATTTTATTTTGTTTTTTAATGACTTTTTGAATAAAATAAAAATTGTCTGAAAGAAAAAAAAAATATGCTGCTGTTTGAGACTAATAAATCAACAAAGAGTCGTCGTAAAGAAATTTTCACTGCATCATTTTCAAGGTTTCTAAACTCTCTATAAAATTGCTAATTTAGATTTTGGAATAAAATAGCGAGCAAGTTCGTTTACATTCTCAAACAGCAGCATAATTTTTTTCCTTTTCCTACAATTTTTAAGTCATCAAAAAATTTTTTGTTCAAAAAAGTCATAAATTTCTGTTCCGATTTTTTTCGCGCAGTGTATTTAATTTTCTCTCCATTTTGAGCATAGAATGTAATTTATATGAAGTGCAAAATGCAGAACTACTTCCAAATTTTTCAACTAGCTTCTCCTCAGCTGTTTCCTAATTTGAATCATATTGCAAAGGTCATCCTGACGCTAGCATGCGTTATTCAACTGACGAGCACTTCAGCTTACTAGAAAACCACAATGGTGTACTAAATTCATATCCGCTGTTTTCAATTTCAATTCCTATCTCCAAATATGTTTCATGAAATTCTCAATAAGGTCTGTTGAAAATATTTACATTCCAAAACCAAAGATGGGAAAAACCACTGACTACTTGGCACGAAAGACAAACCCGGGCCGGGTCCAATATCTTGTTGGAAGCTCCGTTTCTCCATTGACCAGCATCATTTTCGAACAAATATGGTCCGATGATTTCTTCGGCCCATAAAGCATACCAAACGGTAGCTCGTGTATTATCTTCACTCCAAATGAGAAAATTTTGCTTCATGACATGGCCATTCAACCAAAAAAGTGCTTCATCACTGATGATAATTTTGTATGGAAGGTTTGCATCGATGTTAATATTGGCTTCGGTGTATTCATCGAATTGGTGGCGCGAACGTTGGTCTTATAGTTTTAATTCATGCGCAAGTTGAATCTTGCAAACATGTAAACCAAGATCCTCACGCAAAATCTTTCATAAAGATGTTGGATCAAGTCCCAATTGTTGTGCGATGACGAATCGATTCATTTGAATTCTCTTCGTGTAAACATAGAACGAAACCGATTCATACTTGATCGAATTAACTGCTCTGATGGCAGATTATGATGACCATGAAATGGATGTAGCGCGCGTTGAATTACACGAACTGAACCATTATTCTTAAAGTAAATTTGAACAATTTGCAAACGTTGCTCTGGCGTGAATGTATTCATTCTGAAATGGCAAACCAAACTGACCAAAAATTAAACGTCTAGAACTAAATACTAGATTACTTCGGGATTTATGTACAAAATTTGTTTTATATAAAAGAGAAAAGAGACCATTTATACAAAAGAGATATAAAGGTATGCTTACCTATCCCAGTTCTTAAATTAAAGTTTATCACAATTTCCAATTTCCATCAATAAAATTTCTGCATACATTTTTTACTTTCAATACCGATTTTATATTGTTCGCAATCGCTTTATATAAATGATTTTCTAGCCGTCCTGAAATTTTCAGATAAATGAGTCATTTGTTAGGCCATACTACCTACGTCTATGACGAAAGTGTGAAAGTTAATTGACAAATCTGAAATTCTAATAATTCGATTTCGGTATTTGTTGACCTTTCGTATGATTCGCCATAAATCTAAAAACCACAAAGTTAATTTTTGCTGGTAAAAATAATAAAACCATTTTTAAATGTTATACCTAAGCATAATGCGTTGGATGGCCATTATCTCATATATCTTAAAAAATTCTTTGAATTCGTTAATTAAATTTTCGGAACATCACAAAAAATATAGAAATGAAATAAGAGATTTATTTTTAAATAATTATGATAGGAAGATATAGTCATTCTGACATACCTTTTGTGTCTTTGATTATAAATATTCAACGCATTAACGGAATTCTAATAATTTAGGCACATAAAAATTAAATTTTTGAGTCTAAATGATTTTTTAAGATTTCTTTGAAATTCTTTGGTTCGTATTACTGGTAGATTAATTTTTAAAGGTCAATCCTAATATTTTACGTATTATAATTAGTAAAACTCGACGGGATTCATAAAATGATCATATACCCAAAATATTTTGGAAATTCCCCAAAGCGTATTGTTATACGAGTACATGAAGCTTTCCACATATTTTTGATTAATTACAGTTTTGTATGTAAGCCATATCCATTTGTAATTAATTATAATTAAAGGCTTGATGGATGTGTGTACGTAACACATCAAATAAATAATTTTATAATTTCTTAAAAATCATGTGGCGCCATTATACCACTTTTCCATTAAATCTGTCAGAAGCTCATTTATATTATAACTTTTAAGATAGTAATGCGATTTGTACACAACCTACACGCAATACCCCGTTTGATTTCCATGCATGCGAGACATAACATAATAACAACATTAATCAAAGCAAAAGGATAATGAGCTAAAAATACTAAACTAAATTTGTTTTTAAAGCTTTAAACTCCTCGTTCACCACATTTTTCATAAAATAAATTGCTTGGTGTAAATTTTTGGCAGAATTGTTATTTAGAATGTTGTGCTATTACTAGAAAATATAAAACAGGGTTTCTAATCTTTATGGTATATTTAGTTTACATTATAAATTTACAACATTATTTTTTATGGTTAACTGTAGTATCTACATTCTACATTTTGATTATGTTGCTCTGAATTTATATATTTTTTATTAATCTAAAGCAATTTTCAAGAATTTATAGGATAAGATTAGCTGCTTCATACTGCTTGTTGCACAGTAAGACAAAAGAATTTTATTAATTAAAAAACTATTTTATTAAAATAAAAAAATGAAATTTTGAAATCTTTTTGTATTTTGAAGACTTAAAATACTATCTTAACGAAGACATCCTTTAAGAGACTGTATTAGTGGACATAAACTTGAAGTTTTTGTTGGAATACCTCGATGGATACAACTGAAAACAGAACCTTCTGTGTATTTAAAAAAAATTTGTGGTTTTCCAACGCGGGAGCATGCGACATATAATGGTCCATGAGAAAAACATGGATTTTCCAAGTCTAATCCGCATACACTTATTGTTTGTCCTTCTGATTTATTTGTCGACATGGGATTCTCTTTTACAATTTCCACTTATTATGGTTGCCTCGAAGATCCCATACATTTTTTGACTAGTAATCTAGTGCCATTGCAGAGCTTTGGCGCGTTGTGATGACGTAGCAAAATAATAGGAGAACCAATTTTTAGTTGCAATATATGATGACGTTATTCCTGGTAGATCTAATGAATTTAAAAACTGGGTGGGAAAATTAACAGTTTGATGTTCATCAACGACTGGCTTTTGTAGTTTTGACGAAAATTTGGAAAAAACATTTAGAATTTAATCGTCTCTGGATTGTACATGACGGTAGAAATCGTCTGGAAAATTTGACTTGTGAGGTTGACATTCATGGTTCCGTTACCAATTTTAAGTAATTGAATAGAAAATCTTGCAGCAAATGGATCATTTAACATTTGCACTCTCATATTTGTTGTTAATTTAAATATGTGAACGCTACACCATAAAAAGGATGATTTTAAACAGGCATGCATTGATCGCGGAATAACTGGCAATGTTTGTCTAAAATCGCCTGGCAAGATCGCCATTCCAATACAACGCGGAAAATTCCGTTGTTGCCTTTAAAATCTTTAAGTGTACATTCATCTCAAATAATTGTGTGACGTTGTTTAAGAATTTGTGCGGTGCTGGAGAGTAGCTTAATATTGCAGACTGCATTTTTATTTGTTTGAATGTTTAAGTTATTTTAAAGCAGAATGTGTACAGCACCATCTAGTAGGGTGGCAGCTATTCTAAAAGATGCTAGAGCATCTAAAAAGAAGAAACCACCTTGTTGTCCAGCAACGGTATCCATCAAAAATTAGTTTTTGCGCCAGTAATAATTTTGGTTTATTTGTTTGTTTCACATATAAATTCAAATCATCGATTTTTAATGACTGTTAAACGTGAACGCATGTCGCGAATAAATCACTTCTACTTCGATTAGGTGGTGGCAATACCAATTTAAAGAGTGGTTCATTTGAAATGATCATATAAATATCCTTGTGTAGAGCATGCAAAATATCTTCACCCATTGCATTCTTATATTTTTGCCATAGTTCATTGGGCTTATTTTTAAAGCAGCTTGTTAACATAATACCAAATAAACTCCGTATCTGGTGTGAGCTTGAAATTAGTGCTCTGTCTATCCCAATGCCCGTCGTCTTCTAATAAATCTAAGGCCCGACATGCACTATTACAAGTTTCATGTAAATAACCATTAACTGTTTTAAGATAGGTAAATGAATGTTGACCGCGTACATTAATCAAGAGTAACCTCAAATAAAAATACTCACGTTGTCTAGGATAAACTGTATATAGTATGCCGAGAGCGTTTGAAGAAAAGATACCAAGATGAGCTTCCACTAGGCTACCTCGTTTGTGTTGCTCCCATTTTTTCTTGACACGTTCCATGTGGAATAAGTTGGAATTTCCGCATGTAGTAAAGTTTTTGCAAATCTTCCATTACTCAGGCAATGTGTTTTTTGGTTCTGTACAGCTGCTGCTCGTTGTTCTACATATTGCTCTGTGAAGTATACACGTTGACCGTTTTTAAGATGTATAGCTAAATGAATAACCGAAGGATTTCTGTTAAGAATTGAAAATGAAAGTATACGCCATACAGCCTCATTGCTATTTATACATATATCTGTCCATTTCATAACGTATTTTCGTTCTCACCTTGAACTGAAAAAACAGCCATATTTCACAGAGCTGCAATATTCGAGATTAATATGCACTTTCTATTTCTTCGGAAGAAACGGTGAATGTGTTATCTGTTTCAATGTCATCTGCTTGATTATTCATTATTAAAAAAAGAAATGTCCACCATCATCTGTAGAGCGTCTATGAAATAACGCATATCCCTCATTTTCAGTAATTGTATCTGATATTAAATCCCTTGGATAACGCTTTATAAAAAAAAATTAACGAAAAATTAAAACAAAAACTTAAAATACGGTGAAAAGACTGCCGGAGCCTCATACAATGTATTTTTTGTTTGTTTTTGGCATCAAACAGCATCGATCGCGTCGAACATCGAACATATTTTTTTTTTTTGTTTTATATTATTGTTGTGATCGCGCTATGTTTGCTCCCAAAAAAATCCATCGAAGAACCTGTATTAGGGCCAGACTAACATATGATCAAAATTTTGTGTCAATTGGCATATTGGTTCCAGACAAATGACGGGTTTTCATAACTCGATTACAGCGCCATCTACACGGTCCAAAATTTACAGAAATCCACTTACAGCCAGGACAAATATATATCCAAAATCTGGGCTCAATTGGGCTTGTAGTTCCTGAGATTAGTGGTATCGAACATATGCGCAACGTTTTATTATATTAAGATTTGCATTAGCCGGGAAAATTCACATATAATGCAGGAAACTCGCTAATTTTATTTAAATCATTCGTCACAAAACCCCTCCCACCAAAAGTATGTTGATCCTCCATTGATTTGTTGATCCGCCTCCCACAAGTATGTTGATCCTGCATTGAGGTTTTCCCTATGGCAATGTTGTGGACGTGGGGATTCATGGCTGCGTAATGCATAGTAAAGTTAGAATCGTTAGACTAAAACCGGCTTATGGTATTTTAGCTGAGTATAGCGTAGTATTAAATCGAATAGCAGATTTTACTTGCAAGGGGGTGATGTAGCGGTCACAAGAGAATATGTATTTTGATATTAAATACTTGGCTGTTGCGCAACAAAGAAACTTCATTATGTGCGAATAATTATATACAATTGTTTTTGTGGTATACACATGAGTTCTGTGCTATATAATACAAAAACAATTGAATATCCAAATATGGAAGGATGTAGTATACGTGTGGCCAACACCCGACCTGCTTTAACCTTGAATGTACATAATTCTTGCGTATGCCACACTTTATTTCTGGCGCGAAGAATACAACTAACCAGAATTTTGGTTAACAAAAACTTTTCGTTGCCGCTTAAATTTCAGAAAAACCTATTATGGCAACCCTTCAGGAAAATTTAATCTTTATATGTATTAGAATCTTCTACTCTGACCAGTCAATACATCAGAAAAACATTTCCGCATAAATTTTGAATCAATTTCGTAGAAAATTTTATTTAGCATGTTTTTGTTAATTCGAGAACACTTTCATTAGGAGCTATCACTTCCGTCACCCAGATATCGTCCACATATACGATCCACGAATTTATGGGAAAATGTTTGAGTATGAAGTTTCATACTTATTATTCAATTCGTCTGGGCTGTATTAGCCAAATTTTGGCGAGAAACAGTTTTTTGTGAAATGCTTAAATTTTGGAAAAATGGTGAGTAGACCGATATTGTTGCAAATTTAATTTAGAGTTTTTTTAGATCATAGTCGTTTTTCTCGTAAACTCTTTACCTTTCAAAATATTTGAAAACACAAGTAAATCTCAAAATATTTGAAAACACAAGTAAATAAACGGTAAATTGGTACGTAATAGAAGAATATTTTTAAAAATCGTAAATGCTTCTATCGAAGGAGGACTTCAGCTGAGCCGATTTCGACTAAAAACCACCAGAATGAGGATCCTAGATCGTGGAGTAAAACTGTTGCACGAGAAGTACCATCATTAATGGTCCATTGATTAAAAATAGGATTTGTAAAAATTAGTGGGATGTATCATAATAAAGTCTTCCTCCAGTTTGATTGGATTGGTGTTTGCTAGACCTGCTGAAACCAAAACTGCGAAAATGAATTTCTGGAAAATAAAATAATGCAATACGCGTCTTCATAGAGCCCATTGAGTTTGAAGAATGGCTTTAGCTTAAGTGAGTTTGTTTTATGCGGCTAAAATTGCCTCTTCCTCATTTCCTTCCTTAAAATAAATGCGCTGTTGATCTGGTAGATGCACTGCGTGAGTTGTATGTATATGTAAGGACTTACATATTGACAATCGTGAAAATTGGTGATCTCGCCGGACTTGTGGTGCTGGTTTCCATTGACATTTACTGCAACGTAAGCGCAGTCGAAACCTTACCTGTTATCCATCCAGATATCTCGGACAAATGGTCTTTCACCTTGGCACCGTCTTCAGTCATGCACGATGCGTTAAGATTGTTGGTACCGCAAGGCCCGTGCATCAGATTGGTCTCCGCAATTGGAATAGTGGCACAAATAAAATGATTTATTCTCTCAGCAGTCCTAAATTTGTCCTCTGGTCTGAGTGTAATCAGAATGTGCGCATGAGAGAGACCACGTTTCAGGAACTTAATCGTGCTTACATATGCTCGGCACTTGCCAAAGATCCCATGTTTCATGACATCACAAAATAAAGGATCAAGCTTAATTTTGAAGACTCGGACAACCAAGTGTGGCCATGCAATTTCGCCAGGCGATAGGTTTTGAATGATTTCGTCTTGCGAACTCGGATTCGCTATGAATGTTATATAATAGTCGAGTGGTCTATGTTTACCGAAAATTGGCATGTCATTGCCGCACTACTCCCGCATGAGGTAAGCACGGAATGTTTAAGGAATAAATTAAAATTACAGAAACCACGTTTTGGTATTCGAATATAATTTTTTTCCTCAGTATTCCTTCTATCGCTGAAATATATAGAGACTAGAGGGTTGGTGACGCAAGTTACACGTGTGAGAAACAGCAATCTTTAAATTAACAAGCAGCGGCATTGAGGAACGCTTACAGGAAACTAAATCCGTTTAAATGTAAACGGAAAATTATTGGAAATCAGTGGTACAAGTGGTTTAAACACTGTTTTACCTGCGCTTCACCTAATTAGAAAATCTGCCTCAGTTAGATTTTTCTGTAATTTGATCACTTTAACTCTAGTTGCGTTGCTTAACTTTTTACGGGTTAAGTTACGAAGAAGCATAATCTGAACATCTACTTGTTTGCAGTGGGGGCATTTAGAAATACTTCAGGATAATTGGTGAGTAGCATCAGTAGCATCAGCAGCAACTACTTCATTTCCTTCAATTGTGGAATGCTATTGTTAATTGCAGCTGCTTGGTCATTTTTAGGCGTTAAAGTGGATTGTTCATTTATCCAAGAATTATGTTGATGTAATATGTATTTGCCTCCTCTACCGTAAAAACAATCTTGCTAGGAGTTTCTAGTAGTTTTATTTAACAATAACAATTCAATTCTGTTCGAGTTCTCTCGCTAATTTTCAACAACACATCATAGAATTCTTGATCATTATCATATCAGATTTTGTTTGTGGAATTCGCCACAAAAAAGAACTGGGACCTTACCCACAACCTGGTTACTTGTGCGAATGCCCCGCATCCAGCTGGCCTTTGAAACGGTTTTCTAATAGCGACATAGGTTAGGTTAGGTTTCAGTGGTTTCTATCGCACACTTGGGCTAACTTTGGCCCATTGTGATACCAGAGGGTCCGACATCATTAAACTGCCTTTAAAACCATCTAGTGCTTTTCACATAGCGTAAAAGATCGCACATTACAGTTTCGATATCAGAGAGCCTGTCCATAGTGTATTTGCCCAAGTGATCATGTCTTCTGCCAGCTAGCGCATGACATGAGCATAGAAAGTGAACAAGAGTCTCCTCCTTTTTCTCGTCCTTGCAGCTTCTGCAGAAGTCATTTGTCATCTCCGAAAAGGCATAGTCCGGTAAGTACCCTTACAATTTTACCTAAATCCCCCTCCCTTATTGTGATTAAGATCTTGGAGTGCTTCAAGCTCAGCTCAGGCCATACTTGCATCTCTACTCTATCTAGCATTTGCAAAGGCCACTGCTTTCCTGTGGCTTGCTGCTTTCAGCACATACATAGGCTTCCCTACACATTTCCTCCTTGGTTCCAGTTGGAGAGTCGTACCGTACCTTGCTAAATCGTCTGCTGTGCAATTTCCCTCAACATCAGAATGGCCCAGAACCCAGACCAACTGGATATTGAAATGTTCACTCATCTCGTTAGGAGATCAACGATATTACATTATGTTTTAACCAGTTAATCGCCTCATCAATCGCTATAAGTGCAGCCTGGTATACGCTGTAGTATTCAGGGAGACGAAAGGGTAGACTCATATTTAATTCCCTACAGAACACACTAGCTTCCACTCTACCATCGACCTTGAACTATCGGTGAAAAATTTAATTGTCCCGTTCGCCATAATAAGATCACTTTTCCAATCCTTCCTAGAGAAGAGAATGACCTTAAAACGCTTGCAAAAGCACAAAAGAGATGTTATATAATCTAAATTCACCCGGGCATGTCTGACAGAATTGACTATAGTTGAGTTGCCTTTTTGTAGGCACTTCCACCCTAACGTTACTGATCGCCAGGTGGCCGTGTCGACCACCATTTGCTTACCGATAATATCCAACGGGGGAAGGTACAGCATGACCTGTAAGGCTCTCGTGGGTGTCCTTGACAGCGTCCCACTATTGAGCAAACCGCCTGCCCTCTGCACCTTAACCATCAAGTTTCTGTATGATAATTTGTTCAGTACGAGCCTTACTAATGCCGTGTAAAGCCAGTGCTCCAGCTTCGGTTTCAGACCCCATTTCCATCCAATGACATTTTTGCAAGAGTAGAGTGCCACAGCGGCCTACACTTTTTCTATCTTATTTGGTTTCCAACTAAGCTTATTATCCAGAAGAATCCCTAGGAATGTAGTAAAGGTTAGCATGGTACCATTCAAACTTGGTGGAACCACTTCCGGAATTTTATACCTCCTAGTGCAAAGGACCAGCTCTGTTTTAGATGGGTTGATCCCCAAACCACATCTACAGACCCAAACCGCAGTAAGGCATAACGCATTCTGCATCACATCTCTGATTGTTTCCAGGTGCTTTCCCGAAACAGCTATCGCTATACGTCATCGCTATAAGCAAACACACATATTCCTTCCTCCTAAAGTTCGAATAATAGTCCGTTGATTACTAAATTCCAAAGAAGAGGAGACGGGATACCTCCTCGCTGAAGTGTTCCCCGAACAATCCGCCTTCTGACGGAGACTTCCATCTACCCCGCTATGACCCTTCTGCTTTCTAATAAATAATTAATTAACCCTAAAAATTTCCTCGATATCGAGAAACGCCATCAACGTGAATTCCTGAAAATCCAGTGACTTCTAAATATCCTGAACCATGGTATGTAATGCCGTTTTCACGGACTTACTCTTATGCTATGCATGTTGAGACTGTGCTCAGTTTTTTGGTACAATTCTCGAAAGAATATGGACATCTATCAGCCTTTCCAAGATTTTCAGAAGAACAGAGATATTGTTCTTAAGTCCTTAGAGTTGCTGTGCGAGCTTCTACCCGCATTTGGGATGAAAATCAAACTCATTGAGGATAACCTCCAGCCTGGGGAGCAATACCTCCGAGTTCTTTTGAATTTCTGCTAGTACAATCCCATCTGGACCAGCTGATTTAAACGGCTTAATATTTTTAATAGTCCATTTTATATTCCGTATATTCAGATTATACTCTGTACACAACAGTTGGACCGCAGTCATCCATAGACCCGCAGTCATCCAAAGGCCCCGTAATCGACGCATACTTCCCGAGAAGTGAGTTTCCATCAAAAGATCAAGAGTCTCTTCACTAGGAGTCGACCGGAACATCTGAACTGGTAGAGAGAATCTTTTTTTAGTGCGAGGTTTCCCCTTCCATTCTATCTCAAAAGAGCCTCCACGAATTCCTTTGCGCCTTCCTTGTTTTCTTTTTATATTTTCTGAGACATTCCTTATAGAAGTCCCAGTATTGACTTTCTCTCGATGTTTTCGCTCTATTGAAAACAGACAAACATATTGTCGCTTCCCCTCAGCTTTCTTAATGGACAGTTCTCTCTCATAGAGGTATTTCAAGCCCTAATAAGAATATCCACCATTGAATCCAGATCACTACCCGTGTCGGGGAGTCCTAGAACTCTAGTTGGAATGCTTCTTTCCAATACTTCCTTAGATATGTGCCATACTGTACACCTAGGATTACTGAAGACGTATTGTTTTGTACGCTATTTGCCGTAGGCACTTGGCGAAACACACTTATACTTAATAAACACATTTTTATTAATCATTTCGACTTGTTAGGTCATCATCAGGAGTATCTACTGATTTGTATTAGTAAAAATTTTTGTTATATAGTAGAGAAAAGCAAAATATAAATAAAAAAAGGAGGGATAAAAAATAAGCATAAAAATTATCCACGGATCGCGCAAGTAGGCGATGAGTAATAGGTTGAGTAACAAAATTCTAATACAACCCGATTCATATACAACCCAAAGGCAGACGTTAAGATACCTTAGAATCTTACGAAATTAGAAAATCAATATTTCTTAACCAAAATATTCTTAACGAACAGAGAGAAATCCGGTTCTCACCAATTACAGACCCCGCCCTTTTCTATTCTCACCTACGCAATAATATACCTTGAATTTTGTTTCTCAACCGTTGACTAATTTTTATTGCTTAATTTTTGTTCCTCCTACTATATAACAAAATTTTTATTTATGCAAATCTGTAGAAACTCCTGATGATGACCTAACAAGTGGAAATCGATCGAGTGATTTTTTAAACTTTTTGAAAATTATTCAAAATAATTCTGCGAAACAAAAAAAAACAAGTGATTAATAAAAATGTGTTTATTAAGTATTTAAGTGAAGACGTATTGATTTGTATAATTTGGAGATTGAGCTTAAACGTTAGATACCGATGGTCAGAGAAGGAATGCTCTTTCGCCCTCCTCCATTCCCTGATCATAGGTGCAATAAAATCGGAGACCAGAGTAACATCAAGAACCTCCTGACTCTTTCTATTAATATAGGTGGGTTCCAGACCTATATTACTAATATTGAGGTTAGTTTTTAAAAAATATTGAAAAAGTGACTCACCCCTATCATTGATGTCCGAGCTATTCCAGATAGTATGGTGCGCGTTTGTGTGGCACTCAATAGGGACATAATAATTTTGGATTTTAATACGAACGCACTCTTGAACGTGTTTCATGATCTGTCAACGTCAAAACGTCAGTAAAAATTAACATTTTTACCATGGTAAAGTACACGAATGAGCAACATTTGGAAATTATAAAAACTTGCTACCACAATTGTGAGTCGTTGGTCGCAACTTTAAAAGCACTTATTCCAATTTTCGGTCGTAATAGTCGTCCCATCAAACAGGCGGTGTGTGCTATTGTGCATAAATTCGTGTCAAAATATTTATTATTGGATATTCCTGTGCCAGAAAGACAACGCTCCGATCGAAGTACTGAAAATATCGCAGTCGTAAGTGCTTCAGTTCACAATGAGCCAAATCAGTCGATTCTACGCCATTCACAGGAATTGGAAATTTCTCAAACAACATTGTAGCGAATTTTGCATATAAAGATCTTGGCTTCCACCCATACAAGATCAACCCAAGAACGGAAGCCCCTTGATCATTTGAAGCGCCAGAACTTCTTCGATTGGGTTCTGCAAACGTTTGAAGAAAACCATTGAATTTCATCGAAAAATCATCTTAGCGACGAAGCAAATTTTTCACTTAGTGGCTTTGTCAATAATCGCGTTATTGAACAGCAATAAACACACATGTGATTCAAGAGACTCCATTACAACCACAAAAAATGACCGTGTGGTGTGAATTTCATGCCGGAGGTAATCACACTACAACGTCTATATAGGAATTAATTATCGGTTAACCAGAACCATCACGGGTTCTTAATTAAGAGCTAACTAACCAATACAATTTAAAAAAAATTAAAATAGACAAGAATTAAAAAATTTCAAACAATGAATTAACTATATTCTATCGGAAGTGTTTTGTGTTTGTATGTCTAATAATTTTTTTATTGTTTATATGTAAACGTGAGAAGCATGTATATTGTTGGGAGATGCAGCTTATAATAAATTTGTACTTTGTTTCGTATCACTTGCCACAAATATAATGAAACTAAAATTTTAAATTTAAAAACAACCTCGACCCGCTTTAACTCGAACAGTTCGACCAATTTTTCCATTGGATTTTTATTTTCCTGATTATATTCAAAAACGCTTGATTTTTTTTTTTTTTTGAAATTTTTTTTTAACCTATTTCTGTATCTACACTGCAGTTCACTTGAATAGGAACGACCGTGTTTTTGAAAATTTTAAAATCGGTCTAACATTTTTTCCGTTGAATTATAAGTTTTTGAATAACCAGTAAATATTAAAGAAAAAAAAATGTATGTTTACACGATTAATTGTGCTTTGTGGTTTTTTGTAAAAAAATGATAAATTTGGATGTTCACTTGAATAAGAATGATTAACAAATTTTAATAAAATGTTATTTGTTTGATTAAAAATATAATTAAATTCGATTTGTTTTTAACAATTAATTAGATTTACATAAAGAACTTCATACAACCTGCTAGAGATGAAGCCATACAAATAATCTAGTGAAATCTCCTTCCAAGCTACATTTATCGCCCTAATAAGGTTTTCTTTTCTGTAGAATTGTCGACCACCTTCGCAAACTTTCCGAGCAAGCAAACCCCACACGTTTTCCATGATATTGAGATCAGGAGAATATGTTGCTGCGATATCCATGATTTATTCATTACAATGACCCAAAAGTATCATTAAAATGAGGAAATACTTTTTCAACGATGCATTTGTAAGTTGATGCGATCATTTTTCCGGTTAGAAATGACAAATATCCCTGATCATAAAATGATACAGCTTTCTACACTATAATGCTTCCTTTGCGGCTATGTTGTTTTGCTAAACACTTTTCCTTTTTCCCTCTAAATCCATCGGGGCAATCGAGGTTAAATATATTTTCATCAGAGAAAACGGCACGTTTCGATTTTTCAACCCATGTCATATGTAGCCTCGAGAAATGTAATCTTTTCTTCTTCCACTCCTGATTTAGAGGCGGTTTCATTTGAAGCTTTCTTCGAATAAGGTGATCTGGTTTTTAATGACTCCACACTGTTATTCGGCTCGCTTCACACCAGCTCAAAAGTTCGGCTTTTATTGTTTTTTATCTGAAATTCCTTGTAGAGAATATTTTTCACAGTGTAGCATTTGAATTTGGACTATTTCTTCCTTACTAAGTTTTTAACTCGACGCATTTTATATTTTTTTATGTTAAAACGGTAAATTTTTTCAAAAATATTAATTTAATTTAAGTTTAAATTTGCTAACACTTCCACTTTATTGATAACTATGATCGTTTCTGTTCAAGTGAAACAAACAAAAATATACTTTTTCAGAAAAAAAAACAAATAAAATAAAATAAAATTCTTCGAGCCTACTCGATTATTTTGCTTTAAATATTTTGTCATTTTGAACAAGTGACATCCTGTAAAAAAAACCTTGGAATAGTTAGACCGATTTTAAAATATTCCAAAAATAAAACGGTCGTTCCTATTCAAGTGAAGTGGAGTGTATGTATTGCAAACATGCAACATGAATACCTATTCGAAATTACCTTTGTGTTACAGTTTACGTAGGATTTATAATGGAAAACTTTCTATATGTTCTCTATATACCCATATCTACGACTACTTCTCGAAATAACCAAAACGTGACCAGATTTTATTCTTTGTGAATAAAATCTTTTTGTGCATGTACAAAAATTATTATGAAATATTATTTATAGGTTTATTATAACGAGTTCGATCAGGACTTTGGATTACGTTACGTAAACTTTACGAACTCGTATATCGAAGTATAATTCTGATCAGTTTCGAAAGATTACAATTTACATTAATTTAGCAATTATTCGACGGTATTTAAAAAATTCCTCCAGAATCTAGATTTTGATAAATATAATGATTGTTGTAAGATATAAAATAGAATTTAGCATTTTCACGATTTGTTTGAAATACAGATACGAAATTTACTGTTCGAAAAATCATTTTGATTCGTCGCAAATACACTCGTACATACACCCGTACATACACAAAATCTAGTTATCAATTTTCATTCGTATACAGACACGCAATTTTATTGTATAATATATTGGGAAGGGAAACAATATTTTATCCGGTGGAAGGAGTTAGGTGGAATTTATTTATAGAAATTCGTATATTTTTTGTGTATAGCCACAAGGCTTTATTTATAATTGTTATACGAGGGCAAATCAAAAAGTCTTGCAATATCATATGAAAAAAAAAGAGTGAGTGAGACAGCAATATTTTTATTTTTCGACATAATCTCCTTTAAGGTTTATACATTTGTCACATCGATCAATTAACTTGCCTAAACCCTCTAAAAAAAAATTCTTTTGCACCATAAAATATTAATTTACAACAGACTGTACTTCATAGTCACTGGAAAATTTCCGGCCCCTTAGTGTTTTTTTCAAATTGGGTAACAGAAAGTAGTCACTGGGTGCCAAGTCTGGATTGTACGGTGGATGCGGAATTTCCACGAAGCCGCAGTCCTTTAATGCAGCTTGAGCAATATTAGCCTTGTGCACTGGTGCATTGTCGTGAAGAAGCAAGATTTTTTTCCTAATTTTCCTTGGCCGTTTTTCCCGGATCGTTTTTTTGAATTTTCGCAAAACCTCTGCGTAATATATGCCTGTGATTGTAGTTTTCGGTGGCATATAATCGATTATCAAAATTCCTTCAGCATCCCAAAAAGTGTTGCCAAAACCATACCAGCAGACGGTTGAGTTTTGAATTTCTTTTGTGGTAGTTCACTACGTTTAATCCATTGCATCGATTCTTGTTTGGATTCCGGATCCCAGTGATGAAGCCATGTTTCATCGCCTGTTATTATTTTATCCAAGAAATTTTCTGGATCTTCATTGTACATATCTAAAATCGCCTTTGAAGTTTGAACACGCATTTTTTTTTGTTCTGCATTCAACAAACGGGGAACCCATCGCGCATTTACTTTCGACATGTGAAGGTGGTCATGTAATATAGTATATGTGGTACCGTATGAAAGAGAAAGTCTCCACGCTAACCGCAGAATAGAAATACGCCGGTCCTCCAATACAATAGATTCGGCCAAAATTACGTTTTCACGGCTAATAGCATCTGCTGGCCGACCCGAGCGGTTGTCGTCTTCTAATGACTCCCGACCACTTTTGAATAATTTTACCCACCTTGTTACTGTGGCATATGATGGGGCAGATTCGCCGTAAACTTTTGATATATAGTTGAATATATAAATTGCATTTCGTCCATCTTTACAGAAAAATTTAATAGCGGCGCGATATTCAATTTCATTCATTTTAAGAAAAATTCAAAACACGTGTTACTAAATTGACAAAAACAAACGAACTGTAAAATTTACATCGAAATGTTCTTCTAGAAGTTTCATCGCGACAAAAAATGGTTTTGAAAAATATATTGTTGTCTCACTCACTCTTTTTTTTCATATGATATTGCAAGACTTTTTGATATACCCTCGTATGTTCAACTTTTTGTGTAACATGATATTGCGACTTTAATTTAAATAATTAAACAAAATTTAGCTCTGAAATTTTACAAATGGTTTTGTAGCAGCTTAATCTTTGATAGGCATTTTTAATTTGTAATCGAACACGACCAATAAAATAAGATGTTATCAGTCGGGAAATTCAAGATCCTATAGGCTGAGGTGATTTAGAGAATAAAGAGAAGGTTTGGTATATATCGATGCTACAAATTATCTAAATTTAACTTTAACAGGAAGTCAATCTCACATTTTATGTAAAACGCCTTTCCTAAAAGTTGTAAATCTTTCTAAATAAAGTAAATTTACAAGGTGGCCACATTCAGTTGAAACTTGCTAAACAAAAAAAAAAAATAAAATTTATTTAAATCTAATTCGTTGAATTAACTTTTTCATGTGACCTTACGCTATTCGCCCCTATTCTGTCTTTCGCTGGGAATAGGGAATTGGGAAAAATATTTTCATAGCATTTTTGTCTAAATTGTATTTTTCTGGCCTACTGAGGGAACATGTTTGGTGTTAGTATTTTTGAAACAAAGTGAAATGGGAAAATATTTTTCCCATTAAACATTTTGTGGAGCAAAAGTTTCCCAATTCACTTTGTTTTGAAAATTTTTGTACTAAACTTATTCCTTCAGTAGGCCAGAACAATACAATTTAGACAAAAATGCTATGAAAATATTTTTCCCAATTCCCTATTCCCAGGGAAAGACAGAATAGGGCCACAGGTTACAAACGAAAAGTCTCCACGCGAGGTAACTTTTCAATTTAGTTGTCAAATGTCATTATTTGATATTTAATGCAAATGTGTTATTTTGTACAAATTTGTACAAATTTTTACGTGACACTTTTTTTTTTTATTTTTAAACATTTCGTAGTTAATAATAACCATCCATATAATTTTCCATTATTTTAATTTAATATTTCCTTTATCCACGAAAAGTCGACAATTTACTATTTCGAATAGTCAGTCGTAGCTTGTTTTGTTGATGTTACTGCTACCTATGAATGTTTATTGTGACTTACTGAGCAATTTCGTTTAGTTCATAATTTGTAACAGGTGTTGGTCATGTGATTGGTGAGGGATGCCTTAGAGTGAACCAAGTTCTTATAACAGCACCATTCTTAGTGAATCCGGATTTTCATAATCATTTTTATATTCAATGCGACGCATCGACAACAGGAATCGGCGGAAAATGATGACGAACATCCAGTGGCTTTTATGTCGCATAAACTTAACTAGGCTCAAAAAACTACAGTGTTACAGAATTGGAGTGCCTTGCAGCAATTTTAAGTATTAAACGTCTTAGACCAGATATTGAGGGTTACCCTTTTACAATAATAACTGACCGCTCAAGTCTTCGTTGGTTGATGGAGCAAGGGACCTGTCTGGTCGATTAGCACGATAGTCAATTCAATTACAATCATTTCAATCTATTATTTTTCAATATAGAATATCGAAAAGGATCATTATACGTGGTACCAGATAGTCTTTCGCGAGTCCATATTGATGAATTAGATGAAGATGATGAATATGTGGCAAGGTTTAAAGTATTACAACGGAACTGATTGGTGGTCGAATATACTGGAAAACAGGAAAAGACTTCAATACGGACCTACCAAATTGGAAGTTAATTATTCCGATAACTTTAATAATCACATTTATGTAAGCTGCTCATAATCCTCCGACAGCGACACCCCAGGATATTAGACGAACAGTAGAGGTATTACAGCGATACTGTTATTTTTCCAACGTTCGTTTCAGATGTGAGAAAATTTGTAAATGGTTGTGAAATTTGTAAATGTTCGAAAGCCGTAAACTACGTAACTAAGCAAGAAATGGGAAAAGATGATGTAATTTGATGTAATTCGACCATGGCAAAGATTGTATTTGGATTTTCTTGGTCCATACCTGCGCATTAAAAATGGGTTCACGCATATTCTGATGCTAGATCAATATGGTAAATTTCCGCTATTCTTTCCGATTCGAACAGCTTCGGCGGTAAAAGTTATTGAGATTATAGTGAATACGATTTTTTTCTATTCAGTGTCCTTGAGAGGATTTTGACAGACAATCGGGTTCAGTTTAACTCAAATATTTTTAAAGAACTGTTGAATAAATACGGAATTAAACATAACTTTACGGCAAAATATTCTCCACAAGCCAATGCTTGTGAGCGTGTAAACCGTTCCATCTTAGCCGCTGTAAGCGCATATATTCAAGACGACCACCAAATGTGGGATAAACATTTCGACGAAATAGCTGGTGCGCTTCAAAACGTGGTTCATTCAAGTACAGGGTTTTCATCTGATCTTTAGTTTTTGGCAAACACAAAACACAATACAGTGCAACTTATGATTTGTTGAGGAAGCTTAACATATTGAATGACAATCAAATGCCCACGAATGAAAATATAGACCGGTTATCAGCTGCTCAAATGATTTGAATTACAACTTACGTGCCAAGCCACGAGCATCCACCTCAGTTCAAGAAGTATTGCGGCAAAACTCACGCAAAAATTTATACCAGCGATTATTATGAAAAAGAATGGAAATGTTGCATACGAAGTATCCAGCATAGATGGAAAACCTTAATGTGTATACGCTAAAATGTAGGTGTATTAGTGAACTTTGCTTTGACAATTTGTATTTAACATTAAATATCCAAATTCCATTTGAATATAAAACGTTGATATCTTAAATAAATCACAAAGTAAGACCCGACTCTTTGAGACTATCTCATGGGTGTGAGTCGTCCCCACGTTACCTGTTACAGATTATTAGTTTCGCTGTTACAGACTGACAAATCTTGAGTATCACACGGAATCCCGGTCATACAATAATTTGGTTAATACTCTTGTAGCGCAGTGTACTGAAGGTAATTACCACAACGCAAAACTCGTAGAGTCACATTTGTTTAAAACAATTTTATAGTAGATAGTGAAACAAGTTTTTAATTTCCCCTCCATGCCAAGGAAAATTTATTAAAATAAATCGGTATGGTCATTATGTGATTAGACGCAGCAAGCTTACATAGCTGTTTAAAGTGTTTGAAAATATTTAATTATATAGTATATACAAAAAACAAAAAAAAAAAAAAAACAAATACACATTAAAAATTATAAAGAGAACAAACAATTATGTGCGGCCCAAAAAATTAGGTTACAAACAAGATTCAAAGTGTTGGCGATCAATTAATGATCCTCTGGTGGATTTTTTAATAAATGTTCCCTCCTCGACAGGACGAACCACTCGATCTTTTTACTGTCCATTATTCCACAAAATACAATTTGGCCCTCGAGACGTTCTTATTAGCTTTCCTCACCTACTGGACACAGTTCTTTTAACGACGAATTTTGACCGCTTCATATGATTGCAACTTGGCACAGCTGATAGCTGCATTTGTTGTACCTAACAAAAATGTAAAAATTGAAATTTATAAAATTTCACTGGTGCCATTATAATTAAGCCACACAGAAAGGCGCACTTTTATTTATTTGTAAACTGAAATGAATAATTACCGCCATGTATGGATGAAAAAGAAGAAATAAGTTACTTCTTCCTTTTTATATAAACAAAAACGGGGATTCCTCATTTTTTTCAGGCCGTTTGACTAATTGGGATGAAACTTCATACCTTAACTTTTTCCATAAACTATTGGAGACCCAGTAATTTTTGACCGGAGATCGGTAAACCGGAAGTAGTAAGAGTAGTATTAGGAGCTTTTCGGCTTTTGCAAATATTTTGAAAAGTTAGCAGTCGGTCGATGAGCAGATGGACTTACACGGCGGTCCCCTTTTGTCTTTGACGTTTAACAACGCGTTAAAGTAATCAACTAATCACCGACTGAACTCGATTCAATTTGTTAACCACGCATTAATATTATAGTGAGGGAAATATGTCGTAAAAAATTAAAAAATAACAAATGAAAGGGACTCACCTATTGCAATATTCTGGCTATCTCTGGGAATAAAGGAAAAAATATTTTCATAACATTTTTGTTTGAATTATGCATTTCTCGACTATAGATGGAATCAGTTTGGTGTAAATCTTTTAGGAAATAAAGTGGAATGGGAAGCTTTGTTTCATAAAAATTGTATTAGGAAAAGTATCTAATTCCTGTAATAACTTTGTTTCGTAAATATTTACATCAAACTGATTTCATCAGTAGGCCAGAAAAGTACAATTCAAAAATACAAAAATGCTGTAAAATATTGTTTCCAATTCGCTATTCTCAGGTAAAGCTATAATTGGGCCACTATGGTCTGTATGGACTTACCTACTTCTTCTTATTTGCCGGACAGAATTTCCTCCGCGTTGCTTGCCCTCAACTATAATATATCTTTACAGCGTGTTACTTTTGTCCATATCCCTGAAGAATATGAACGTATTGCGTCCCAAAAAATACATAACTCTACCGCATTGTATCCGATTGACTTATTTCTTCTTCTAATAAAAAACACAATCACAGTACCCGCTCTTGCGTTCTCGCTCGTAGAGACGCTGTAGAGGCGCTCGATGCAATTCATTGTAAAGCAAAGCAAAAGTAAAAAATACTAAATTCAAATTAATTGTGATATTTATGGAGTCCAACTCCAACCCGGATGCAATCCGATAAAAAGAGTAGTTTGTCTACTTTGCTGCCATCAGTCTATTTCTGGTTTCTGTTAAAATTAATCCACCTGTAGAAAACAGTCTCTCTGATCGTACTGAAGTACCGGGTATGACTAAATACTTTTTGGCGAGACCATATAATAATTGCGATGACTCCCAAAATCGTGTGAGATGGAGGTAGCCGGCTGGTCATCTTCATCTTCATTTTTTTGTTTTATATTACGACTGAGTCTTGTACCCATTTAGTAATTTACATTGCATAATAAAATATTTTGATTAGTCGGCGTAATCAAGAGATTATCCCCCGTTTCCCCACAGTAAGTCTACTGACCTCCTGGTCGCGGAAAGTCCAGTGGTTTGGTTCTTTGCAGTCTTCTTCTTGGTATGGTAGTCAGCATACAGCGAATGTCCCGATTTTTTTTTGTTTGTACAAGCTCGATTTTTATATCTCGATGGAGCTTGTCGTTCCAAATGTACCACGGTGCATTAACAATACATCGCACAATTTTATTTTGAATTGCTTTTATGATTTTGATGTTTGTCTTCTTGGCACAACCACAGAGTTGGCTACCATATGTCCATAAAGGTTTTAGAATTTGTTTGTATAGCAGCAGTTTGTTATGGATCGCTAACTCAGATTGTCTCCCTAAGAGCCAATGCATTTTTCTAAATTTTATGTTTAGTTCATGCCGAGATATTTAGCAGTGTTTGTATGCGGTACTACTATCGAGTTTATCATTATTAGTATGTGATTAACTTTTAGATTTGTAAAGTTCACTTTGATTGATTTTGCTTCATTTAATTTGATTCGCCATTTCTTTGTCCAAAGACATATCTAGTTAGTAGCCGTCTGTAATTTACTAACTTACTGCTATAACAAGTATTGCCGTTTCATCGGCAAAAGTCGCCATTGTTGCTTATGTAGTTGGTATATTTCTAGTATGTATAGGAGATAAAGGATTGGCCCAAGAACACTCCCTTGTGGTATTCCTACTGTTATTCTTTTTAGTTGGGAGTATTCATTCTCATGATTTACTCGGAAGTGCCTCTCTGATATGTATGATTTTAAAATTTGAAAAAATTGGTTCGGAAGATCTCGATGAAGTATGAATTCTAACTGTATATTTGTTTTTTTTCTCGTGATTTCTTGATTACATCAGTAATTCAATGTACTTGTTCTATAGTAGAATGTTTTCCCTAAATCCAAACTGATGTGAGGAGATAAGATTCCTTTCTTCGATAATTGGTTTTAGTCTTTTAAGAAGAACCATTTCAAATAGTTTCGATAATGTTGGTAGCAGAGGAATTCGCCTATATCATTCGGTGTTTTGTTCGGCTGTTTATTTATTGGGGTGATATTTTCCTCTTCCGTTTGTTTGGGGTAAGGCTGGATTGTTTCTTCGAGGTGATTTGCAAACAAACCTGCTTTTTGTTTAGCATTTCGAGCCCAATTTTCTTTATTTTTAATTGGAGGAACCTAAAGTTTGGGTCTTTTGAGATTCTTAATTGCTTTCCATAATGATTAATCAGTATCTTTTTGCCCCGTTAGAGTGCTGAGGTATTTGTTAACTGACTGATTTTTAATATCTTTTATTAGGTATTTTAATTTGTTACACAAATGGTTAAATACCCTCTTATTTTCCGGGTTTCGATGTTCTTGCCAATTTTTCGGTGCTTTTCTTTTATTTTTAAGAAGTTCTCTCACTTTCTCTGGATAGCAGTATTGCGCTTCATTTTCATACTATTATTAGGAGTGTTTTTTCACGCAGCACTTTGGATATTATGGATGAGTTTATCTAGTTCGTCTTCTATTTGGGTTGGTCCCTGTATTGCGTTCTGCAGACTAATTCTTTCTGTTAGCTGTGTTTGAAAGAGATCCCAATTGGTTTTGAATGTCGTTAATTTCGGGTTGCTCTCTTTCATAATCATTGTTTGGCTAAGTATCATAATAACCGGTGAATGATCTGATGATAGACTTTCACTGTTCTCTATATGGATATAATTATTTGAAATCCCTCTTGTAATAAAAAAGTCTATAAGATCTGGAGTCTTATATCCGTAAGCCAATAGGCTGGTGTACCTCCTGAGTGAAACTTGCATTTTAGTTGTTTGCCTGGTGGAAACAGTTCTTTTCCTCTAGCAGTCGTTAACCGTGATCCCCTCCAATTAAAAAGACACTTCCTAGTGTTTTGAAAAGATTAGTATAATCTTCTATTTTCGATTTTGTCTTGGTTGTCGAAAGTTAGCATGAATAATGGGAGACCTCTTCTCATGATTTGTCTCCCTGTTTTCTCGTCTCTTTTTCCTGATGATGTTGACTGCAGCGATTATTTTCAGGCCTTTGTTTTGCAGGTCCTCAATAATTTCATCTTTTGAACAAGTTGGATGGATACCTCTTGCCATTACTTTAATTGGTCGATCATTTTTATCCTCGTAGGTATACCACTGGTGACCTTCAGAATTTAGTTTGTTAGTTAGAGCTTTATAATCTCAGCGCCTGAAGTTAGAGCCTGAAGATACAGTTAGCTAAAGCTTTATAATCTTCAGGCTGTGTTGTGTTTATTTTGTAAATGTTACTACTGAGTCATATTACCTTGTAGTCATTTCGTACTACTTCTTTCATCAGTTTCTGAATAGTACCGTAATTTGCTATTCCTAGAATATTGACGGGGGTGGAGCCTTTTTCCTCTTTTCTGGCTCATGCACTTTTGATACATTAGTTGCATTGACAGTTTTAATGTGACTTTGAATTGGCTCAACTTATGGTGATTGGTTTCTGTTTTGATGTACTTGAATACTTGAAATATGTTGTTCACTAATGCTGAGTTTCCAGCGTTGTTGTTTTTATTTAACAACCCCCCCCCCCCCCCCCTTTCGCATAGAGTTTTCATTCTTTAACACGGCAACTTCATTGTTCAGCTGCGCAATTGATTTCTCCATTTGTTCAAATTTATTTATTAATTCCGCGTTGTTTATTATAACTGTTTGTGCACTGGGCGTGGCTTCAGAAAATCGCTTGAAGTTTTTATGCTTTATAGAAGAGGTATTTTCCTTCTCATTGTTCTTAAGTTCACACAGTGTGGTGCCCTCTGGCGGTGGAGTTGTAGGTGGTGTTATATGAAGTGCCGTACTTCTTCTACCAAAGGGCCACTATCGCTTGTTCCGTGCTTTCAGTATAGTACTAGGAAAATGATCAGCCTGGTTGCATACCGATAATTTCCTTTGCAATGTCGCGTTGCTCCCTCCAGAAACTGTGGAGCAGCCCGATAAATCGGGGTGGGATTTAGAATCTAAGTTTTGACCTATATGGAGTATGTTATTGTTTATACCCGACATCTCATCTTTCTTCTTCATTTGATTCAGATGATGATGTTCCAGTAGCAGTATTAGTTGCTTTTAATAATTTTTTCAAAGAAGGGATAGCGCGATTACAGGCCATGTCATCTTGAAAATTTATAATTTTAAACCGAGGATCGGGAATTGTTGAAATTGCCATAATGGGGTGGTGTTATTTCATTTTACGCACTTTATCTGTTCTCGAAGACAATATAATGTTGGAATTATTTTGGTGATAGTCATGTAGTTCTCACCGCAAATATCTTTAGTAACATATTCGAACGGATGCAAGATTAAAATTATGTTTTGAATTAAATTATATTCTGATCTTTTTTACTTTGGTTTTTATCAATTGTAATGGTGTATTGTGATTGTTTCGTATATTGGTCTATTTCAGCACTCTCGAATTAAATACACGACGTACTAGGAAGTTAGGGTTTCGTTACCTTTATACTCTATTGGAAAGCAGGCGGATTGAACTAAACGTAGTACGGTATTTAATCCAATTTTTATTTCTTCTGCATTCAAAGACCCAGTTATCCTTGAATTTTTGAAGCAGCAATTGTTGATGAAACGATGTATATAACCCATACCGTTTTGAATTGTGACCAATGAATTTTTACAATGTATTCGATCTAAGAGATCGTCAACAGGATCAGCGCTTGCAGTGGTGGCAGTGAAGTTAGATTTTTCTTCGATGACCTCCATTGACTCTGTAAGTTTCTGTGAATTATTTCAAGCTTCTAAATCAGGAAAAGTTCCTCTAGAAATCAAATCGGCTGAGTTTATTTTTGATTCTACGTGCAGCCATTTAGTTGGATCGGTTCTTGCTTGAATATCGGACACACGGTGTGCCACGTAGGTTCTCCATTTGGACGATGAAGACCTAATCCGAGGAAGAGTTATCATGGAGTCTGTCCAGGAATAACATGTCTCGACCTTAAATTTTAAAATACCGAATTTTTTTTTCATAAGTTTGGCCAGAAGTTGTGCTGCACAGAACTCAAGTCGGGGCAATGTAACGCACTTTAAGGGACCGACTCGCGATTTTGAACACATTAAGTTAGCAACACAACCCTTCAGACCTAAGAATCGTTAATAGACAACGGCACCGTAAGCCTTTTCGCTAGCATCAGCAAAATCATGCAGTTGAGTTCCTGGATATTTGTTGCTATCGTTGCTATGATGCTATGTCCTGGCGATTATGTCATAGTTGCATACAAAGGAGAGTATTTTTCTTGGTCTGTACTGGAGGGACGACCCTATTTATTGTAAGGAAGAAGAAGTATATAGCGTTATCAGCCCACCTTCTCTATTAAATGCCAGAGGAATATATGCGGTTCCTGAAATCGAAGCCTTCCAAAAGAATAACTTTAAATGATTTTAGTAAAATTATTACTTATCTAGTAAGTACCTAAATTGATTTTCTAAAGCATATCCTAGCTATGAATTAGAAGGACATAATTTATTTATTTAACTTAACGTTTAATAAAAAATAATAAGTTTTTGTTGTTTCAGTCTTGAATATGTTCCGCTTAAAGTTTACAGTGCCGATAATACGACCAAGAGCTGCCAGAAATTAAATCAAAAATAAATCACATATGCCTCGCATAATAAGAACATACACTTTATGCAATGAGTGAAGTGAATAAAAAAAAGTAAACAATTTTTTCAAGTAAATAAAACTTACTGGCAAAGTTTAGAGCAAGTACTTACTAATTTAACCAAAAATTTCGCAGGATTTACTTAAAATTATGTGAATAAAGACTACCTTCTACTTTTACATGACATTTCAACAATTGACAAATACAAGTAAAGTAGATATCAACTTTCAATGGTAAAAATGAGTAATTTATTAACACCTACAGCTGCGGCAAAAATAATAGTAGTGAATGAACCAAGATTATTCAATAAAAATTGCCTTGAAAACAAAGCGTAGTTTTTAAAAAAAATTGTTTTCCAAATTTCCATTATTTATTACCTAATAAGAAAATAATTTCATAATTTTGTTTAAATCACATTTTAATAACAAAAAATACTCCAATTATATTTCATTACATTTATGGGTGGGTAAAAAAATAGTAGTGACAACAAATTTCGCGTTTTGAACTAACAAAAACGAATATAATAATAACTTAAATTAAAATTCAAATTTCATAATTTTGAAATATATTATTTTAGTATTTGGTAGAATGTCCTTTGTTCTTAATTACAGAATTACAACGATTTTTCATTGAATGAACAAGTTTTCGACATCTTTCTACAGGTATCGCATGCCACGCATCCTCAACAGTACACCATAGCTGCTCTTTATTTGTGGATTTAGCTTTTCACACAGCCTTCTTAATATCAGTCCATAAGTTCTCGATTGGATTCAGGTCTGGAGATTGTGGAGGCCAGTCCAGAACCTGAATTTTGTTTGTGCTAAACCAATCTTTTGCTTTCTTACTGGTATGTTTCGGATCGTTGTCCTGCATAAACACATATCTGATGGGCATTTCTTCCTCTGCATAAGGCAGCATAGTACTCTGTAATATGCTAACGTATATATCAGCATCCATATTTCCCTTGATCCAGAATAACGGACCTACTCCGTAGTAAGATCATTATACTACAACCACCATGTTTTACAGTAGCAAAAGTGTTTTTTTGATAGTATGCAGTATTAGGAGGACGCTTAACATAAAGTCTAGAACCTCGATTGCCATACAATACCACTTTACTTTCATCCGACCATAAAATGTTATACCATTTTTCAACGGGCCATTTTACATGTTCCTTGGCGAATTTTAACCGTTTCTCAATATGTCGTTTTGTCAATAATGGTACTTTTCGTGGGCTTCGGGCATTTAATTTTTTGTCGACAAGGCGATTTCTCACTGTACGAATACTTGCTGGCACATTTAACTCCTTTTTAATCTCTGTTGCAGGCATAAATGGGTGGCTTCTCGAAAATCGCACAATGCGATTTACCCATTTTTCCGATAATAACGGTTTTCGACCTCTCATCTCAGCATTTGCCACATACTTTTTGGCATTAGAGATCATCGTTGGTGAGCATCCAACAATTTTTTGAATATCTACATATGTTTTGCCTTGTTCCACCAATCTGATAATTTGATCTCTCTTTTCGGATGTACAATGCTTACCACGACCCACTATTTAGATAAAAATAGCAAAAATTCTTATAGTAAATAAATAAATATTACATTTGTTAAATAGAAAACTCACTGATAAATAGAAAAAAAATGATAAAACGCGACTTTTAATTAAGCAGAATAAACTATTCAACAGTAACTAATATTCACTACTATTATTTTTGCCTCTTCTATATTTTACGTTTGTTATGTGGAATGGAAAATTTATCGTAACCATAAAAATAAAACAAACACCTATAGTTTCTAGAAAAGTAGATCGCTACAGCAAAGTTTTTATGAAATGCAAAAAAGGACAGATATAGTTAAGTATGAAAAATTCGAATATGTTGCAATTATGATGTAGCACTACTATTATTTTTGCCGCAACTGTATTAACACCTATATAATATACATTAAATGAAGATGTTTCACTAAACAGGTTACCTGAATGACATTCTTTGTAGTGACTAATTGTCAACTGATTTGAACTGCTCGTTCTTGTCGTACTCGAATTTTCTTTATTCGGCGGCGCTGAATTTATCGGTTTCCTCAGATCTATTGCATACCGAATTTCATAAGCATGATAATTCGGTGATTGTAAAATTATTTATTTATTTATTTGTTCATTGACATTACAATTTTGGTAAAGGAAAAGCACATATGGAAGCAATATAAATGAAGAACAACAACCACCAAAAAAAATAAAAAAAAAAATACTTCCATTAGCCATAAAAACCTCAGATTTTTTCAAAAAACAAATTCACTCCATGCTAGTACCCTCCGTATTGAGCTCAAGCTCATTTGTTACAGAGAACACTGCAAGAAGTGAATACTTACATACTACATACAAAAATAATACAAATGAAAAAAATTATTACAAAAATAGTACTACATGTATTATCATTCAAGCGCGCCACGCTAAATAATCCGCTTTAAAAGATTTAGGCGACGCTGACCTCTTAATTTCTAGTCGAATAGAATTCCATAGAGAAATACCCCTAACAGAAAAGGATGTATTTAAAGACCTACACAGATTTATAGGGGGAAGTAAACGTAAATTAGAAGAATGGGACTACTGAACAATAACTTGTTAAATAAATAGGGAGGTTGATTCGATCTGAGAAGCTAAAAATAAAAAGACACACATGAAGTTCATAGAAGTTAACCAAACTACAGCCAAGAGTCGAATTTAAGAAGGGAGAAATGTGATCATATTTCCTAATACTAAAAATGAAACGAGTACAAGCATTGAAACATCTTTGGAGAACATTCATATTATCCTGAAGCATTCCAAACAAAACAACGTCACCATTAAGAAAATGTGGAAAAAAAAGCGAGAGGAACATACGCTTTTTAAAACTACTATCGGCGAGCCCTACAACCTTATACAAACAACTAAGCATTCCAAAAACCGTTTTACTAACCTTAACTAAATGATCACCCCAAGTAAGAGTTTTATTAGAAATTAACCCTAAATTTCTAACTGTATTAGAGAATGGAATTAAACAATCACCGAGAAAAATTCCAGGAAAAGAGGAAGTATTTAAAGATTTTTTATAGATTATAATAGACTGGGATTTACTAGCATTAAGAGCGAGTCGGTTAGATAATGACCAACTATAAATTCTTTCCAAATCATCGTTAATTAAAGAAATATTAGAGTGAATGGAATCATTATCTAAGCGACTACTCCTATATATTTGGACATCATCAGCAAATATATGAAAAGGTGAATGACGAATGGAACATGCAATGTCATTAATATACATTGAGAATAGTAAAGGGCCAAGAATCGACCCCCGAGGAACGCCAGAAGAGACAGGTAAAAAGTCAGAAAAAGAATTGTCATAAAAGACTGCCTGAAAGCGACCCGAAATATAGTCTAAAATCAATTTAGCAGCAGAGAGAGAAAAATTAAAGTTTGAAATAAGCTTATTAAACAAAATTTGATGATTAATCGAATCAAACGCTTTAGAAAAATCTAACAGAGTAAGGCAAGTCATTTCTCTTTTACTCATACTACGACGAATATTATCACAAACATTCAGTAAAGCAGTGGTAGTACCGTGAAACCTTCTAAAACCTGATTGAAAAAGGCTAAGCAAATTAAAGCTATTAATATGAGATTGAATTTGGTTTTTTACTACCAATTCAAACGCCTTGGACAGAGAACTTAAAATGCTAATAGGGCGGAAATGGGAAAGCTCAGAAGGATTACTAATTTTAGGAATAGGAATAATTTTACTCATCTTCCACTGAGCGGGATATGAAGAGGTCGTTAAAATAAAATTGAAAATATGTAACAAATACCTTGATACAATAGGAAAAATGCGCTTAACTAATTTCAAACTAACCATATCTAAGCCAGTGGATTGCGATTTAACTTCCCAAATAGCAGAATGCAAATCAACAGTAGATATATTTGTAAACGAAAAAGAATTAAGGGGTTCGACGGACACTAAATCAATAATGGAAATATCATGAGTGTGACTAGAGTTAATTAGATAAAGGTTAAAATCATTTGCTTTGAAATCTACAGAAGTAGCCCCTTTGCAACTACCAAGGCCCAAGTTGCGCACGTTGCGCCAAAATATGTTAGAGGGAAGTGAGGGATCTAACTTATTCTTGAAAAAATTTTGCTTAGCGATACGAATTAAACCTACCACTCTATTTCGAGATTCCTTATAAGCTAGATAAGACAAAGAATTAGGGCTAATTTTCCAAAGACGATATTTGGAAAAACGAACAGAAATAGCACTCAAAATCTCTTGAGTCATCCAAAGGGGGGATCTAGGTCTAAAATAAATAGTAGTGAGAGGAACGCAATTATAAAATACATAGTTAATAGAGGAATTAAAATAGTCAATTTGGTCAGTAGAAGTAGAGGGAGAAAAAATATTATCCCAACAAATAGAGCCGCAAGTTGATGAAAGGTGAGATTCATCAATTTTAGAAAAATCCCTAAAGCTGAAACTTTTAGATGAAAATTATCATCAGTAGTGTCAGTGTCATTTGATGAACCTAATTTATTTCTACTAGCACTTCCTAAATCCGTAGTTTTTGAACTAAAAATATGAATAAACGGATTTAAAACAAATTTAATTACAATTTAATTACAAAGTTTTTCGATTAAAATTTATTTTAGCCTATAAACTGTTTAACTTACCATTATGATGTCAATTCAAATATTTTTTAAGATTTGATGTGTTCCCACATGTTTTCAATTTTTTAAAATATATTTTACAAGACGCAGAATGTATCAATTATTTAAAAAAAATACATACATCACTTGTTCCTCCCGGTTGTGTCATATTATTATTTAATGTTTAGATTTTATTATCCAAAACGTGAAAAAATAGCAAACTAGCAATGCAAGATCGATTAATAATGAACGTTTATGAAATATGTTATATACACCAATACAATAATGTACTATGTAAAAACAAGACAAACTACTTCCTTATCTAACAAATTCAAATTCTATACTATTTTACTATAATGGTCTCTTTCCTATGAAAATGAATATGAAAAATATTAACACGTTCGGTTTAAGTACAATTTAACATTTAATTTCTTGCATATTTTGTATACTAAATGCCAGAATATGTTAAAAAAAACAAAGTAAAATATAATTTCAGGCTTATAAACAGGGTGGCTGAGACCAAGTGTTACCAAATGAAAACGCTGTAATTTTTTTAATTTTGATTATTTTTTATTGTAATTTCGTGGAATATGTTGAAAACACATTACATTTTGTGAAAAACATGTTACTGCTCGATATGACCTCCTTTGGCTCTGATTATTTGATTCAGTCTTCCATAGAAAGCATTGCATGCTGACCGAACGTGGGCTTGCGGAATTTTATTCCATTCTCGAAAAAGAGGTGACTTCAATGCATCAACACTTTCGTATTTTTTAGTGGACACCTTACTCTCCAAAAAGGACCATATGGAGAAATCCATGGGATTCAAGTCTGGTGAATCAGCCGCGGAACGCAGTTTTGTAAAAATTGCTGTGTCGCTCGAGCTTTGTGTGACGGTGCCGAGTCCTGTTGGAATGTCCAACGGTTCGTACCAAAGTGTTTACGTGCCCAAGGTAGCAAAGCATCGTTTAGGATCTTTTGGCGGTACACCTCTTAGTTTACCTCAATGTTCTGACTCAATGTTCGATGAAAACCAGGGCAGCATAAGCTGGTGATTGCTTGCGCATAGCAACTCTTGTGTCCAAATTATCGTTGGACTTGTGCTCTAACCAAACACGATCATTTTGTTTATTCACATACTGTTGAATGGTGAAAATTTTCTCATCAGAAAAGACAATTTTTGGAATCTCATCACGTTCGGCCAAGGCCTTCAATGCTCTTGTTCTTTCAAGCCTAACTTTTTTTGTGCCTCCGTAAGATCTTGAACTTTTTGTATCTTGTAGGGCTTCAAGTGTAGTTCATTTTTCAATATGGTTTGAATGCTGTATCGTGAAACATGTAGACGTGGATAATTGATTGGCACTTTGACGAGGATTTCGTTCGATTCGTTTCTTCACGTTTCGTATCATTTCTTTTGATGTTGCTGTGTTTTTAGGACCGCCTCTGTTGCGTTTAACGATGCTACCAGTTTCGTTGTATCGAGTTGTGGTTCGATACACAAACATTTTATTCACATTCAAATGCTGGAGCTGACGAGCTATTGCTGTTTGTGAATTTCCACTGAAATACAGTGCAATTACACTATTACGTTTGAATTCCATTACGATTTTTTATGAAGATATTAATTTAGAACAATTATTTGTTGACCACATGTAAACAACTAGCAGAGTGAAGTCAGTAACATTTGGTCTCAGCCACCCTGTAATATGATACTCTCTCACTCTCAGTGTAATGTAGTACTTTGATTTTGAATTATTTTATGCGTTTGTCTAGACTTCTGTCCAAAAATAAATACCAGTATCGTAATAAATAGTATCGAGTCCAGTAAAGTATCGAGTACAAATTCTTGGTATCGTTAACAAAGTATCGATACTAGTATAGTATCGATACTATTTGAGGATCCCAAGGTGGATGGAATCACACATGGATTTGATTTTTGCAAGATGACCGTTGTATGTGCGGCATAATAGAACCCCCAACTGGTTTGCGATATCCAGGTCCAGTTACAAACTTAAATCGAAATTGTAACAAAATAAAACTAAAATATGAATAATTTATTTGATTCAGTGTCTCCGGAAATACACACGATTAAGCTATAGATTAGATGCAAATTTTGAAATCCCAGTAATGTTGGTCTAGACTTTAAGGAATATATTTCGAGTTAATATCAAAAACAAAATTCATTGGATTTCTTCACATATTCGTTGAGAAAATTTGTCGCCTAAAAATATTCATACACACCCCGACCGCAAATGAAATGCGAGCGTCACATAGCTAAATATGTACAATGTAATTCGAAAAATAATTTGTGTCACGTAGCTTTCAGTCATACACAAAAAAAAACTATAACTTCATACAATTTTCCATGTTCTTGGCAATTTTTCATAATAGCGTAGCAAACAACATAATTTCTAAACATAATATACATTATAACCTCTTTGTATGCATTTCGTATATGTACAGCTGGACCAGAACCGGGGGTATTAACATGGCATCATGTGGTAAAATTAAAACAAAAACGTGACAATTTGTAATCATCCAGGCGTGGATAATTTATTAAAACGACCGTTACATTTTTAGATATGTACCCCGTGCATCCGCACTCAATAAAATGCCCGATTGTGCACGTATTAATTGGTTTGGTGTATTGTATGTTTTATGGCATAAATTATGCAAATTAAATACATATCGTTAAATGGCCTGCTTTATATTTAAATATTCATGGATTACACAAAAAAAAAAAATTTGATTATAAATAAATTAAATGTAAATTATACTAAAAGCTGAATGCATATTATTTAACATTAAATATGCGGGAACAGTTTTATTTTATTACATCAAATACTGTAACATGCTACTCGCAAAACACATGAGATTTGAATTATTTTTAAATACATTCATAGTCAAATATTTTATTTTGGGGTTTCGGTTCTCCATTTGCTAAAAAATTAATTAAATTTTTTGAAAATTTATTATTTTACAAAACATTGCTGTAGGGATTACAAAATATTATTTAATAATTAATTTCCAACTGTCTTTCTTCTCTGTAAATATACCTCGGTTATCTCAGTTCATTCATGTGGTTTTCACTGATGAATGATTAATATATTTTGCAAAGTACAATTTAATTTTCAATTAAGTATAAATTACTGGTCAGCAAAATGTTAACAGAACTATTCTTTAGTATATGTCGACCTTTTATTTTACCATAAAATATTCAGTCTGCCATGGAATTTATTTCCACTAAATTTAATTTGGGTTGACTCAATTATAAAGTATCAATGAATGAATTCAAATTAAAAATAAATCTAATTATCTGTGATTGAAAATTCCTTCCTCCCCTTTATATAATACACAACACTTTGAATAACAAAGAGAATTTTTAAGACTCGAAATTTACCTCCCCATTGAAATATTTTCAAATTTCGTTTTTCAAAAATATTGTTCTTGTAATTCTAATTATTTTATTCAATTGTAATTAATTTTAATTTGATGTATATGGGAATGATGAATTTAAAGAATTTATTATGGTATTCGATTCCAAATGATAAAACATGACTTTAATTTTATATTTAGTTTTCTCGAGATGAAAATATTCGTTCCCTTTCCCCATTGCTAATACTAGACAACCGGAAGTAAGAGCAGGTACTTTATTGGTTCAAATGTTTCAAATTAAAGTGCATAAACCTTTATACTACATCGATTACAATCAGTGGACGCTTTTAGGACACCGAACAGTTGAGAACTCGGACAACGTATTCGAATAGAATTTTCACTTGAAAAATGACATACAATTTTTTCCAGACCTAACCTTCAATAATTCTTGTCATTTGAACTACTTTTCAGCAACTGTGAACGTTCAATTTTTAGAAATTTAGGCTGTGCTTATTTATACTTGATCCGATCCGATTCAGCGCATAGTTCATGAAACTAAGCAAAGTCGCTTACTAGATTTCAAATCTAAATTTTTGTTCTAAAACGAAATTTGGATCAGGTTTTATATATAAAATTAAAGCAAATGTTTCTTTTTGTGCTGTATAAAGTAAATAATTTTTATGAGGGGTTTTCCCTGCAGCTTTCAATTTTGAAGCTGTCATCTTTTGACATTTGTCAAGTAAAAACTACGTCATTACTATAAATGGTACGATACACGCTTCAACAACGCACTAAAATTGTTAAAATTCACTCGACAATGGTGGAAATTTTGCAGTCACTGTTCGCAAACTTAAAGCACTTTTGGGTCGCCGTGAAGCAACTTCTTGGCCAAAAATAGTAAAACTGGTAGGAAAATTTGAGCGTTGGGACAAGTTAATGATGTGAAGAGTCGAAACCGTGTGCAATCGCTCAAGAACAACTGCGAATATTGCTGCTATAGCCCGTAGTGTTGACGAAAACCCAGGTTTGTCGATTCCTCGTCGATATTTGGAATTAGACATTCCACAAACATTATTACACCGTATTTTGCATAAAGACTTAGGTCTTAAGGCTTTTAAAGTTCAGTTAACATAGGAACTCAAGCCGGTCGATCACCATAAACATCGTATCTTCGCTGATTGCGTCCTTCAAATGCATCAAAATGATCCGGATTTTCATCGAAAAATCATCTTCAGTGATGAGGCCCATTTTCACCTCGAACGCTACGTTAGTAAGCAGAGTTGCAAGAAAAGTTTCCTGACCGTGTTATTTTTCGAAGAGGTGATCACAATTGGCCACCGAGACCTTGTGATTTAGCACCTTTAGACTATTTTCTTTGAAACCACGTAAAAGATAATTTCTATGCCAATGCTCCACAATCGATTCAAGACCTTAAAGATGGGATTCGTGAAGTTATCGAGGACATAAAGCCGCAAATGTGCGAATTGATCATGGACAATTTCATGAAAAGGATATGGTGCTGCAACCGTAGCCGCAGCGGCCATTTGGCTGATATCGTTTTCAAATCTACTCGTTATTTTAAAAAATTTACTCGTTTTTTTAATATCAAAATGAAACCTCTTATTAAACCCTTTAGTTTACAGGTGATTTATTTTGATATACAGTGTTTTAAAAGAAAGTGAAGTGTTTTTTCTTTTGATTTGATTTAATAATCAGAGCAAAATAAACTGTTAATTGGCAATAATGATGAATTTGTCTATTGAAGAAGAGGTTATGTATTTTATGGTGTAATTGCGAATGGTGAAAATAAATGAAAGACGCAATCCTGATTTTTATTCACCACCATATTTTAAGTCGTGTTTCAATTGGTTTAAATGCCACATAAAAAGTTAAAAAGTTAAAAATTTATTCGTGGTAAATATTTTTTAACTTTTTAACTTTTTATCTGTTTCAATTGGTTAAAATTTTGAAAATAACATGGTTGCTTATGTTATGTGTAATTATGAACGTATATAGCAAATTTAAATAAGAAAATATGTAAAATAAATACTATTTAAATATATATTAATTAATTATGGTTAGTTTACATCTAAATCATTACGATTTTTCTCAAAATTTGTACATGACAAATTTCTGTTTACAAACAAATATTTTTGTCAGCCAAATGTTTTCCGCATAAAAATTTTATCAGCTCTTGAAGCGGATAAAAAGTTTGACATTTTTATTCACCACAATTTTTAACTTTTTAACTTTTTATGCGGTATTTAAACCAATTGAAACACGCTCTTAGTGTAAAACTCAGGTGTCATAGATATTATGATAAGTCAAAAACAAAAATTGGCAATTCCCAATATGCAATGCCGACGGAATTCCGTTTATATTCGCGTTCATAAACCACACTCTTTCTATGGAAAGAACCATGTTATGCACTACTCGCCAAAGAAAAGTGTCACAAAAATTCCAGTGTGGCTGTGAATTCCGACTAAAAAGACAAAACAATAAATTGGAAAGAAGGTGGAATTTCGTCGGAAACTCGGGATTTTTCCATACACTTTTCTATACTGATTTCCAATACGTTTCTCCGCCAAAAAAGAGCAGATTTGGTTAGTATTTTTCACATAAAACTTGAATTCAAAATAAAAAATTTTATTATCATTTGTAGGTAATTATTATATTATTATTTTTTATTTAATTAAACATACATAGAAAATTTATTTATATTTTTAAATTTCATAAATTGTGTTTTGTATTGCATCCGCCACGTGCTACCCAATTATTAATCTTCAGCATATTGAGATCTTGAAAAAAAATGCATTGAAAATTTACAACGTAAATGTATTTCGCGACGACGCCAGGGTGAGACAGATCTCTATTACCTTTATAGTCCAAATTTGTACATCGCGATCACTAATAAGTTAATAATTATTATTATATACTTAAATTTAAAGTTATTTACTTTAACAAATCGAAAAATTTATTATTTATTTATTTTTCATTATAATGAAACACAACACTTTAAAGGAAAAAAAACTAATTATGTAGTGCAACCGTGCACGTCAACTTGTCAGAAGAAACTGAAAATAAAAGATACAATCGAAACTTATAAAACGAAAATAATATCATGATACAAGAATTTTCTCTTTATCAGATAAACTCACTAGAAATATATTGTCGCTAGTATACGAATTATGGTGACCTTATATTTTTTCATTTTCGTTTCTTTTGTTTAGTATTATTTCTGATGCACAAAAATAAAACGAAAAGTATGTAAATAAATGATTTTTACTTTATTAATTTTCTCTTCGGCCAAATCCGTGTTTTTTTTAAAGTTGTTTCATTTCGCTTATAGGCGTATGAATATATAAGAAGATAATTATTTTAGGTTACCGTTTTAGTTCATTTTTTGAACGTTTCATGGTGGGTTTATCTATAAGAAGAGAAAATTATTGTATCATGAATAATATTACCGCGAAACAGAAAGAGAAAGACAATTATTTTTCTCCAAAATTGATATTTTTGTGTCTTTGATATTTTGTAGTACGGAATTTAGAATGGAATTAAAACAGTTTTTTCCAGACAGTGGAAAAATTTCATACTGGGTTTTAGTTGCTGCGTTTTAGTTGTTTGGTATAAGTAATTTAATTTTTTTAGTGGTATAAGTTTCTCATTTAAATAAAAACCCCACCTATTTGTTTATTTTAAAATTTCTTCTATATATATAATTTAAAATAACCAAGTACGGGAATACTTGATTTACCGTACGTGTTGTCTAGATTGGTTTGTGGTGGTTGATTAACGTCAGGCAACGAGTGTGGTTTGGATTGTTGAATGTGGTTTGGATTGTTGAACGAGTGTGGTTTGGATTGTTGAATCGAAATGACTGAATTGGTTTTTGAATAATTATGCGGGTTGAGAATACATCTCGGATTAGCTGAATGGTAATTGGTACGTGGGTGTGTTGGATGTTGTAGAATATTGGTACGATAAGGTTCAGAGGAATGTTCACCGGTAAGTATGTTTGAGTATATGTGTATGTAAGGAGGATGTGATATCTTACAAGGATGCTTGGATATGTTTGTCTTGCATGCAGTGAACCAATGCGAGTGCCCTATGCTTTTAGGTTTTCGTCGATTGAACTGGGTGAGTATCCGGTAGGGATGATATACAGAATATGAGTTTATGTGCTGCGTTCCATTGCGTTTTGGCGTCGAAGTTTTTTCGGGGTTTTAGTGGTTGTTGATCTTTTTGTATAATTGTGTATTGCACTGTATGTGGAAGGGATGTACATTGAGTCAGGATGTGGCTGGCTTCGTAAGCCGAGTTACTTTTATCGACTGCCTTTCCCTGTTCGTAACACAATGGTTTAAGACACTGGTAAAATTTGATGTATTGTGCTGCGAAGTTGTGGTTTATGTTTTTCTTTGTGTTTGTAAATGTGTTTTAACACTTGTAGGCGTTGATATGTATTCATGCATCTGGGGTGCCGAGTGGTGCTGCTTGTTTTGTCTTCGGATTTGTGTCTGCAGTTTGTTTTATGAACTGTGGATGTTGGTCGTGTTTAGCAATTCGCTAAGCCAGATGGCGGAAGGAGTAGTGGGGCAAGGGTGGTGTGGTTCAGAGGATGGAGGCATTGGATGTGTTTTTTTAAAGGCAGGTTTTGTGTGTGTTTTGTCATGTACATGGTTGTTTAGTCGGGTGTGGGGTGGGTTTAATTGTTGTTTATTCAAGGTTTGCTACTTTCAGCAATGAAGAAATGATAAGGGCTGGAATTTTTGGGGGAGCCTGGAGTCGAGAGTTGGGACTATTGATTGACATGAAGTGTGTCTTTGGAGCTGTGGGGCCTGTGGTATTCTGGGTCAGTGCTTTACCAACAAACTAACTGCTTTTCCACAAGCCATGAATAGTCAACATATTAACGGGGATCAGAAAACTGGTAATTATAGAAGAAATCGAACTGGGGTACGTTGTATAACGGCAGTTTGCTCTTGTAGTTTTTCTATTATTAGAACCTATAAGAAATCCTTAACCTGTAGAATTCGAGAATCTCGTAGGATCAGGATACCTGGCCAATTCGGTCACTGAATCTGGTCTCATTTTGATAAAATTCTTGGATAATTAAGTGATCATCGAATGCAGTTGTAGTCGAGTGCATGTGCTCAAGTCATTCAGTTGCTGCGTCATCAAAGGAATGTATCAACTATAGACTTGGACATACTAAATTGCATGTGGTATGTTATAGACCACCAGCTTAACAGCTTCGCTACGTTGTAAAATGTCATATCATATCAAAATTTTCTGAACTGATTACCCATTGAATGGGTGTCATGATGGATCAATATAAAAGTTTCGATCAATATAAGTTTTCGCGTACTTGTTGAATTTGGTTCAAAATTTTTTTCTCGTAAATCTCGGCAGCTCACGTGATTTGCGTATCGATAAATAAGCATACACCGATAGCTCCCTTAACTTTAATCCCTCGTAATTAACAACTGGTTTAGTGAAAGAAATTTTCTGTGTACGCTGTCATCTTCGTTTCTATAGGTTTTTAGCTTTTTTCGAATATTTCTAAAATCGTACTAAGGCAGCTACATTAAGTATGTATATACAAGAAATATCAATTTCTTCATATCATTCAGTTTTCTGAGCATATCAACAAACATTACATACATAAAAACATGTACATAAAAACATGTAATTTTTCATATTTGAGTTAGAAATGAAGATCCATGAAGACGAAATGGTTCCATTAATAAAGAAATCATAGAATTTTGCTGACTTCTAACAGAAATAATAATTTTCTAGATTGTCTACATTCTCTACATTGTCGGCGTCATTTTTTTAATAGTTTACATACATTCTCTACACATTTAGAGTATCAATTATATACATGGTGTAGGTATTGACACAACACTGCAAATGTACTATGGGTAGGTTGAAGTGTGAGAGAGAGCGTGCAGCTGTTACAAAACAATTTAGAGTAGCTAAAAGATTGTCAACACTATGGCCGTGTGTTAATATGTTAAAACAAATTAGTTAAAAAATTGGTAAATAAAAAAAAATATGATGAATTATTTTAAGGTCGTGGGTAATATTGCTATGTGGTGAATTAGTTAAAATTTTGACACGATCAAATATGGAACAAAATTTAGAAATTTATTTCATTATAATTTTAATATTTATTTTAATTCTTCGAAAAGATTGATTATCGATTGATTAAAGGAAATGTAAAAAAACCACGAGAGGTAAGTGTTTTAAAGTTACCTTAATAATCCCAGTAATACTGCAGATATATTTTTTGTATTCTAGCCATTAGAGTATTGTCGATTAAGGGTCCACTCTGATGTTGTATCCGCTATTTTAAATATGGACAATAGCAAAACGCAGGAGCATTTACGAGTTACATCACACAGTTTTCGAAATTTTTTAGAATTTATGCCCCATAAATGTCATGGCTGGAAAACAGAGTACGAGCTTATGGTATTTTTGTACTGGATGGCAGCTGGATGTAGTTACCGAGTAGCCGAATCAGACGGCAAGAAGAAATATAATTACAAAATAAAATGTTAATTTCCTCTGTACTAAACAATTTGCAATTCATAGCTACATCAATAATGCACAAAATGCTGGAAGATTTTGCGCAACTAATAAAACGAAGAAAGGTTTGAATTTGGAATGAAAATTTGTAGACGCACAAAGTCGCAAATATTTGAAAATGCTATAAGTGCCATTGACGGTTGCCACATTAGAATAAAATGCCCGGAGAATAAATATGACGAGTATATAAACTACAAATGTTTCTACTCAATCCAATTACAAGCAGCAATTGCAAGTAGTCGACAGCAACTACGTTTTTAATAATGTATTCGTTCGGTTTTCTGGATCCGTACACGGCACCCGAGTTTAAAAACAACCCTTTATATGAAATGGCAAATAACACGAATAATCAGTCGTATTTACTTGGTGATAGTGGCTACCCGTGCCAATTAAAACCAGTCGCTGTAATTACTCCTTATAAGAATGCTGTTGGCCAACAGAACAAATTTAACACCGCACATAGCTGGGCTCGCAATGTTGTGGAGTGCGTATTTGGTATTTTAAAAATGAGATGGCGCAATATCTACCATCGGTCGCTTGAAATTAAAATTGAGAACAGTATAAAAACCTTATTTGCAGCATGTGTCCTTCATAACATATATGTAATTACTGAAGATATTGGACCGGCAACCGACATAAATGTAATTACGAACCAAATTAATGTACAGACCGCTGAACTGATTTAGGCTTTTGAGAGAGATTCAATAGAAGCAATCAATTTTCACAATAGATTTTTAGAACAGTTAGTTTAACACATACGATTTAATTAATCTACTTAATAAACACATTTTTTATTAACCATTTGTTTTTTATTTCGCAAATTTATATTTTGAATATTTTCAAAAAGTTTAAAAAACCACTCAATCGATTTCGACTTGTTAGGTCATCATCAGAAGTATCTAACAAAGCTGTGCAGGAGTATCTAACAAGGCAAAGTTTGCCTATTAATTTTTTTACCTAGCCGCCGATCTCATTTTCGTAAATATTTTGGTATGATATCAAAGGGCCGAATGTCGAAGGGCCGAATGTCGAAGGGCCGAATTTTAAAGGGCTGAATGTGTCGAAGGGCCGAATGTCGAAGGGCCGAATGTCGAAGGGCCGAATGTCGAAGGGCCGAATTTTTTTTGATTTTTTTTTGTTTTTAGAAATATATTTTTTTTATTATTTTATTTAATTTAATTATTTAATTTAATTATTTTTTTTATTTTTTGTGGCGCATAACAAAATTTTCCTTCACCAAAATGTATCGCTGACCGGATACGTGGAATTTCATAAATATTCAAAGATGAAAAATATTAAAATACATAAATTCATAAGAAATTCATTTACGTTTAATAAAAAAAAATTTACAAAATATTCTATAAAAAAATATGAAAAATATAAAAATATTCTTAAAATATTTTATTTTGTTATAAAACAACAAATTTAAAAAATTTCATTTCTAAAAACAAAAAAATAAATTCGGCCCTTCGACCCATTCGGCCCTTCGACATTCGGCCCTTCGACACATTCGGCGCTTCGACACATTCGGCCCTTCGACATTCGGCCCTTCGACATTCGGCCCTTCGACACATTCGGCCCTTCGACACATTCGGCCCTTCGATATTCGGCCCTTCGACATTCGGCCCTTCAACATTCGGCCCTTCGTACCTATTCCAATATTTTTCTTGTGCATTTACCACTGGTTTTGATTTTTTACACGATCCAGAATTACTTGAACTGTTCGACAAATTACTATCCCGAGATGTAGAAGGCGAAGAATTGAAAAATATCGAAGGCGTCGAACTGTGTTACGGGTGTCTAAATCATTTGAAGTTGCAGATGGCATTGAACCTACTGAATCCAACACGTCTGTCGCGGTTTCTATTTCATCTTCAATTGGCCGTCTATATACTCCACGACTATTGGAAAGTAAATATGAAGGATGATAATTATCTTTATTATGGGCATACTCATGAATAATTTCACAATACGGCCAATCCTCCCTATTTAAATTTTCCTCAGGAGCTTCATCACCAGCACCGTTTCCCGTGTTTATTTAAAAAAAAACGTCTATAATATAACAACTAAATTAATGAGGGAATGCTTATTTTTTGTAGAGAACGTGAACCTTATATTTTTTCATGAGACCACTCCACTGTTGTTTGCAGTTTAGTTAGATTTTGTCATGACCGAAATGACATTCCCCAACAACTTGTCTGAAAATTTAATCAGATAAGTAAATCGCAGAAGTCAATATAAAATAAAGATAAATTATACCTCAAACCGATACTGGCATTTAAGTTTTTCCCAGTGAATAAATGATCCAATCTTATTCGTGTTTGGAACAGCTTTATTCTTTCGTCATACGTCCCTAATAAATAAAAATGTGTTACAAATTATATTTAAACTAAATTTATATTATAATAATTACGTGTAGAATACGGCATTTCTACGTTTCTCTTCCCTTTTGTACAGCTCGGTAAACTCATTGTTTGTTATATTCGTATACTTGAAAATACATTTTAAAACACACTACCCTGTATGTAAATTTATAGACGTTATCTACCGCGTAAATTTTTTGTTTTGTTTTTTGCGGTAAATGTAATAGAAAAATTTAATTCTTATGTCAAAATTTTAACTTTTAAAAGGTTTTTAATATATTCACACACGGCCTAAATGAAAAAGGTATTATGACTGCGGTCCAATTCATGACTTATTTTGTGTAGACTGACTTATTTGAGAGTATACAATAAGTCACCTCATGAGGAGACTTATTGTAGAGTTTCTTGACTTATTTTGGAGAGTTTCCACAAAAATGACATTTTATATATTTTTTGTTCGTAATAGAGTTTAGCCGTGATAATACACATCAACAGTAGAAAAATAAATACTATACATATATGATTTGTTGAGAAACATTTTAAGTTCTATTTCCGTTTGATGGCATATACCAATTCTAGTATTTTTCTAAACGTAATAAAACTAACTCTCAAATGCTCTTTTATCAAATTGGTATTCCCTCGTATAATTTTAGATATAATCCCAAAACTAAAGCTGATTGTACAATATTTCAAACCCTAGACCAAATATACGAATAAAATAATAAATACTTTCAATACACACTCTTCGCGTAAGACGCGTTTCCAAATACTTCACTATTTCTACATCATGTTTGATGATTTTGGAGTAACATTATTTGACGCCGACGATTTTCCATTTTAATAAATTTTCAAATGTGTAATTTATATTTCCACAAACAATAAAAAAGACCAATCCATATTAAAACTGTGAACTGTCAATTAATGAAATAAGTCATGATTTGAATTGGACCAGCAGATTACTTATTTCAAGCCGCCATTTTAAATAAGTCAAATAAGTCGACTTATTTAAAATAAATCACGAATTGGACCGCAGCCTATATATATCTTTTGACAAAAATTAAATTATATGATGCAATTTCTTCAGCAAATTCTTCATCGGAACTTGAATACTCGCACTCTTCCGGTTCTCCTGCAGTATCTAAAAATAATAATGCATTAATATTTAATTAATAATAAAACGAATATAATGCAATAATGACTGGAAAGAAATGTTTAGACTTACCTGTAACATTATTATCGGTGTTATCGAGTCTCTCGCATCTAAAACTAATTGCGGCATACATTCTTCTTCGAACCAATTAGATTCCAATGCATTTTCCTGTCGTTGCCACTCACATGTCAAAGAAACTGGAAAACGTGAATGTGTATTCTGAAACAATACTTGTTATGTATTAAGTTCTTAGGAGATGTCAGAATTTTTCAATGACTTTTTAAAGGTTCTTCCTTGTTGTAGGCTTAGTAAGTTAAGCAGAATTTTTGAAATCTCCCTGTATTTATATCTGTGATATATACTTAAATCCATAAATTTTACAAACAAATTTTTCAAGCGTCTTATAAATTTCCAAGATCCTTTAATGTTGTTTGGTAATTTGAATTTTTCATCAATACTTGTGAAGGTCTTATTTTGCCTTTTTGGAAAAATGAAGGATTGAAGTCACATCCCATGATTGCATGAAAGCCAGGCGCACAAATATTGTCCTAATTCAACATAATTTTGTTATATTTATATATCTTTTAGCATTTTCAGTGCCACACTCGATAAGTGTCTGCCACCTCATGGTTATCGCAGGACCAATTATCATTAACTGTCATTTCAATAGAATCATTTTGCTACTGCATATGAATAACAGAAATCATAATTTAAGTTTATTATTGCGTTACTAATAAATAGCACCATTTCACTTACAGCCCAATGTTCGATTAAAAATTTAACAAAACGCTGTTTAAATTTTATGTTTCTTAATTCTTTAATTAAATCCGTCGGCCAAATTTGACTGAGACCATAGTAATATTAAAGTCAACACTATTTTGCTCATTCCTGCGCGCATGTTCATAATATTAGATTGATGGTGTATAATATTGATCAAAAATTATATCAATATCTTTCATTGTATGCAAAAATAAAAAACCGTCGATAATAATTAAAGAAACACTTCATGTATATTCGAAGAGTTGGACATTCTGGGAAGTTACAATGAAAAAAAAACTTGTTTCAAAGTTTTGTACGAACCTGAAACGTCTGTACTTTTCTCTATGCCAGCAGCCTCACACACACATCATATAACAGTTGATCAAATCTCGTGGCTCACCAGCGCTGCTGAGCAGAAATGTAGTTAGTAAAATGTATTACACAGGTTAATACTTTTCCAGCATCTGCGTTGATGGTCTGTTTCAGAGTCAGATCAGTTGGCTGTCTAGAGAATGACTTGTCCGTTATTTGAATTCCAAAACAACCTCTTTTCATGGATTCTTTTAATTGTGGATATATGTATATGTTCTAGTTTAATTAAATTATCGTGACATTTAACTAACCAACGTGCATAGTTGGGCTGATTAAATGCAAAGAAAAGATTTGCTATTTTTGGTAAAATAAATTTAAATAGAGCAAAATCGCTTGTCCATATACTGCGGCTCACATCTGATAATAGTCATATAAAATTGAGGCGTTTTACCATACGCTCCATTCAAACAGGCTTCTTTATACTAAAGATATGAAGATATGAGGTTTGAGGCATCACTATTTTCTAACAAAGCATTATAAGGTAATTTTTGATTATTAAACTCCATCAGCTGTATCCGTAAATTTTCTGAAATCGTTATCTTTTCATTTCCCCAAAAAAATTGAAAATGCCAAATTTCTAATCCATCTGCCATCAGCAGGTGTTTACATCTATTGAAGTACTAGCCAGATAGGAATGAATCAACAGATCCATTTGCTATTATTTCACTTTCAACAGCAACTTTCATTAGTCCACAATCTGTTATAAATTTACCTAACCCTACCTTATCTTCCGAATGAAAAAGATATTATGTATATGCATAATACGTTTTTCATTTAGTGTTAAGTATATGAAAATTCTAAAATGAAATATTACGAATGGGAATCTTTTAACTACTATAACAAATTGTGTAACAGCTGCACGCTCTCTCTTACACTTGCGGATCACCTTGCAGGTAGATAGTCTCACTAAAATGACCTGTTGTTTTGAAAATATGTTTTTTTTAGGAATATAATATATTCTGTCTAATTCTTAACTTCCCTCATATATATTTTTTCGAAATTTACCAAATTCAATTTTGAAACCACGTGGCACAATGTTAGACCCGACTAAATGATCTGGCTTCTCTATTTTCTATTTTATTAATACTACATTAAATGGTATTAAAATTCTAAAATGTCTTAAGGACATTTTTGCAAAACTGTGTTCCTACTGAAAAGGAAAATATTTTTTTCTACTATAGTTCACCATTACAGTTCCTTTCAAGTACGAAAATGTTCTCCATATTCGACTTTATTGTACAATATTCATAACATTTAATGATATTACACAAAATTGGCTCTCGCCGTTATCCAATCCAATCCTTTCAACAAATATTGATGTTTGAATTTAAAATCAGTTTACACTACGCAAAAAGTCTAACTTTCTCACTATATCATGGAAAATGAATTGATTTTTCATTTTACACATAAAATCGACTATTAATTGTTTTTTTTTATTGATACATAAAGTACACAATAAACTGAGATTTTCAATATTATATCGATATTATGTCAGTAACAGAATATTGCCAATTAAAAGATTTTTTAAAATATCAAACTAACCATAAACTGCATAGTGATAAAAACTAAAGCGAATTAATTTTATGAGGCAGTGAATCAAATATTATATTTTTAACGGCCTACATGATTTTTTTTTTGTAAGTACAGATAAATAAATCAATACTGAATCTGAATATTAAAACGGCAGTTATACGACAGAATTTATCATTTTTTATATGGTCTAGTGAAGGAATACCGCCATTCTGTTTTATATAAATAAAATACTAAAATTAAAAATCGTTAATGAATTTTAATAAGGAAATGAACTGTTAAATTTCCGTTTTATAAGAATGGTTTTCTCTGAAGCCTTATTGATGTGAAGGAATAAGCTTTCTTTTTTTTCTATTATTGGTCTGAGTCTCTTTAGGAATAGTTTCAGGCAAATTCTGGAGAGTTTTTTGCACTTAAATGGAGAAGAGATATTTTGTAGTTATTCACTTTATTTATTGGTGGTATGTTTTCATCTGCTGTTTGTCTAGGTAGTGTCAAGAACATCTTCTTCAGGTTGGTTCAAACACAGAAACTTTTTGCTTTGCACTTGTAGCCCATATTCCATACTCGGCATGTTTTTCCCCAGTAAGGCCACATATGAATTAGTTTTATTAACAATCGTTGCACTACTATCCTCGCTGCTTTTTAGGGCTCAATTTATCTTCTATACCTTTGGTGAGAAAGAAGTCTATGAGATCACGTATTTTGTTTCTATCCATAGGCGAATAAGTTGATTGAGCTCCAGAATGAAACTCGCTTCTGCAAAATCGTCTTGCTGCAAACAGCTCCCTTCCTTTTTTAGAGGTCACTTTTGATCCCTAGCAGGTATTTTCTGCTTTAAAATCACCACCGATTATGAAACTTGATGCAAGTGTTTCAAATAATGTCCAATAGTCCTCCATAATTAGATTATACACGGTGTCAATCAGAAAATTTTATAATTTCTTTGTTGCCATTTAGGCGAATTTTAATATTGACAGTTCATACTTAACAGTCGTGAAGTATACACGTGGCAAATAAAATGTTCGACTGAATAACTTGTTTAAATAGTGAACACCTTTTACACAAGCCAATCATTAATTACATTAACATTAAGAAAATTACGTGCAAGTTTCGGAAAGAATATGGTGCCTTCAACGCCTACCATTTAACGGATTATCAAAGGATTTCAAAAAGGAGGGAGTGTGGCAAATAAGCCATTGTGTCTGCAACAACGTATAGTCAGAACACCAGAAAATATTGTTGCTGTACCCAATGGTTTGTATAAATACTTGGATTTATTCCCGTATAAAGTTCAATAACACCAGAGCTGCTGCTGCGCCGCCGTACATATGCAAATAAGATGCTGTTGGTTCATAATGACAATCCGCATTTTTTGAAAAATGGACATGTAAGTAGACAAGTAAACAAACAAAACAGCATGTTTTGGACAGTAGAGAATTCACATATAATTCATGGTTTGGTGTGCAATTTGAGCTGGCACTATCTTACAGTCATTGGCGATCGTTATTGTGATATGATAAGGGACTCTTTAGAACAGAATTGCATGCCAATGGTTTAGTGAACATGTGGTTTCAACAGGACGATGCCATATGCCATACTGCTACGGAAACTATGAAATTGTTATGCGAAATGTTTCCATAACAGTTAATTTCGAAATCTGTATACGAATTTTGTTCGAAAACCGCGACTCGAGAGTTGTAGTTTTTCTGTAGTTTCATCAGCACACTAGATGTTTAGTAAATATAAAATTTAATTATTATTTACATCAATGCGCAATGTGTGTCTAGTAGGTTAGTGAAACAGCAACAAAACTCCCAACTCTCAACTCTCAGTTTTCGAACAAAACCTGCGACCCAATTTTGGTCGAAAAACGGGAGGGAATAGAATTTATGAGTTTTACATTTGTTTCACATACGTACTAAACTTAAATATTGAATTTTTTCGCTGTTTGTATCAAAGAATTGTACGAAAACAATGAATTGAACAATATTGAAACAATATAGTATACAGTAAGTCCTCGGCTCACATGATTAATTCGTTCTAAAGGTTTTCGCGTAAGTCGAAAAATCGCGTAAGTCGAACAAACTTTAAATTCGAAAATTTTTGTTAGTTTTAAAGAATAGGTGAAAATAGAATGGGCATAGATACAAATATTTAATTAAACATTATTATTTATATTATTTCAAGAAATTATTATTAATTCAGATATGTACAAAATTATTTCAGCGTACATAGATACATTAAAGTATGTACATAGAAACTACTTATTAAAAAACTGGTCCAATATTGTTTGCCGTGTAGCACGTTTCTTTTCTTCGTAAATAATATTATAGCAAGCAATAGCATCATTTACTTTTTTTGATACTTTCGCAAATCGTTCTGGTTCAGGATCTTAAGCCTCTAAGCCAGCTAAATCATTCTCGATCATATTTAAATATTCTTCCATCTTCTTGGTTTCAAATTGCTTCGGTTGCTCATTTTCACCCGGTTCTTCGGAAAAGCCTTCTTTTCTCAGGTCATCGAGTTCTATTAAAACTTCGTTGCTCATTTCCGTTGAATAATTGTCGATTAAGTTGATGAAATCCTCTGCTTCCAGATTTAGGTTCAGCTCTGTGGTCATGTCGACTAGTTCGCAAATAACATTGTCAACTTCATCAGTTTGCATATCCTCGGTCAATTGGGGGATGTGCTTATTCCATACGTTACTCATCGTAGTTATTGAAATTTCATTCCAGGCATCACCAATATTTTTAACGGCTTTGTAAATGTTATACACTTTCCAAAACTGTGTTAACGATTTGCCGTTCTCCCCATCACAAGCTCTAACTGCTTGCCTAAATGTGTTCCGTAGGTAATATTTTTTGAATTTCTTAGTTACACCTTGATCCATTGGTTGTATAATGGAGGTTGTATTTGGAGGAAGGAACGTTATTTTTACGTTTTAAATGTTACAATGCGGATGCCCCGGTACATTATTAACTAACAACAAAATCTTAAATGGTAGGTTATTTTCTTTGCAATATTCTTCTACCTCTTGTATAAAATGATAACGAAACCAGAATTCAAAAATTTCCTGAGTCATCCATGCTTTTTGATTGGATTTGGATTGGATTTCTGGATTGGTAGTGATGATTTGGAAATATTCTTCAAGGCCCTTGGGTTTTCGCTGTGGTAAATTAAAAGTGGATTGATTTTGCAATCCCCCGCAGCATTTCCACCAAGTAAAAGTGTAAGTTTATCCTTGACACCTTAAAACCTGGCATAGATTTTTCTAGTTGTATGACCGGTTATATATGACCGATCTGGCATTTTCTTTCAATATAGGCCAGTTTCATTCACATTAAAAATTTGTTGTGGCACATAATCCTGACTTTTAACGTTTTCTGCTAAGCTCTTTATAAAATTCGTAGCTCCCTATGTGTCTGCACTGGCACCCTCACCTGTCACTTTGATGTTGTATAGTTTATTACGGCCCTTAAATTTTTGAAGCCATCCATGGCTTGCAGTGAATGTATGAATACCAACACTATCGACATGTGTACACTTTAGGTCTTCATAAAGACTCAAAGCTTTCTCTTGTATGAGCGAGCATAATGCTTATTGGATTTTGTTGTTGCTGCATATATTCTATCCATATAACTCATTTTTCCATTTCTTCTTTTAATATTCCTCTGTTCTTGGTAATTATCGTAGATTGCATAGGTGCTGATTTTTTACATGATCCTAAATCGAACTTTATCCAATATAATTGTTCTAATGGTAGAATGACACATTTTATGAGCACGTGCGATTTGTGCCATCTTTTCACCTTTTTCGTATTGTTTTATAATTTTAAAACATCGTCTCCGTCGCAATGACATGTCTTTTTTCATTAATTCGTGAGTCACATTTACGTTTGTTCGGCATGATTAGGGATTATATTTTTTAATGAACACACTGAAAAAATACCGAGCACGACGTACAAGGAAGAAATTTAAATTAGGACTAAATTGCATTGTACAATAATATCAATTCGTCGTTGTCCGACACACTACAACAACAACTTATACGAATACATATAGCGCAACCGAGAATACATATGCATGTACATATTTCATTTTTTCGTTGCCTCTCAACGCTGAAGTTACGAAGTAACGGGTAATTATCTAATTCTATATATAAAGAAACGAGAGTAGAGAATGTAGTAATAAAGCGCCACAAAAATAACAAAAAAAATAAAAAAAAACCTCTCATTTCATCAAGAAAAAAAATTATTTATTTTTTTTTTAAATCACGTATGTACGAATTCACGTAAGTCGAATTCGCGTAAGTCGAGGACTTACTGTACTTACCTACTATATAGTACTTACCTATAATATAGTATACTTAAACAACTGTAATTCTTATAATATTCCCATTTTTGACTAAAATTCAGCCCCTGTACTCTGGTGAAAAATAAAAAATGTAATCAACACAGCCCGCATGTGTAAGGCCAATAGAGGTGGATATTTGGCAGACATTGTTTTTCATACATAAATCAAAAGATTAAATAAATACAATATCAGTCGTCGCGACCTGATGAGAAGACTAATTTTTTTTTAGAGACTGGTTTAAAGGGGTGAGGTTCTTGTAATTTTTATTTTCGTTCGTAACGACAAGTAAATCGTTGATGTGATATCCATCGGCCTTTTAATGTTGCCATTTTTTCAGATTGCTTACTGGTAGCGCTATTTGCTATGAAAGTATTTATCTAGCTGAACATTGTTTCTCGGAACAAGGTTCACTATTGCATAGGAATCTCAGACACGAATATCAATTGATTTGTTCTGAATCCTATTCAACGACTTGCTCATGTACCAATTATGTAAGTAGCCTTGCGCGTGGTTCTATCTTCCGTTCGTACCGTCACCTCACGTAAATCTTGATTTTTTGATTGATTGAGCTGTGCGGAATACTCTCAATCTGTTCTAGACAGTATGGTGCGGAAGGTGCATAAAATAATTTTTGATTATGAATTGGGCTGAATTGGTATACAGTAAACGCTCGATTTAACAGACTAATTGGGGGTGTCTGTTAAATCCGAATGTCTGTTAAATCCGAATGGAAAATTTTTAAATTTAATCAACTAAAGATTTTACACTTGTTCTGAAATATGGTCACCTAGGACAGAACTCGTTTATCTCTTAACCGATTATGATGGGATTTTGTTTGTTGGATTGAAATTGGATTATTTAATGATTTTTGGAAGAAGTTCTGGAATATGGCCATCTGGGACGGAACTCATTCAATTCTTAACCGATTATGATGGGATTGGGTATGTTGGATTGAAATTGGATTATTTAATGATTTTTGGAAGAAGTTCTGGAATATGGCCATCTGGGACGGAACTCATTCAATTCTTAACCGATTATGATGGGATTGGGTATGTTGGATTGAAATGGGATTATTTAATGATTTTTGGAAGAAGTTCTGGAATATGGCCATCTGGGACGGAACTCATTCAATTCTTAACCGATTATGATGGGATTAGGTATGTTGGATTGAAATGGGATTATTGAACGATTTTTGGAAGAAGTTCTGGAATATGGCCACCTGGGACGGAACTCGACCAATTCTTAACTGATTATGATGGGATTGGGTATGTTGGATGGAAATGGGATTATTGAACGATTTTTGGAAGAAGTTCTGGAATATGGCCATCTGGGACGGAACTCGACCAATTATTAACTGATTCTGATGGGATTGGGTATGTTGGATGGAAATGGGATTATTGAACGATTTTTGGAAGAAGTTCTGGAATATGGCCATCTGGGACGGAACTCGACCAATTCTTAACTGATTATGATGGGATTGGGTATGTTGGATGGAAATGGGATTATTGAACGATTTTTGGAAGAAGTTCTGGAATATGGCCACCTGGGACGGAACTCGACCAATTCTTAACTGATTATGATGGGATTGGGTATGTTGGATGGAAATGGGATTATTGAACGATTTTTGGAAGAAGTTCTGGAATATGGCCATCTGGGACGGAACTCGACCAATTATTAACTGATTATGATGGGATTGGGTATGTTGGATGGAAATAGGATTATTGAACGATTATTGGAAGAAGTTCTGGAATATGGCCATCTGGGACGGAACTCGACCAATTCTTAACTGATTATGATGGGATTGGGTATGTTGGATGGAAATGGGATTATTGAACGATTTTTGGAAGAAGTTCTGGAATATGGCCACCTGGGACGGAACTTGTTCAATTCTTAACCGATTATGATGGGATTGGGTATGTTGGATGGAAATGGGATTATCGAACGATTTTTGGAAAAAGTTCTGGAATATGGCCATATGGCCGTATTGCAAATATCTCGGGATTGTGTAAATTTCCGCTTGGTTCGATAGTTTCTGAAGATCTCAAGGTCTTAGAAAACGTCATATTCCATGTAACCGTGAACAGTTTTTGAGGTCGTTTTTGATAAGAATACAGTAAACTCGATTTAATGGATACCGGTGTGAAGTTTTTAACGAAAAGTGTAGCTACACAAATTAATGAAAAGTGTAGCTACACTAATTAACGAAAAGTGTAGCTACACAAATTAATGAAACGTGTAGCTACACAAATTAACGAAAAGTGTAGCAATTAAAAGTGTAAACAAAACACCTTAAAAAAAATAAAAAAGACCTGGAAAAATTTAACTACCTGAGAAAGTAAATAAAATTAATAACATGGAGAAAATTAAAAGACCTGGGGTTGCTTCACGGCAATTTATGTATCGGTAAATTTAATGAATTTTCTTATATTGGTCAAAATACCTGTTACACTATGGCCGATCCCAGAAAACTCAGAGATGTTTATCAAGTGTGGGCATATATTTTCGAAAAGTGGATGAACCGTCCTGTTCGAAACAGTTAACCACATCAAAATAAAAAGACCTGGGGTTGCTTCACGGGAATTTATGTATTGGTAAATTTAATGAATTTTCTTATATTGGTCAAAATACCTGCTCCACTATGGCCGATCCCAGAGAACTCAGAGATGTTATTAAGTGTGGGCATATGGAATCGGCCATAGTGTAGCAGGTATTTTGACCAATATTAGAATATTCATTAAATTTACCAATGCATAAATTCCCGTGAAGCAACCCCAGGTCTTTTTATTTTGATGTGGTTAACTGTTTCGAACAGGACGGTTCATCCACTTTTCGAAAATATATGCCCACACTTGATAAACATCTCTGAGTTTTCTGGGATCGGCCATAGTGTAACAGGTATTTTGACCAATATAAGAAAATTCATTAAATTTACCGATACATAAATTGCCGTGAAGCAACCCCAGGTCTTTTAATTTTCTCCATGTTATTAATTTTATTTACTTTCTCAGGTAGTTAAATTTTTCCAGGTCTTTTTTATTTTTTTTAAGGTGTTTTATTTACACTTTTAATTGCTACACTTTTCGTTAATTTGTGTAGCTACACGTTTCATTAATTTGTGTAGCTACACTTTTCGTTAATTAGTGTAGTTACACTTTTCATTAATTTGTGTAGCTACACTTTTCGTTAAAAACTTCACACCGGTATCCATTAAATCGAGTTTACTGTATTCTTATCAAAAACGACCTCAAAAACTGTTCACGGTAACATGGAATATGACGTTTTCTAAGACCTTGAGATCTTCAGAAACTATCGAACCAAGCGGAAATTTACACAATCCCGAGATATTTGCAATACGGCCATATTCCAGAACTTCTTCCAAAAATCGTTCAATAATCCCATTTCCATCCAACATACCCAATCCCATCATAATCAGTTAAGAATTGGTCGAGTTCCGTCCCAGATGGCCATATTCCAGAACTTCTTCCAAAAATCATTAAATAATCCTATTTCCATCCAACATACCCAATCCCATCATAATCAGTTAAGAATTGGTCGAGTTCCGTCCCAGGTGGCCATATTCCAGAACTTCTTCCAAAAATCGTTCAATAATCCCATTTCCATCCAACATACCCAATCCCATCATAATCAGTTAAGAATTGGTCGAGTTCCGTCCCAGATGGCCATATTCCAGAACTTCTTCCAAAAATCATTAAATAATCCTATTTCCATCCAACATACCCAATCCCATCATAATCAGTTAAGAATTGGTCGAGTTCCGTCCCAGGTGGCCATATTCCAGAACTTCTTCCAAAAATCGTTCAATAATCCCATTTCCATCCAACATACCCAATCCCATCATAATCAGTTAAGAATTAGTCGAGTTCCGTCCCAGGTGGCCATATTCCAGAACTTCTTCCAAAAATCGTTCAATAATCCCATTTCCATCCAACATACCCAATCCCATCATAAACAGTTAAGAATTGGTCGAGTTCCGTCCCAGATGGCCATATTCCAGAACATCTTCCAAAAATCGTTCAATAATCCCATTTCCATCCAACATACCCAATCCCATCATAATCAGTTAAGAATTGGTCGAGTTCCGTCCCAGGTGGCCATATTCCAGAACTTCTTCCAAAAATCGTTCAATAATTCCATTTCCATCCAACATACCCAATCCTATCATAATCAGTTAAGAATTGGTCGAGTTCCGTCCCAGATGGTCATATTCCAGAACTTCTTCCAAAAATCGTTCAATAATCCCATTTCCATCCAACATACCCAATCCCATCATAATCAGTTAAGAATTGATCGAGTTCCATCCCAAATGACCAATTCCAGAATTTCTTCCAAAAATCGTCTGTTAAATCGAGCGTTCGTTAAATCGAGCGTCCGTTAAATCGAGCGTTCGTTAAATCGGGGTCCGTTAAATCGAGCGTTTACTGTAGTTTTAACAAATTTTAGTTTTTGGGGAGGCTGAATTTGACTGGATCATTTTTTAGTGGATTTCGGCCAAGTTTGGTTCAACTATGGTGAATGAAGGGACTAGATAATTCCTTGGCCGATTATTTTCAGATTTATTTTGTAGAAAAATCCATAACTTTATCCAGGATTTATGTTGGAATCTCGACTCACCTTAAAATACCAGATTCGAATATAATTAGTTAAGAAATTGCCTAGCACTGCCGAATTCCAGAGCTTCTCTAAAATTCTCCATTTTTAAATCCCCTCCCAATACACGTTGACTTTTTTTTTATTAATATCTTGACCCAGCTCTACAAACTTAGTTGGAAGGTTATCGGTTGGGAAACGGCCTCGTTCCATTCAGTGTAGCCGAACCATTTTCGATGTTTTCTTTCTTAATGCTGGTAAGAAGATCTTCTATATGATAACTCTTTTGCTTGAGATCCTCAATAACTATCTCTTTTGCGCAAATTGGGTGATAACCTCAAGCCATAACTTTGATTGGGCGATCATTTTTATCCTAGTAGGTAAACCATTGATGCCCTTCGGAATTAAGCTTTGTAGCCTGAACTCTATAGGTTTCAGAGACTGCAACATTATTTTTCCAGATACCATTGTTTATAGATATGAGTTTGTACTCGGCTACCGTAACCGATTTCATAATCGACTGTATAATGGAGAAATTTGATATTCCGATGACATTTTATTGGTGGAGGTAATTTCTCTTTTGGTTTAGCTGATTGTCGTTCTAGAGCTAGTTGTTTCTTGATGATTAACAGGTTTCTAGGAATTTCTTTTGAAGTTGGTGGTGAAGTTTCTGCATCTTGTGATGAGTCCTTTTTTTAGGTTAAACAATGATTGGCTCATTCCAGACTTTATTAGGACCGTCTTTGAAATTTGGCAGCATCTCTGCTGCTGTACCACCTGCGGTATTACATTCCGTATTTGTAGTAATCATTGCTTGTTTTTGCCAGTGTTAAGTTATACCACTGGCATTTTGTCCCCGGTTGCACGTTGCTACTGCCGAAGCAGTACTTACCCCGGTAACGTGTGCGCGGCTACCTAGGTGTATACAGAGGAAGCCGAAACCCTCTGGATACCTTAGGCTGAGGGCCATAATTTAGAATAGTCTAGTGCATACTCGATTTTTTCATATTGGAGAGACTTTTAAAATTTTTACAAAAACGAAAAAGCTCATATGGACGTGCCACTTCCGGTGGACCTATTCTGGCCAAATATCTCTGGGATCTTTAAATTTGCAAACAAAAATTAATTATAAAGTTTCATTCTGATTAATTAATTCGCTGAGACAGTTTTTTTGCTTACCTCTCAAAATATTTTGCATAATCCGAAAAGCTCCTATGGAAGCTCTCACTTCCGGTGGACTGATTTTGGCGGAAATCACAGGCGGAATTTGTAGAAAACGACCAATCGGTTTTGAAAATGAGTTTTTGTCAAAAATCGTCATTTCTGGTTATATTTTGGAAAAATGATCTGAACCGATATTGTTGCAAATTTAATTTACAATCTTTTAGTTCATAATCGTGTTTCTCGTAAATGCTATACTTTCCAAAATATTTAGAACAAACGAAAAAGGTCTTATTCAAGATGTCACTCCCGATGGACCGATTTCAGCAAAAATCACTTGAAATTCCGAACTTATGAAAACAAGCTTTGGTATGTAGTTCCATCCCAATCGGACAAACCATCTGGGTTGTTAATAGGATACACACATTAAGTCTGCACACACACACACTCACCCATCGACATCGGCGATATTGTGAGTGGCAAACTAGCAAAAATGATATTTTTTATTTTATTACGTAAACGAAAGTAAAATAATGGGACATGAAATTACCTCTACAAGATTATCCAAATCAAATAAACGCGCTGGTTTTCGAGTTAATATTTGACTCAATTTAAATACCGCACCTTGTACAAATAAATACAATTACGACAAAAAAAAATAAAAACTTTCGACGGAGCTTTCATAATATTTTTTGGTATATTTTGTTTGTTTCTACTCCTTAAGTCGTATTTTGCAAATATTAATCTGAAAAATAAAATAATTCTTGCGGAAAAATACATAATTAATTAGTCAAATTGCAAACTGAAATAAAAAAAATTGGAATGCCTTCAAGGGAATGTAAAACTTTTGTGAATTTTTTTGTATCTTGAGGATGAAAGTTTACGTCTTTTAATTTTTAAATGTCAACTGATGTGAAAACCGAAATTTAAATTAGGTATGGGACACTGATATAAAGTACGATGGACATATTTTTTCATATAAAACCCGAATCTACCAAATAATCGGTTTAATATGTCTGTGTACATTATGCCAAAGAATACAAATTATTTATCAAAATGTAACAATGGATAGACAAACGAATAAATGTCAAATGCTGCATAGAAATATTTAGCGGTTATGTGTTTTATAAGCTGATTACTATAAATCGGATTACATATACAGAAAGCAGTATGTTCCTTCTTTATTCCGATTAGTCCTTAATCCTTATTCATTTAACCATAAATGTATTTGATTTTTTTTTCGTTTGACATTGACCTCAGTAATATACTTCGTAATATTATATTGTTACGTAATATTATTTAAAAAAATAAAATTATATAAATATACTAAATTTTAACACTTTACAGTCACAAACTCCTTATTGAAACCACCAAACCAATTTAAAATGCAGTTTAAATTAGCTTTTATTTTATTTATTTAACGTTTTCGATCACGGAGTGACCTTGTTAAAGTTAGCCGAAAGATGCCAGCCGAAAGATAATGCAGATAGTGTCTTGACTATTTCAACAGAAAGTTAAACTCTCTTTATACTCCCGCTCCTATCGATTTTTAAATTCCTATAAACTGAAATAATTTCCCCTTCACCCGAAGGATATAACCCGATCCTAAATTCATCCTAAATTCGAGTTTATGACTGATTCTTGCTGTATTCAAGACACTATCTGCATTATCTTTCGGCTGGAAACTTTCGGCTAACTTTAACAGTATCACGGAGTGATCATCATCGGAACAATAGTGATCATAATCGAAAACGTTAAATAAATAAAATAAAAGCTAATTTAAACTGCATTTTAAATTGGTTTGGTGGTTTCAATAAGGAGTTTGTGACTGTAAAGTGTTGAACGATCGTATAAATGGAAACCACGGCGAGTACACAGTGCAATAATTTATACTAAATTTTGCTTTATTTCTTTACAGGTAAGTTTATTGGACTAAAATTAGGATTAAAATTGGTTGTAAGTATTATTAATAAAAAGATTGAGTTGCATAATCTGTTCTAACAAAAACATTATTTTGATGTAGTTTGTTAAAATGTTTCGCAATAAGACAGCCGTAAAATAGCGGCATTTTAATTACTAAGTACTTTACGAATTCTGCACTCGTGATTACGTTCAACTAATTATTTAAATTTTGTTTCGTAAAAGCTTTCAGAATTTTTCGCTACCGACCCTAGCTCGTCACTATAACTGATTCGTATTCGTAATTTAATAGTTTAGTCCTGAAAAGCAGTTTCTGACTGTCCCCTCAATGAAATCTTTACCATAATTTGTCACATGCTGCATAAATAGAACAGCGGAAATTTGACAGCGAAAAATAAAAGGTTACGCTTAGTTCTGAATTTTTTTTTCATTTTGTACCTGATTTTTCAGAAAATTAAACATTCTGGCGGAATAAAATCTTAAAAGTGTTTCTTAATTTGACAAATTGAAGATAGCCGAAGTAAAGAGACTCGGAATATATGAAATTTTGATATTTTACAATTTTCCATCTTTGTCCGCTATTTTTAACGAATTATGATATTTGGTTTTTGGATTCTAAAGCGAGTTTTAGACAACATTCTAGGATCTGATCATGCTGGACTAAACTTGACCATCAGATAACCAATCCTTACGCAATTTGGTTTCTAAGTTAATTTGACTATATTGTAATTCTAATATATATTTTGAACAAGGTTATGAAATGAGTCGAATGATGGGCGCTTCTCCGTCCATTTCTTTACAAGTAATTATAAAAATAGTTGCGCAGGTTTGCATTTGATTTTTGGATTGGAAACTTGCAATTCTCATAATAAAATTAAAGGAACAAATCTTTTAGAATTCGTTAAGTTAGGTTTTGAGGTTTTGTGGCCAAATAATTGAGTTTCAGATTATGGCTAACATCTTAGAAACTCTCACTGCTGTAACCAATATTTTCGGTTAATTCTCTGATAGGTTAAGTCACACTGAGAGTAAATGTGAAATTTGATGCCTGTCAAATACTTAAGCAAAAAATTAAAAATTTTCCCATATACGTATACACTATAAATATGTGTTGGTTAGTTAAATCCCTTAATGTTGCTACAACCCAGAAGCCGAACGTTTGGTATTTTTGTATTAAAGTACATGCCAAGGCCATCATAAAAAACCATGTGACTTTGGCATCTGAAGAATACAATTTTTCAATGATGTTTCGTATTACAGATGTTGCAGTTCCACGCAACAATTGTTGCCAGAATATTACGCCTAAACGTATACTATTTGTATATTCGCACACATGTATAGTATTTGTTATTGGGTAGAAATTTGACTTCAGTAAAATTTGGGGAAAATTTATAGGTTAGAATTTTCGTTATAATTTTTTGAGTTTCTGCGGCCATACAAATCTAATTGAGTTTCTGGCCAATATCCCAAAAACTCTAACTTAAAATATAAACGTATTTTTGATCACCTTTGATGATTAAAGCAAATGTCACTCTATAAACCTTGTAGAGGGCGGGTCAACCTTATCCAGGTGTGTACTAATTTTTTGGGGTTTTTATTTCACATATGTAATATAAAATGTTTATTTTAGGCGAAATGTTTCGTTTTTGGCCTTGCAGAGGGTAGATCAACCTTATTCAGGTGTGTAATAAATTAGCTTTATGTCAGATTAGACGTTGGCTTCAGGTGATATGGGCCTCAGATTTGTAATAAAAAAATTCATTTTACCACAAAAAATAATTTATTTCTAAAGACCACTTTATTGACCTTGTGGGCGGTAGGTAAACCTGATTTGGCTGTGTAATTAATTATTTTTGTGCATATTAGAGGGAATTGCTTTCAGGTGAGAATAAAAATGTTACTTTTACCACCTTAAATAACTTATTACACCACACCGCCACCAGGGATTGGGTCAAATATTACTTTATGAGCCTTGTAGGGAGAAGGTCAACCTTATCTAGGTGTGTAATAAATTTTTTTACTATCAGATATTACGGAATTAGTGCTTCAGACGATATAAACTTCAGATTTTACTACCGCCAATAATTTATTGCACCAGACCACACCACCCATATTTAGGGTAAAATGTTACTCCGGGCTTAAAGAAGAACGACTCAATATTTTCCAGGTTTGTAAATTATTATTATATTTGTGTCGGCTTAAACGAAAAAAGTTTTAGACGATATGAGTTTCAGACATGTTCAATAATTTATTACACCAGACCGCCAATAGATATTGCGTCATTCTTGTGGAAGGGCACGGTAATCTTACCCAATTGCGTAATAATTATTTTTGATTAAATTAGGCGGAATTGGTTCATATACGATATAAGCTTCAGATGTGTAATACAAAGATCGATTTCACTAGAAGTCATCATGGACTAAAATTTGACGTAATATTTGGTCGCGGTCTTGTCTAACAAATTATTGAATGTGGTGTAATCGACATTTATTTTCATATTTGAAGCCGAAATCGATAATCCTCTAATGAAGTATAGTGTGTTAGGCAATGACCTGCCTAATTGACTCCAACTTTGAAAAAAGTCTAATGAGTTCTATTCATTCGGAATAGAATTTTACACGGTCCCGAAGAGGTTTTCATATTAATTAATATGTTAATTAATTAATATTAATGCCCCATTCGTATTGTTCAGACTAGCTTGGATACGGCCATAGAGGCGTACCATGATGAAAGCGGGTCCACAAAGCAATATCATAGCTTATCATCAGCTGGCAGAATCACTTTTGGAATGTTAATCTGCTTGAAGATGGTAGCTCTTTATATGCCTTAACCTTTTCCTGCATGACTTTTTTATTTAATTAAATAATTTTCCTCGAATGTAAATTGTTATCGTGTACAGGGAAATGGTGTTAAAAAAATTTAAAAGTTGAAGGTTTTTCCGGAATTTTCATTTATATTTATATGGTTTTCTCTTATATGATATACCATGCAAAATTGAAACCAAAAGTTATGGATATGAATAATATTTTATTTTATTTTTCTTAAGGCCTATAAGGAAATAATAACTTTATTAATAATTTAGTGTTTTACATTTAAAAATAAAAAATCACACAATATCACAAAAATTTGTTTTAAAAATTAGTATTAACAAAATATTTTATTTGTGGTTGTCAATGAAGCAGTTTCGATCCTTGTTGAAGCACAAAGATGCATTACATTTAGAACATTCAATAAATGATAATTTTCCACATTTAGGTATTTTGCAACCAAGGCGGGATTTCATCCACTCGGGAAAGTGCTCATAGTTATCTTTGCGCACTTCCTTATGTGGGATGTGAGTGGCATTTGGCTTTTTCCTTTTCAACTCCAACAATTTACTTACAGTTGAAGAAGGTCTTCCCATTTTAGGTTTTTCACCGATCAAGCATAGGGATTCTGCTACTTCAACTTTAAAGTCTGTCTTTCGATGTTTCAACTTTTCTAAAATAAAATTAATCCATTAAAAATTAAAAATTTAATAAAATTCATTCACATACCTATATAAAATCCAACTATTGGTAACGGTCATATCTAAGAAGTGGTAAAAAACTCGGATTTGTTCGATTTCAGTTTTATTTTGCATATGCCCAAAAAACTTTCTAAAAGGTCCACTCTTCCCATGAACTTATTATATTTCATAACAATCGCTGGGCAAGGAATAGTTGCTAATCCCGACTTTGTATTTTGTCTTTCAGTGGTTTTTCGCATATAAAAATTGATATTAAATTAAAAAATTTCGTGTCCTTCCACGATACAATACAGATCTTCATATTATCTACGTCAGAAGTCAATTCTAAAGAAGTTCCATTAGCTTTGGATTTCCAACACTTTTCATCTGGAAATGTATAACTGGCTACTCTATTTCTACGTAAAGTTCCTAGACTTAAAATTCCATTCTTTCATAATACAAAAATCAAAGGGTTACTACTATATAGTATCTCAGTCAGTCACAATAACATTTGATTTCTTGGTAAATTCCGTGTCAGACGCATTACTACATTTCCACTGGCACCAATATTTATCTCGGATGCCAATCTTTTGGATGTATCATTTTCTTGCCTTGTATAAAGCTCAAAATTATAACAGTAACCAAATATGCCAGCTAAAATAAAAAATTTATAGCTCCATTTATGAGATTTAGCTGGCATGTGAGCACAGTTGTTCGTCGATACATAAATATTGTTCGTAAAGAACCAGCTGAATTTTTTTTTGTAATGTTTCGATTAACGGCAGAATTTTATGTATACGGTCGTGTTCAATATGTGATCTTGGCAGCATAGTACTGTACTGTTGTCATTAAAATGCAAGATCTGTTTAATTTTCTCAAAGCGATTGAGTGACAAAGTTTTCTGTATTAAATCGTTACCGACAGGTTGACTCCAATATTTTTGAGTATTAGTAATTTGAAAAATGGACGTTAACAAATATATGCCAATGAATTTTTGAAGTTCAAGACCGTTGAATTCCCCGTATTGTTAATATTTTTTGGGAATGTATACAAATTTGATTGTTTAACTATTAACTCCAAAAATTCATCAGTAAACAAATATTTAAAAAATCTAAATGGAGATTGCAATTTTTGGATGTTGTCTCGTAAAGGATCATTCCTAAGATATTTTTATCTGCTTCGTTTATATCGAAAGATCATCGTCACCATTTCAAATTGAAAATTTTTTTCTTGACCTGTTGGTATTCTTCGGCATCTTGCTTAGAAGTTTTTGTTGGTCGCAAAACGTTTGAACTCTCAATCTCTACGTCTTCAGCAAAAACAACTTTATTTCTTTGATATTCAATTGTCCTACATTTTCTGAAATATTTATAATTTGAATTAGCTCGTTATCTGTCATCAAATCGCCCGGATTTCTCCATCGTGAATATTTTCATCTTGATCGAATTCGATTCCAAATTCGTCTTCACTGTCATTCTACCCGTCAACTATTTTAAGTATCTCCTCTTCGGAAAGAGCACCTGGGTCCCTAAGCATGTCTAAGACAAAGTATTTCATTAGCTGCATGGTATTTAATATGTGATATTATATCAAATATGGACGATTTTTATCTATTACCTATATCGATTTTTACCTATCACATAATGCTGTTTTAATTATAATTTGGTTTACGTAATTTTTGCATCCAACATTCTAAAGTAAGAATACACGAAAAGACTGCGACGCGTAACAGTCTTTTCGTGTATTTCTACTTTACAATGGCAAAACAAATTTACATTTAAAAAAATGTGTCAATTGGCATGGCAACATAAATCTAGTAACCATATTTCGCCTCACAATTAAATAATTTGCGACCGAATAGAGGATATACCCCTAAAACCTATTTTTAAGAGCATATTTTTGGTTGCCCTAGTTATGATATTAATAATAAAGCGCTTTTTCTCGGTTAAATCTTATATGATATTCTATGCAATTTATCTCTGGTTGAACATGTTTGAATTTGGTTGAATATAAGGCATCATGGTTTTTTCCAGTATACCTAGAATACTATATTAGCTTCCTTGCTTTAGTCATTTTGCTACATGATGTTATTGTAAGTCGACAATTCCAATTATTAACTATGGCAGTATAATAAAATAAATAATATAACTTTTTCGTGAAACGTCAATCGTATAAACTATTTGTATTTTTGAAATTCTTCATCTCTGGTGAACCTTTGCTCAATCTCACTCATAAACCGCGGATCGAAAGAGTTTCGCAAAACAGATGGTGTTAACTTAAATGGTAGTCGAACTTTAAAACAGCCGGAACTTTCTAAAGCTTAGTTTGCTCGAAGTACTTTTCGCATAATTCCCCCTCGTCCGACAAATTTCTGATTTTGGTTTGAATAGACTCGATTCTTGAAACTTTCATAATAAAGCTTTCAAATTAAAGCTCCCATCTTCTGACGTTCCTGCAATTACCCAAACAAGTAACGTTTCTTGCATAATTAATTTGTTGTTAGAAATTATTTTTACATTTGAGAGTAACTCAAATGTGTCTGTCTCAATAATGATGTCAATTTGCCCATTTTTGTAAAAATATACGGATGGGCTAACTCCTATTGTTTGAAATAACAGAGATCACTGAATTGGGAAATTGGCGATCAATGTGGTAAAATGGTTTGCTTTTGTTCCATGGTATGGCTGTTAAAGATACTGCTTGTGGATCCATTTTTAGAATCTGCAATATACGATATGGTGAGTTTAGCACGATAGTTACAATTTTCCGTGATGAAAGACCCTTGAGATCCGGAATCTAACAACATCTACCCACCATCTTGGTATGGGTAATGCTCCAATGAGTTTCGTACATGGTGGTGGCACTGTAGCTTGATGATTTATCTTCGTTTGTTAGATTATTATGCATATCAGAATTGGTATATCACGTTTCGATAACGTGCAGCAGACTATAATTAGAGACTAGTCTTGAAGATTCTTTTTCTGGGTTCGCGAAAGTTGAAATTTTAACTCAAAAAAGGCAAAAAAATTAAAAGAAAAACTGATCTCTTTAGTTTTTCTGAAATGTGTTTCACTTCACTCTAATTACATATTTTAAATTAATGAACGAAATATCGAAAGCTTAATGCGTCATGTATATATTCACTTCATTTTGCCATTTCAACTAAACCAAACCAAGTAATCTTATTGACCGTTGGGGCTGTAATTTTGGGTCAATCATCCCATTTTGGAAATCCCGCGGTTTTACTGCGATTTTGTTTTGTAGTTTTGGATTGTGAATTTCACGCATTTAACTTTAAAATTTATGCATAACTTAGTTTTGTAGATAATGTGTGATTTTGACGTAACCATCACACCAGAAACTCCATAGATCCGTTAAAATATTGAAGTATATGTTTTACTTTAGTTTAGTTGTGCTAAACTGTGCATTCGAAAAACAATTTAGTTCTCTTCCCAAATTGGTCAGGATTGGTTCTAGAATGGCAATATCTAACTATTTAAGTCGTTTATTTAGTCAAACTGTTTAAACTAGCTGTATACATTTTGATAAGAATAGAAATCACTGTGCATACTCCATATCAGCCAGATCAGGGGTGAGATGTTGTAACATCACTTTTTTCGATACTATCGGAATTTACATCTCTTTAATCACAAATTAAATTTATCGTTTTTCCATTTTTCAATTACTTTGCTTCTATTGCGATCTTTAACTATTCGAATAAAACATTATGTCGTTCTACTCTTATTGTATCACCTACTTATTGTAAGAGTGATACTTTATCGAAAAACAAAAAAGAGATAAATAAACAATTTATTCTAGTAGTGTGCGATCGTAATATAGAAAAAGAGATATAATATTCGATAAATATCGAAAAAAGTGATGTTACAACATCCCACCCCAGATTTGGCCACACAAATCCCTTAATTAGACCATGTTTTCACCAGTTAAATTTTTGAAAAAAAAAACTGTTTGAGTGATTTTTGGAAAAACCACCTTTAATTAACAAAATCTCTTACACTGGTTGTATAGTTAATACTGACCAATTTTCATGATTGGCCCTGCTTCCCATCGGCCAGAATCACCGTAGAAAAGCCTTACTTCAAGCCTAATTTCAAAAGTTCTTTTTTGTTAAATTTTGTTTTGGTGATTTCTGGAAATATCAACTTTTATTAACAAAATCTCTTAAACTGGTTTTACTTAATCTTCTAGCCTTCTGAACTTATTTAGCTGAATATTCTAATCTACCAGGTTCCATGATTCTGCCTACTATTCTTCGGCCAGAATCATCGAAGAAAACTATTATTTCAACCATAAATTGAAAAGATCATTTTGTAAAGATTTTTTTAAGAGTAATTTCTGGAAATCCCTTCTTTTATTAATGAAATCATTTTAACTGGTTAAATCGAACATACTGACCGGGTTCCATGATTGTGCCGTGCCTACTGTCCATTGACCAGAATCACCATCGAAAATCCTTATTTCAACCCCAACTTGAAAAGACCATTTCTAAAAAATTGTGACCGTTTCCGAAAATCCCACCTTTTATTTATGAAAACACTCGAAACTGGATGTAGTGAACATACTGGCTATGTATGCTGATTGTGTCAACTCACAATCGACCAGAATCACCTATAGAAAATCTTATTTCAACCGTCATTTCAAAAGATGATTTTCGAAAAATTGTAAAACAGTACCTAAAATGTTTATCAGGTTTCGTGGAAAACCCTTATTTCAACTATAATTTCAAAAATCGTTTTTTGTAAAAAAAAAATATGTATGATTTCTGAAAATCCCGCCTTGACTTAATGAAAACGGTGTTTTGAAATTTTGTTTGGAATAATGTTTTTCTACTGGCAATTCTGGCCGATGGGGAGTAAGCACAATCATCAATCATCTCAATGTACTGAGTTTAAGTGAATTTATTGAAAGTAAAATTGGACATGAAATAAGCTCTTATGGAAGCTGCCACTCCTACCGATCTCTTCCAAACATCGCCTCCTATTTTTGGGATCTCCTATTTTTGGGAAAAAGATTAAGTATACATTTTCATGCTGAACAGAGGCCGAATTTTTGTTGAAAAATAATTGTTTGTATAAAAAAAAGACGGAAATTCCGCTTAAATCTTGGAAAACTGATGTAGTCCGATACTGTTGCAAATATTATTTACAATTTTTCAGTTCGAAATCTTCAGTTGTGAAATGAAATAGTTTTCAAAATATGTGCCAACAACAAGCAGCTTTTAGTTCGTAGTTGTTTTCGACCATTTTCTGCCAAAAATCATTGAAATTTCCCAATTTATGGAAAAAGCTTTTGTAAGAATTTGTACTCCAATTACAAAAAACGGTCCAGGCCCTCCGATTTTATTTTGAAAAATGGCTACGATTTTTTTTTTTTTGAAAAATGATTTTTGGCAGACCAAATGTCAGCTTGATAGAATCTTTCCAGTTTTTGCCAATATTTTGAAAACTATATAGCATTTACGAAAAACGATTGAAAGCAAAAAGATTGTAAATTAAATTTCAAACAAAATAACTTCAATAATCATATTTTAAATTTTACCGAAAATTACGAGTTTTGATACGAATGTCCCGAATTTGCCCCGAACGCACTCGTTATATCAAAGTAGGAAAAATATGTTCACCTTGTGCTCAAAACTTAGAAGTTATTTAGTTGAATCGCGAAAAAATATTTCCCGCGAATAAACCACAAAAAACTCCATAATGAGACGGATGATGTACTATATTCCGCTGTTGAAGAGAATATTATTAACACGACTAATGACCATATGATGATAAACATACCATCAAATTTATTACAAGTTCCTCATACATGTCACTATCAATACCATATTATTTATATTTAGCAGATACGTCATGTTATTTATGTTACAACAAGAACATGACTAATGTTGGAAAACTTTTTCCATCTGTCTGTATGTGTGTTGAGCATATAATAGCAAGTTCTTATGTGGCTAGATCATAAATCATTTCTTGTATATTTTGTGAAGATAACAATGTACTTCTGCTACTTGCAATTTTTATTGTTGAGCAAGAAGAGTTGCAAAGATGTTGTTTTGTAACATTAATGAAAATGTTCATAATAATTCTTCAACTCTCACCAACCCATTGGAATAATAAATAACTTTATTTATGTCTTGTATGTAAATAGCTTTTAAATGACGTTTTATTTTCTTATAATTATTATTGAAAATTGAAATTATATATCAATTTCGCAGAACCCATCGACCGATACAAAATTCTCACCGATATATCAGTATCGCATTTACATCGAGCTTTAAGAGAGGTGCGAAGTTTGAGCGAAAATGGTAAACGGCTCATCCAGCTAGTCTGATTGCTACTTCCGAACCAGATCATCAAATATGCAACGCATACAGTCAAATATGAGGGTATATCAAAAAGTCTTGCAATATCATATGAAAAAAAAAGAGTGAGTGAGACAACAATATATTTTTCAAAACCATTTTTTGTCGCGATAAAACTTCTAGAAGAACATTTCGATGTAAATTTTATAGTTCGTTTGTTTTTGTCAATTTAGTAACACGTGTTTTGAATTTTTCTTAAAATTAATGAAATTGAATATCGCACCGTTATTAAATTTTTCTGTAAAAATGGACGAAATGCAATTTATATATTCAACTATATATCAAAAGTTTACGGCAAATCTGCACCATCATATGCCACAGCAACAAGGTGGGTAAAATTATTCAAAAGTGGTCGGGAGTCATTAGAAGACGACAGCCGCTCGGGTCAGCCAGCAGATGCTATTAGCCATGAAAACGTAATTTTGGCCGAATCTATTGTATTGGAGGACCGGCGTATTTCTGTTTCGTGGTTAGCGTGGAGACTTTCTCTTTCATATGGTACCACATATACTCTATTACATGACCACCTTCACATGTCGAAAGTAAGTCGCAATGGGTTCCCCGTTTGTTGAATGCAGAACAAAAAAAATGTGTGTTCAAACTTCAAAGGTGATTTTAGAAATGTACAAAGAAGATCCAGAAAATTTCTTGGATAACATAATAACAGGCGATGAAACATGGCTTCATCACTGTGATCCGGAATCCAAACAAGAATCGATGCAATGGATTAAACGTAGTGAACAACCACCAAAGAAATTCAAAACTCAACCGTCTGCTGGTAAGGTTTTGGCAAACAATTTTTTGGTATGCTGAAGGAATTTTGATAATCGATTATATGCCACCGAAAACTACAATCACAGGCATATATTACGCAGAGGTTTTGTGAAAATTGAAAAAAGCGATCCGGGAAAAACGGCCAAGGAAAGTTAGGAAAAAAATCTTGCTTCTTCACGACAATGTACCAGTGCATAAGGCTAATGTTGCTCAAACTGCATTAAACGACTGCGGCTTCGTGGAAATTCCGCATCCACCGTACAGTCTAGACTTGGCACTCAGTGACTACTTTCTGTTTCCAAATTTGAAAAAAAAAAAAACACTAAGGGACCGGAAATTTTCCAGTGACTATGAAGTACAGTCTGTTGTAAATGAATATTTTATGGAGCAAAAGAAATCTTTTTTTTTTTTAGAGGGTTTAGGCAAGTTAATTGATCGATGTGATAAATGTATAAACCTTAAAGGAGATTATGTTGAAAAATAAAAATATTGCTGTCTCACTCAATCTTGTTTTTCATATGATATTGCAATACTTTTTGATTTGCCCTCATATATAATATGTCGGATTTAGCTACACGACATTTTGCACTATTAAAATTAGTTGGATCGGCTAAAGTTTGATTGGATGATTTAGGAATAGCCAATTTTGAGTGGCGGAAATGGAGAAAGCTACTACTCGAGAATTTTCCAACAAACGGAAGCGCATTAGAAAGGCGAAGAAGAGCCGAATCATATAGACGAAAAGCAGGTGAAGAAATTTTACCATATTATTTTCAAAAGTTATCGTTGTGCAAGCTGGTATGAATAATGATGAAATTATTGAGTTAATCGTAGAGGGATTGCATGACAGCAGCGTTGTGCGTCTACGCGTATTTTGGAATTTTCGACGTCATGGCGTCTATAATACGTCGACAATTGCTTTTGATGTCGACAATGTAGACAATTGGCGTAGAATATGCCGAGAATGTAGATAATTGGAATGTAGAATATTATATTGGTTTATGTTGTACTTGTATTTTATAATAAAATAATAGTACATATTATTGTATATTAAAATAAGGAATGGCGTTTGTTATAAGTTGGCCGTATGACAATGACAATGCACTAGCATTCCCCATATTAATTTTGTACTTAAGACCAAGTTAAATTGTTGATAAATTCAGAATAAATTAAATTGATGATTGGTTGGCTATTAAGCATTTGGATCCACTATACATTACAAGTTCAATCTGAGTTTCCTGTATGCCTCAAGCACAATCGAATTACGATACGAATCGTAATATTTTTTACGAAATATTTTTTGTTATATGTTTCTCGTTTGCATCAAATTGATACAAACGAGAGACAGAGAAGAAAAAAGATTCTTCTAGAACGTTTTGGCGTTCGTTGTGCGGTGCGCGAAATTTTTGAGTTAGAGTTTGGAATTTCTTTTAAACGTAAAGTCTGGTTTGTAATTTCGTCGAAAATAATTTTTTTTTTCTCATGTGAAAAAAAAGTCGAGAAATTTTTTTTGAAAACACAGTCGAAGAATTCGATTGTGATTCTAATGTATAAAGTAATTTATTTTTACAAATAAAACTTTAATTTTTAAAACTTTATCGGATATTTATACCAAAATTATAATAAAAGAGAGCGTATAAAGAAGTCGTTTTGGGGATATGTACAAGAGTTGTGTGTCGCGTGCTCGGGTTGCATATTGGTCTCGCAACTTCCGTTTCTTTCGGCGTTTAATTTTTTGGTTGTACTTGATTTGGGCTATAAAATGAATTACTTTATTTGTTGGACCGGTATGATGGGAGGTGAGACTTCGTTCCGTGTCGGCGTATTGTTTGCGGTCCCTTGGTGCCCGCATCCGAAATCGAAACAACCGCTTTACGCCGTTTGAATTCGAGTAGATGTGCGCACCAAGGCACCTCACTCAGTTATAATTATTGGTTCCATCCGTCAAGTTTCGGCGACGAATCTCGGCGGAACTCCGGTTTTTATTTTTATTTATAATTTGCGTTTTTTTATATTTAACTATCTGTAATCTTGGTGTACGCCAGGAACCATGCAAGCATCAAGCCCACGACCCATAGCACCATGTGAGACCTCTGCGTGTGCTTAAATGACATCTGCAGAATGGTGTTGTACCATTCTGTAACAAACTAGGAAACTTAATACAAAAAGTAAGTTGTGCAATAAATAAATAGAATTGGCATGAACATTTTTACTTCAGCTTGAGCCACTGATATCGTTAGTGCGATAGTTCACATTTCAAGAAGTCTTCCTTCTTGAAGATAAGGCACATCGCTGCCTTTCAGTTCATCAGACTTAACTTCGCTTCGTCATGACGAATGAAAAATATGGTCAAAAGTACGGTTATACTATGTTTCTCTTTCGAAAACCACGAGTCTGGAATAAGGGAATTCATCATAAGTTGGAACCTCATAATGTTCAGATTTAATGTAGTCTAACAAATTACGCAAATTGCGTAATTTCAGAACTTCGGTCTTCCACCATTTGCACTTTTTGATCTACAAATTTGCTTTGCTGCACTAGCGAGTACAGCCTTTTCAGTTTTAATTTACCTGCGATTTGCGATTGTAAATCGGTTTGGAACGTCAATATGAGCTATATTCTGTTGTTCAATAGCAAGAGACTTCTCTCTCCTCTAATCAGCAACACGTATTAGAAAAATGTTGTCGGTTGCAGATGCAGGGTATGTATGAATTACATTCGATATGCTTTTAGAATTGTAATTCATCGACGTTAACACGTTGTAATTCCGGGAGTATTTAACGTAACCAAATAGATATCAGTGTATATTTAACTCGTCAATTCTGTACTATTCTTTCACTTATCTAATCACAATTACGACATACTTCTAGGCTAAATTAAGCAATATTGTTTTCAAATCAATTGAGTCTTGTGTAAGGCGTCCGCAGGAGCAGGCAAACCTCCAACAACAGTAAAACGCAATAATTGAAGAAACGTTTGCACAAAATGGGTGCGAAAGATCAAAGAGAAGAATGTGGTATCATAAATCACACAAATCTACGAAAGAAGGTCTCATTTTTCCAGAATTGTTGTCGCAGTCGTCTTTCCTATAGATTATGTTATAAATGAAAATCACCAGAAATCATCATATCTTCCGTTCTAAATGCAATTAAGACATTCTGTTGTTCTTGTAATTAAAAATACTCAATAGGAATAAAGGCAAAATTGAATCAGATCAGATCGGCACTTACGAAAGTTGTAAATAGGTTGAATCCTCACCCAACATCATAACAGGTAAATTTCATTAACCAGGTAGGTAAAATAAATTCTAAGTTCTTTATATTCAACGATTCCAGATTTTCCGTATATAGGTCAATACCCTAATTATATCATAATATTCATATTTAGGTCACACAGCATCAGCTGATTGAAATAAATGGTATTCCAATGTGTATGTGTATTGTGAAAATTTGAATTTGCATTATCATTTACAACGTCGAATATTTCACAGGTGTGGGGTTGGTTTTGCCCAAACACAGTACCATCCGTTGTCACTTATAATTTAAGAGAACGACTTGACATAAACTGCCGGAAGGCTTCACTGCAATGAATAAATCAATAAACAGAACGACAGCAAGCATAAGAAAAGGTTTTAGAGCTCTTCATTTTGATTTCTGAATGTGAATTGGTCCAGCACAGGTGACACCAGCCGATAAGAAAGGCCTAAAAAACGTGCCTTACTGAATGGTAGCTCAACCATAATAAATTGAAGAATTTTTGCTGCTTGAAACTCTGTTTCCCACACAAATTTCAAAGAAGCGCGTTGCGGTTCCAATCCAAGACCAAACAATTGTGGAATCATTCTACAAATATATGGCATTTTCTCTATCAATTAGAAAATTGTTGAAGAGAAACTCTGTACGTAAAAAAATCTAACCTGGCGCAGTATTCTTGTAATCGGTGGAAATTTCCCCAATCGGAATAGAGTTTGCTTTGAAATTCTCTATAATACTCGAATTTTTTGCCGGCTTTGAGAGGAAAAGATTTAATTGATTTGTTTTTTTGGATAAATTTAGGTCCCCATAATTTTTAAATCTAATATTTATTCAAAAAAGGAACTAAAATTTATTCAATATTGGAATGTTAGATTCTATATGTGTGGCTGAAATTAAATCTAGACACATTTTGAATCAAAATTGTATTAGGAAGCTACTATTATTTTTAATTAGGAATTCTTTATATGGATTTAAAGGTTTTCCAATAAACAAGAAAACCAAAGAATAATTAATAAATATGGTTGTTATTTTGTTAATATCTAATGATTATGATTAATTTTCGACATTATCGACATTGTCGACGTGAGTTTATTTAATTTTCGACATACATTGTCTACACGTGTAGACAATGTATTAATTACGACATGTCGACAATACGGCACAACGCTGCATGACAATCGATATCGCAGTTTCGTAGGACCATTAACAAGATATGATAGACCGTCCGAACTGTTAATCGATTTAAAAGAAGCTGACAATTACTACAGGAGAGAAAAAAATCAAGCATTAAGAAGCCCTAATGGTTCAACGAAACAATACAAAGGAGTAAATCAGATGCGTCATAAGAAAAATAGCATCAGTTCAATACGGCGAACCGATGGTACGGATACAGCTAATGTTACGAAAAAACTAATTTGTTTTAAAAGTGGTAAAGCAGGTCACTTTGCCAGAAACTATGGCGCGAATAAATTGCCTAGCGAATTGCTATAACCTATAATTCATCGAATGAAAACCCAAAAGTGTTACATGTACAGGTTAATGCTCATCAAAAGTTTATCAAGAATGCAGAGATAAATGGCAAAACCATAGATTGTTACGTTGACATGGAAAGCAGCTGCATAGTTTTAAGAAGTGATATTGCAGATCGAATTGGTGTAACCTTTTACGAGGACAAAAATCTTGTGCAGCCAGTTGGGGTTACAACTCTCGCCCTTAAAGTAGGCGATGTATCAGCGAAAGAGAAAGTTTTCATAGTGAAACCTGGATTCCAGAGTGTGCCAATTTCAGTTGGGCATTCATTTACCGAACAACCACATGTACATATTATCGCCAATTCAGATGGGCTTATTATTTAACAATGGGAGGATAGTGGTTTTAACAAAATTGGGGTACGATATAGTACCGGGAAAACAAATTTAATCGCAAAGGAGACTACAGTGATACCTAGTGGCTATGCAGGTCACATTCAAGTGCTTAGCCGCTCGAAACGCGATATTTCGAAACGAGATATGACAAAACGAGAAATGGTACAAAACGCGATATTTCAAAATGCGATATTTCAAAACGTGATATGGTGCAAAACACGATATGGTACAAAGCACGATATTTCAAATCGCGATATTTCAAAATGCGATGTGGTACAAAACGTGATATGGTACAAAACGCGATATTTTAAAACGCGATATTTCAAAACGCGATATGGTACAAAACGCGATATGGTACAAAACTCGATATTTCAAAAGGAGATATTTCAAAACGCGATATGGTACAAAACGCGATATGGTACAGAAGAATGTGAATTGCGAAGCGACAGGAGCGCAACGACCCGCCTGATATCAACCGGTCCTATACTCCCGCTTTTATTGATTTTTAAATTCCTATAAACTGAAATTTTTTATTAGGAGCGGAGCGACTGGGGCGCAGCGACCCGCCAGATATAACAACGTCCTCCCGTTTCTATCGATTTTTAAATTCCTATAAACTGAAGTTTTTTTTCCTAACTAAGGAGCGAAGTGCTTACCTGATATAACCCGATCCTATACTCCCGCTAATATCGGTTTTTAAATTCCTATAAACTGAAATTAAATTTCCAATTTTCCAGAATGTACATTACGAAGCGACGGGAGCGCAGCGATTCGCCTGATATAACTCGGTCCTAAACTCTCGCTTTTATCGATTTTTAAATTCCTATATACTGAAATTTTTTCTAACTAAGGAGCGGTGCGACTGGAGCGCAGTGACCCGCCTGATATAATCCGTTGCTGTACTCTCGAACTGCTGAGGTTTTTCTTTCTAACTTTCTAATTTCTCCGGATATAACCCGATCCTAAACTCCCACTCCTATCGATTTTTAAATTCCTATAAACTGAAATTAAATTTCCCCTTCTCCAGAATGTACATTGCAAAGCGAAGGGAGCGCAGCCACCCGCCTGATGTAACCCGATCCTATACTTCCGCTCCTATCCATTTTTAAATTCTTATAAACTGAAATTTAATTTCCCCTTCACCCTTCTAATATAACCCGATCCTAAACTCCCTCTTCTATCGATTTTTAAATTTTTATAAACTGAAATTAAATTTCCCCTTTTCCAGAATGCACATTGCGAAATGACGGGAGCGCAGCGATTCGTTTGATATAACCCGGTCCTATACTTCCGCTCTTATCGATTTCTAAATTCCTATAAACTGAATTTTTTTTTCTAACTAGGGAGCGAAGCGCTCACCTGATATAACCCGATCCTATACTCCTGCTAATATCAGTTTTTAAACTCCTATAAACTGAAATTAAATTTCCCCTTTTCCAGAATGCCTGATATAACTCAATCCTAACCTGCCACTCCTATTGATTTTTAAATTCCTTTAAACTAAAATTAAATGTCCCCTGTGTGGATTACAAAAAAATTGAAATAAAATAATTGAAATAACAGTAAATTTTTTTATTTGTATAAAAGTTGGGATGTGGGGCGGTAGCCCTCAATCTTAAGGTGTAAAATGATTTAAAATAATCATAAAAGCATTTGTGCTTCGAAAAAAGAAAATATTTTTTCGCGGTTGGGTTGTCTTTTAAAACCATTTGGGGCATTTAGGGCCACTTGGGATCATTGGGAGCTATTTGGGGTCGTTTCTGGATATTTTCATGGCCATATTCGTAATCAGCATTCTAAAGTTCCTTGGTATACCGATTTTCAGAATTTTTAGAGGTATATAACCTATTCGGAAGTATAACACGCAGTTAAAATTTTGTCAATTGACATCAGGTGCAAATTTAATGAAAAATTGAATTTTATTAAAACCTTCAATGTTGGGTATTTCTGTATCTTGGACACTTTCATTCAGTCCCTTGAAATTTCATATTTTTATTTTTACAAAAATGGCAAAAATATTCTGTATATTGACAACCTCTTTGTATTGTAACTTGGACACTTTGAAAATTTTCGTCTAATCTTTAATAAATTACCCTTTATATATTGGACACGAACACTTTTGTTCAATATCAATAATTCGATTTAATAATGATATCACTTTTTGTACCACATTGCGTTTTGTGTCGTATCGCATTTTGAAATATCACGTTTCGAAATATCGTGTTTTGTACAGTATCGCGTTTTGTACCATCTCGCGTTTTGAAATATCTCGTTTGAAATATCGCGTTTTGTACCATATCGCGTTTTGTACCATATCACGTTTTGAAATATCTCGTTTTGAAATATCGCGTTTTGTACCATATCGCGTTTTGTACCATATCACGTTTTGAAATATCTCGTTTTGAAATATCGCGTTTTGTACCATATCGCGTTTTGTACCATATCACGTTTTGAAATATCTCGTTTTGAAATATCGCGTTTTGTACCATATCGCGTTTTGTACCATATCGCGTTTTGAAATATCGCGTTTTGAAATATCGCGTTTTGAAAAATCGCGTTTTAAAATATCGCGTTTCAAATGGGACCCATTCAAGTGGCAACCGATTTTGAGATGGCTGGAGTTTTGCATGTTGACAATAGTTTACAAGAAAATTGAACAGCTATCCCGAATTGTGTAATGCCTATGACGAAATTAGAGCACCAATTACAATAAGAATGAACGCCAAATTGAAAGCCAGCAAATAGTTACAGCCGATGATAATTCCGAAGTATTGAAAATTATGAACGAATACAAGGATGTAGCTTCGACAAATATGAGTCAGTTGGATCTAACTGACAAATTTCAAATGGAGATTCAACTAAAGGAGTCAAGCAAACCAGTATATTATCGACCATACTGTCTTAGTCACTCTGAACGAGGGAAAGTACAAGAGATGATCGAGGACTTAAAATCAAATAACGTCATCGAAGATTGTTCATCAGAATATGTCGCAGCCCTATAATATTGGTCAAGAAGAAGACCGGTGAAGACCGTTTACGTATAGATTTCAGAAAATTAAATAGTAATATCGTCAAAGGCCCATTCCTCGAATAGACGACCAGTTACATAGATAGGTTAAGAAGAAAGAGCTATTTGTACTCAGGTTAATATCAGGTCGCCGTTTCGGAGAAAAGTAGAGATAAAACAGCTTTTATAACGCCGGATGGGCATTACCAGTTCAATCGTATGCTCTTTGGGCTTTGCAACGCTCTAGCGGTATTTCAGCGATTAATTAATACAATTTTGGGTAGATTACGATTTAGTGTAGCAATGGGATATATCTTGATATCTACCGAAACAAGGACAGAAGGAATAGAAAATTTAAAGATTATTTTGGATGTTATCCGAGAAAGTAATCTGACAATCAATTTAACCAATTGTAGGTTTTTGATTAGAAAAATAAATTATCTAGGGTTCGATATAGGTGGGGATGGAATTCAGTCGGGTGCGGGTCAGGTTAAAGTCGAGTTTGGTCAGATTTCCACCACCGAAAGATCAAAATAGTGTTCAATGTTTTATAGGCCTCGCAAACTATTTTAGACGTTTTGTAAGGAATTTTGCTGTCATAGCGCTTCCATGTACAGATTTTTTATCGAAAAATTCGAATTTCATGTGGGAAGATTCTCAACAACAGGTATTTGAGTCGATTAAGAAAATACTTGTGTCATCGCCTATTTTGAAGGTGTTTGACCCAACATCAGCTACGGAATTACATACCGATGCGTGTGCAATAGGCCTTACGGCAGTTTTGCTTCAACAACAAACGAATGATAAGTTACATCCAGTAGCGTACTATAGTAGAAGGACTACCTCAGAAGAATCTCGATATCATAATATCGAAATGAAGATTTAAAAAATAAATATACGGTTTATAAGGGTAGATTATATAGAATTTCGAAAGAAAGATGGAGGTTATACGTTCCAGGGTAATTAAGGTCATATCTGGACAAAACATTGTCAATGTTAAAGGAACTTACTATTTTCCCACAAGAAGAGAACAAGTTTCTATGTAAGTATATTAATATATGTATTATTTGTCTTTACTATAAAGTCCCAACGAACAAGCGTCAGAGATTCTTGCATCCACTTGACAAGGGGAACGTTCTGTTTGTAACGGTTCATGTAAACTACTTGGGCTCGTTTGTAAGAACCAACGACAAAAGAAAATACGTCTTATGTATTGTGGATGGGTTTTCCAAGTTTACTTGGCTTAAGGCAGTTAAAACGGTAGAATCAGTGGAAACTGCGTGTACATTTTAAGAGTTCATCTTCTGTTATGGTAGAGCGCAATGTATAATTTCAGATAGAAGTGGTGCTTTCACGGGAAGGTACTTTTTAGAGATGTGAAGGAGTTATAATATCCAGCATGTCAAGGTAGGATCATATACACCTCGGGTTAATGGACAAGCCGAGGTTGCCTACAAAACTATTCTAACAGGTTTAAGGACTTTATGTACTGGAGTCGAGTGTAGTGATTGGGATACTAAGCTCTAAGAAGTTATGTGGTCAATGAATAATACTGTTCATCGGGTTACGCAAAAGACACCTGCTAATTTAGTCTTTCGATATGTGCCAAATGGGCCCAAAGACAATCCACTGACATGCGAGATTAATAGTATAAATAAGGAAGTAGGTAATGTTAGCGGGGTAGATTTTAACCAAGTATCAGAATTGATAGTCAAAGATCAGAGTAAGCAGAAAGAATATTATGACAGAAAACGAAGAGAAGGGGGCTCATACATAAAGGGGGATATCGTGATGGTTAGGTGGAATTCAGTTTCTACTGGAACTAGCTTGAAGTTGTAATTATTGTGGGCCCTATATGATCGATAAAGTTATGGATAAAGATTGATATGTAGTCAAGGATGTAGAAGGAGAGCAACAGCCGTCTCGAAAGTATGAGGCTGTTGTCTGTCTGTTTGCCGGAGAGGAATGTGTACCGATATTTTCTCCGACAATGGAACCTACTTTGTCGGAGCAAACGCTGTATTAAAAAATCACTGTCGCATGGTCATGACAACATTACCGAGCGACATTGTAAGTTATTGGTGAATCAACATTAAATCAGCGTTCACTGAAAGCGCCACCATGTGCAAACATCAAAACTATGAGGTTGAAAACGTTGAGATGGCACATGACCGAACAACCTTTATGAATATCTATTTTTCAAAAATCTTTGGCAGTACGGATAGAACAGTTATCGGACGGTAATTAGAACATGACAATTTATCTCCGGATTTGTAAATTGAAGTTATGTACCTTTGCAAGTTTAAGATTATTTGGGAATTTTCCTGCCTTTTTGGAATTATTGAAAAAGATGCAAAGTTGGGAATTACGTTTGGATGAGTGTGATCTGGTGGACGTTTTTCTAAATACATTTATTTTTATTTTTATTTCAATTGTATTTTTATTGTTAATTCTAATTTTAATTTTTTAACATCAGTGTGAGTTCATTAATTTTATTTTTGTGCAATTTGATGATTTCTGATGGAGGATGGTGTCTTATCTAGATAGTCTTATTTACATTTACTAATTTATTTACTAATAATTTACTTCTTGGTTATTCAGTTTTAGCTTATTATTCAATTAAGTTGAATATAAGCAAGCTGTTTTCAAATTTTTTGAATTATAATTGTGTTGTGATTATAATTCTATCCTATCCTCTTTTATATTATTCATAAAAAAGGGTCCATGAAGGGTCCGGCGTCATACAGAACACTTGTTTAAGCTTGGCTACAAACTCTAATCGAACAATGAAGTTGTAAAAACTTTACACAAAGCTGAACTGCAAAATTTAACATAGACGGAAATTTCTGAATTGAGTTTGGCCAATAATGGTCTATATTTGACATCGTGTTAAATGGGATAATAAAAGTTTTGTTGGGTTAATTTCTGGAATGTGACCAGAGCGAAACAGCTTTTGTGAAATGTATTGAAGCTTACGTAAGATAACAACCGAGTATCATAGTTTATAGAAACCAAACTAGGTTTCGGGTGGGGATGAGATAGAATCTCCTTATTTAATAAAGAAATTCCCCAAACAGCAGCAGTTTCAGAAGAAGCTTATGCATAAAATTTGCGTGATTTTATTTTTTCCTTACACCATTATAGTTATGCGCTAAATCTAAATTCCTGAATCTTAATATACACGTATGATGTATATGTATATTATTTCACCATCGGCTATTAGAAACGTGTTCAAAACAATCTTATATACATTCGATCTAATATAGACTGAAATAAACTCTCGTAACCTTTTTATATCCCCTCCCCCTCCTCCTGAGTCATCCCTTGCTATATGTACTAAATGTCACATTCAAATGTAGATTTGTAAGATAATCTTATATTTATGTATGATTGACATGAGCAATCAAAATTGGAACAAACAAAGAAGGATGAAATAAAGAAGAAGACAGTTGAATGGAATCATACCCAACATAAAAATAAAAAATAATTTAAAAAAATTAATGTTTCCAAAACTGATTTTTATGCGTATGTAATAGCTCAACATAGGCAAAAACAGCTAAAGGGTAAAATGTTGACATTGATTTGATAAATCGTTATTTATGTTGGCATGATAAAGGAAAAATCTTTGAATTTCAAATTTTTAATGTTAAATGAATATTTGAATTCCGAAACGACATCCTAACATTTCTATGCCTTATTTGTGGATGTACGAGTATATTTCTAAACGTCCTAAATAATGATGTGATGATATGTTTATAAGGAAATGATTATATTTTCCTTTTGTTTCGTGATGTACTTCCTATAATAGATAACATATAACACTAAATTATATTTTGAGATACTTCATTTCTATATAACCGTATATAATATATGTAATTGAACAGTGTTGGTATATCCCATTTAATTGATTTTGCTGTTCAAACATTGTAATGTGAAAATGATATAGGATGTAGAAGCATATATCGTTAATTGATTATTGTTATGGTGAAGACGTTCCACACATCACACATCACAAAAGTCGATTTTTTTAATTAAAATTATAAATAACAAACAGTGATAGAATCGAAACCCCCTTCGTATTATCTCACTTGAATAATTCGATTTAATTGGAATAAAATAAAAAAGCAACTCGGTACACTATAAACAAAGTTAATTAATCTCATAACATAAAATCCGTATATAAATATTCGGTTAACAACGAGTGTCTGTATATAGATTTGCCTGATTCAGATTGTGGTACATATATAGTTTATTTGTACCTGTTTGCTTAAAATACACAGAATTTTTGTTTAATTTAATTACAATTAACAAAAATTATCAAAAAAAAAAATCATAAAAATTCAACTTTCTCTTATTTAAATTTTTTGAATAAACAGAAGCACGAACCAACAACAATCCAATGTGATTTTTCAAAATATAATTTAGCGCAAAAAAAGCAATTCAATTAAATTAAAAATTATAATTTCTGTTTTTATAAATCATTTATTTTAAAAGAAAAATGAATAATTCGATTTTATATTTCTTTCGCTTATGGTTCTGAGAAATAAATAGGCGGCATACGAGTATGGTTTGCAAATCTACCCGACATAACGATGTTTTGTTTTGGTTCTGGTATAAAGGCGCAATCAAGAATTTTTTATCAGAATTTTTTGTTCTATAAAAAATCTCAATTTCCGCACATTCAAATTATTATCTAATTATTCTCTAATTATCTATTGTTATCTATTAGTGCTTAAATGAACCGGAGTGGAAAAGTGATAAAATTCTCAATCTGAAAATCCGCAGATTTTTTTAACACCACACTTTTTTTTTCTAAACCTTAGGAAAACCGTTCAGCTATTTATGATTACTTATTTATTATTCATCACACAACTAAATTAAATTTATGTTAAAAATATAACTCTACAAATACCCGAGAATATGTATGTGAAGTTAGTCTAGAATTTCATCCCAGGAAAATAAAAAAATCCATCGGGTAACACTAAAATTGCAATGATATTCCATCCTAGAATTTATTATAGTAATTTCGTTCAATGTCGAAATTTTATTCTAGCCCAGAATTTTTTTTCAAATTTTAAATATTTAAATCAAAATAAAAAATTAAGTAAAAATTATAATTCTGGGATTTTATAAAATAACGAAGAGCCATTTATTGGGCTATAAAAACATGATCAATAACAGGGAATTGAGTGAATGTAATCTTTGCGACGCTGAACCGTGTACATAAGCTCGAGTTTTTACAGAAATCAAAAAGGCTAGCCGGATCTGTCTAGATATATCGGTGACTAGTAACGAAAAGCATTATATTCGAAACAAGGTTGCACAGTTAGTTCTTAGTTCTTGTTTTAACTTTAAACCGATTTGCATGTTGTGAACAGAGGTATGATGGTTTGGGTCACTATGATATCGAGTTCATATAATATCCAAAGGGATTCGGCCTGGTATATCTTAATGTTTATAGGAGTTAAATTAACGTTTTTAGATTCTTCCTGATACAAATAAGTCTTTCTGTACTAGTACGGTAAAAAAGATAAAAAATAATTATTAAACCGAAAAACTAATTAAAGCGAAATGGCTACAAATGGTTTCTGACAAACAAAATACGAATAAGAATTATACATATTTTGTCATATTGTGTACATTTCAGAATTTAAAGAAACAATGAAATTTATTGACTCTCTAAATTTAATAGTAAGGTCGTGTTTCAATTGGTTTAAACGCCGCATAAAAAGTTAAAAAGCAAAACTTTCTTCGTGGTAAATATTTTTTAACTTTTTAATTTTTTATCTGTTTCAATTGGGTAAAGTTTTGACAATAACATGGTTTCTTATTTTATGTGTAATTGTGAAAATACTATATATAGCAAATTTAAATATGAAAACGTGTAAAATAAATACTTATTAAATAATATATTAGTCAATTATGGTCAGTTTACATATATATAATTGAAATTTTTCTCAAAATTTTTAAATGGAAATTTTTTGTTTACAAACAAATATTTTTGTCAGCTAAATGTTTTCTATATTTTCTATTTTTGGTTCTAAAGGTAAGAAAATCACAATTGGCTTTTTATGGTGTAAGCCTGTCTGTGTTGATTATGAATAATGTTTGTATAATATTTTCAGTAACTAATTTAAATTATTATGACGTAGAAAAAACGTAAATTTATCTCTATCCAAACTAAATTAAAAATATACTTCATTTATAAGGGGAATTCTCAACGAAATATCTATTATTAAATAAAATTTAATCGAAAACGAAGGCTGACGATAAACTCTCATCCGCCGGACTGATGATCCAAGGCAAAATCTAGACTCGTCGGAGAACAAAACATTGGCCCATTGTTCCATTATCCAGTTTTCATGTTCGAGAGCAAATTTTAAATGAGCTCTGCGGTGTGTTGTAGACAATTCTGGACATACCTTGTTAAAGTTAGCCGAAAAAAAAATGATAATGCAGATTGTGTCCTTGGTTTGATAACCTAAAATAAAAATTCAACAATGTTGATCAAATACTATTAAAGTTAGCCGAAAGTTGCCAGCCGAAAGATAATGCAGATAGTGTCTTGAATACAGCAAAAATCAGTCATGAACTTAAGAATTTACGATTTTAGCATCGGTTTATATCATTCGAGTGAAGGAGAAATTATTTCAGTTTATAGGAATTTAAAAATCGATAGGAGCGAGAGTATAAAGAGAGTTTAACAAATAGTCAAGACACTATCTGCATTATCTTTCGGCTGGCAACTTTCGGCTAACTTTAACAAGGTGTTGATCAATATATTTCAGCCGAAAGTTCCGATACCAGCCGATATTAAAGAAAACTATTATTTCCTTCATTTTATTTACTTCTTTAAAATGATATTAAAAATAAAAGTTTTAGTTTATGATATGTTATGTCTACATTTGGTCCGGAAATTGTATTTTTTTTTTGAAAAGGATCAATTTGCGAATAAATTCATTGAATGGCTTATCGCTCTTGTTTAACCTTAATTCGCATTGATGTCACCATGGCCATTTGATAGGCCCTAATGCCTGTTAACGACTTTCCAATTTCGAACAAATTCTGATGGGGATACAGGGGTGTAATTTGACAAGATTTCCATAGTTCAATTTCTAAAAAATTCATTGAATGGCCTGACGCTCTGATTTAACTTTAATTCGCATTGATGCCACTATGACCATTTGAAAAGCCCTAATGCCTGTTATCTACAGTCTTATTTTGAAGAAACTCTGATGGAGATACAGGGATGTAATTTGAAAAAAATTCAATAGTTCAGTTTTTGAAAAATTCATTGAATGGTCTGGCGCTCTAACCAAACCAAAATTCGCATTGATGTCATTATGGCCATTTGATATGCCCTAATGCTTGTTAACAACAGTCTAGTTTTCAAGAAATTCTGATGGGGATACAGGGGTGTAATTTGAACAAAAGTCCATTGTTCAATTTCTGAAAAATTCATTGAATGGCCTGGCGCTGTTGTTTAACCTTAATTCGCATTGATGCCACTATGACCATTTGATAGGCCCTAATTCCTGTTAACAACATTCTAGTTTTGAAGAAATTCTGATGGGGATACAGGGGTGTAATTTGAAAAAAAGTCCATAGTTCAATTTCTGAAAAATTCATTGAATGGCCTGGCGCTGTTGTTTAACCTTAATTCGCATTGATGCCACTATGGCCATTTGATAGGCCCTAATGCCTGTTAACAACATTCTAGTTTTGAAGAAATTCTGATGGGGATACAGGGGTGTAATTTGAAAAAATCCAAATTTCAATTTCTGAAAAATTCATTGAATGGCCCGGCGCTGTTGTTTAACCTTAATTCGCATTGATGCCACTATGACCATTTGATAGGCCCTAATGCCTGTTAACAACAACCCAATTTTAAAGAAATTCTGATGGGGATACAGGGGTGTAATTTGAACAGAAGTCCATAGTTCAATTTCTGAAAAATTCATTGAATGGCCTGGCGCTCTTGTTTAACCTTAATTCGCATTGATGCCACCCAGGGATGCCAACTTAGCGATTTTGCCGCTGTTTTTAGCGGTTTTATTATAAGCGCTGCGATAAAATTTATATCTTGCCGCTATAGCGGCTTTTTTAGCGATTTTGTTTTACATATTAGCGATTTTTAGTGATATTTATCGCTTTCAAAATTGTTTAAAATGGTATTACTTTCCTCATCCATCTTCCATTAGAATTTGTTTTTCCATTATAAATTTAGAAACCGATTAGTTCTATGAGCATTTTTCAGGTTAATAATTAATTTTCTAGTTTGTGTGGTTGGCATACATTACTTTTACACCGTAGTTTTCTTCTCTTTATTTTCCTTTATGATGGTAATAATTATATAAAATATTAAATAATATCTATATCAATCCAAAAATCAAATTTACTCGTGTTGGTTGTATTTCTTCATTTCGTGTCAGTAGCAGTAGCGTGTTTAAACATTAAATTTTTGTTGGTTCAGTGAATAATAGTGATCATTCGTTACGTTATAGAAAGATCTTCTAAAGTGTTTGGCTATTATTATTTCAACAGTGATTTAGTTTAAATATTTTCAATAACTGGCTGGTGAAAATTGTCACACTTATAAATTGCCTAAAGAGGTTGTTGCAAAAATTGCTACTATGCAGTCGTACAAAGGAGGAGACGAGGATATAGATGAAATAATTGATATAATTGATATTGATTAAATTATTTAACGTTTATGAATGATATGAATTCAAAATTCAGTTTAGCTATAATTATTTTTTTGAAAGAATTTTGTATTTTCGTTTACAATGAAAGGCATGGTTTATGTGATATATGTACATATACTGATGTATCTACTATTTTAATAAATAAATAATTATTTAACAAATGTTAAAAAAAAAAATTTAAAACTGTTTCCTTCAATTTTTTACAAGCTTCGCGATTTATTTCTTCTTAAATTAGTAGTTTTTCACCATATTATGTTGAAATATTTAAAATTTATTAATTATATTTTTTTGGATGGTTATTACTACATATTTCTTTTTAGTGACATCTAGTGATATTTTAATAATATTTGTTTAGCGGTTTTTAGCGGTTTTTTAATTTTTATTTGGCGACAAAGCTATTTGGGAGTTGGCAACACTGAATTGCCACCATAGCCATTTGATAGGCTCTAATGCCTGTTAACAATAATCCAATTTTAAAGAAATCCTGATGGGGATACAGGGGTGTAATTTGAAAAAAATCCCAAAGTTAAATTTCTGATAAATTCATTGAATGGCCTGGCGCTGTTGTTTAACATAAATTCGCATTGATGCAACTATGGCCATTTGATAGGCTTTAATGTCAACGGAAAGTTAAACTCTCTTTATACTCTCGCTCCTATCGATTTTTAAATTCCTATAAACTAGGAATTCCAAAGTTCAAAGAAAAGTCCAAAGTTCAATTTCTGAAAAATTCATTGAATGGCCTGGCGCTGTTGTTTAACCTTAATTCGCATTGATGCCATTATGACCATTTGATAGGCTCTAATGCCTGTTAACAACAACCCAATTTTAAAGAAATTCTGATGGGGATACAGGGGTGTAATTTGAAAAAAAGCCCAAAGTTATTTCTGATAAATTCATTGAATGGCCTGGTGCTGTTGATTAACCTTAATTCGCATTGATGCCACTATGGCCATTTAATAGGCCCTAATGCCTGTTAACAATATTCTAGTTTTGAAGAAATTCTGATGGGGATACAGTGGTGTAATTTGAAAAAAAGTCCAAAGTTCAATTTCTGAAAAATTCATTGAATGGCCTGGCGCTCTTGTTCAACCTTAATTCGCATTGATGCCACCATAGCCATTTGATAGGCTCTAATGCCTGTTAACAACAATCCAATTTTAAAGAAATTCTGATGGGGATACAGGGGTGTTCCATAGTTTGTTTAACCTTAATTCGCATTGATGCCACTATGACCATTTGATAGGCCCTAATGCCTGTTAACAACAACCCAATTTTAAAGAAATTCTGATGGGGATACAGGGGTGTAATTTGAACAAAAGTCCATAGTTCAATTTCTGAAAAATTCATTGAATGGCCTGGCGCTTTTGTTCAACCTTAATTCGTATTGATGCCACCATAGCCATTTGATAGGCCCTAATGCCTGTTAACAACGATCAAATTTTAAAGAAATTCTGATGGGGATACAGGGGTGTAATTTGAAAAAAAGTTCAAAGTTCAATTTCTGAAAAATTCATTGAATGGCCTGGCGCTGTTGTTTAACCTTAATTCGCATTGATGCCACTATGACCATTTGATAGGTTCTAATGCATGTTAACAATAACCCAATTTTAAAGAAATTCTGATGGGGATACAGAGGTGTAATTTGAAAAAAAAAATCCATGGTTCAATTTCTGAAAAATTCTTTAAATGGCCTGGCGCTCTTCTTTAACCTTAATTCGCATTGATACCACTATGGCCATTTGATAGACCCTAATGCCTATTAACAACAACCCAATTTTAAAGAAATTCTGATGGGGATACAGGGGTGTAATTTGAACAGAAGTCCATAGTTCAATTTCTGAAAAATTCATTGAATGGCCTGGCGCTCTTGTTTAACCTTAATTCGCATTGATGCCACCATAGCCATTTGATAGGCTCTAATGCCTGTTAACAATAATCCAATTTTAAAGGAATCCTGATGGGGATACAGGGGTGTAATTTGAAAAAAAGCCCAAAGTTAAATTTCTGAAAAATTCATTGAATGGCCTGGCGCTGTTGATTAACCTTAATTCGCATTGATGCCACTATGGCCATTTAATAGGCCCTAATGCCTGTTAACAATATTCTAGTTTTGAAGAAATTCTGATGGGGATACAGTGGTGTAATTTGGAAAAAAGTCCAAAGTTCAATTTCTGAAAAATTCATTGAATGGCCTGGCGCTGTTGTTTAACATAAATTCGCATTGATGCAACTATGGCCATTTGATAGGCTTTAATGTCAACGGAAAGTTAAACTCTCTTTATACTCTCGCTCCTATCGATTTTTAAATTCCTATAAACTAGGAATTCCAAAGTTCAAAGAAAAGTCCAAAGTTCAATTTCTGAAAAATTCATTGAATGGCCTGGCGCTGTTGTTTAACCTTAATTCGCATTGATGCCATTATGACCATTTGATAGGCTCTAATGCCTGTTAACAACAACCCAATTTTAAAGAAATTCTGATGGGGATACAGGGGTGTAATTTGAAAAAAAGCCCAAAGTTATTTCTGATAAATTCATTGAATGGCCTGGTGCTGTTGATTAACCTTAATTCGCATTGATGCCACTATGGCCATTTAATAGGCCCTAATGCCTGTTAACAATATTCTAGTTTTGAAGAAATTCTGATGGGGATACAGTGGTGTAATTTGAAAAAAAGTCCAAAGTTCAATTTCTGAAAAATTCATTGAATGGCCTGGCGCTCTTGTTCAACCTTAATTCGCATTGATGCCACCATAGCCATTTGATAGGCTCTAATGCCTGTTAACAACAATCCAATTTTAAAGAAATTCTGATGGGGATACAAGGGTGTTCCATAGTTTGTTTAATCTTAATTCGCATTGATGCCACTATGACCATTTGATAGGCCCTAATGCCTGTTAACAACAATCCAATTTTAAAGAAATTCTGATGGGGATACAGGGGTGTAATTTGAACAAAAGTCCATAGTTCAATTTTTGAAAAATTCATTGAATGGCCTGGCGCTTTTGTTCAACCTTAATTCGTATTGATGCCACCATAGCCATTTGATAGGCCCTAATGCCTGTTAACAACAATCCAATTTTAAAGAAATTCTGATGGGGATACAGGGGTGTAATTTGAAAAAAAGTCCAAAGTTCAATTTCTGAAAAATTCATTGAATGGCCTGGCGCTGTTGTTTAACCTTAATTCGCATTGATGCCACTATGACCATTTGATAGGCTCTAATGCATGTTAACAATAACCCAATTTTAAAGAAATTCTGATGGGGATACAGAGGTGTAATTTGAAAAAAAAAAATCCATGGTTCAATTTCTGAAAAATTCATTAAATGGCCCGGCGCTCTTCTTTAACCTTAATTCGCATTGATACCACTATGGCCATTTGATAGGCCCTAATGCCTATTAACAACAGTCCAATTTTAAAAAAATTCTAATGGGGATTCGGGGGTGTAATTTGAATAAATTTCTTCAGTTCAATTTCTGCCAAATTCATTGAATGGCCTGGCGCTGTTGTTTAACATAAATTCGCATTGATGCCACTATGGCCATTTGATAGGCTTTAATGTCAACAGAAAGTTAAACTCTCTTTATACTTTCGCTCCTATCGACTTTTAAATTCCTATAAACTGAAATCATTTCCCCTTCACCCGAAGGGTATAACCCGATCCTAAATTCATCCTAAATTCGAGTTTATGACTGATTTTTACTGTATTCAAGACACAATCTGCATTACCTTTCGGCTGGAAACTTTCGGCTAACTTTAACAGTATCAAGTTGTTTACTTTCGGCTGGGATTGCGAAGACACTATCAGCATTATCGATTTTTTTATCTTTCGGCTGGAATCTTTCGGCTAACTTTAATAGTATTCTGGACATAAGGCTGGCCTTTTTGTAGTCAAATTGGATTTCTTGATTTGTCGACGCACGGTCCTTTCACTAATGGGTGCATCTCCGGATTCGATTAGGTCTGAACCGTTTTCTCAATAAAATTAATTTAATATACCTATATCCTCAGCGAGTGTTGTACATCGATTTCTCCCACTACCAGCACGACGATGATACTGTCCATTATCCTGGAATCGTTTGATCACTCTTGACATTGTGGATTGGTCCAATCTTAACAGTTCTGCAACGTAAGACTGAGTTCCTCCTTCTTCAAATATTGTAATGGCCCTCACGCAATCCTCAACACTCAAATGAATTCTTTCGGCCGACAAGTTATTCATTTTTATTTGTTTTTAATGAAAAACCTTACTTTTACACTTAATTGTATAATTTCAATAACAATTCACTGTAAATAAACTTTTAGACTGAACAGCCAAAATGCTCAAATTTGTGCCAAACTAGAATTCAACAAAACTATTGGTAGTATTTTTTTAATGCATGTGTATTTAGCTGAAGTAGTTAAAACTTACTTTGAAGTAGGTGAACAACATAGGTTTTCAAAATAACAATATCGTCAATTGTATAAATTAGACGTAAAATCAAAGAAGCAATATGTTCTTCGAAAATAAAAAAGATGAAAAGTGGTAAACATCAAAATGTCGAAGAAGCTATTTTTAAATGGTTAATGCGATTACACTAAAAAACAAAAGTGGAATAACTTTGCACGAAATGAGTTCCCCTATCATCCTGTTTCGTTTGATTATCCACTTTTGGGACACCCTGTACAACCATATTATCTGTTCATGACTGTTATTCGATAAAACAAAGCACGTAATGCTAGCCTTTAGTAAAGTTGAACCTTGAGCACTGATTATTTTAACTCAGTGATAGAAAAACTTTAAACTACAGAATTAGATTTTATACATAAAGCACATCACATCAACTCAAACAATATTACAATAATTCATTGAAATGGATATTTTCTTCTGTTTTCTCGAACAATGTCGTAAACATAAACCTTAATAGAATTATTTTATGGGTAATGAATTTATAAAGAATTTTATAACGTGACACGACGTTGAAAGATTTGTTGCTATAGGAAGTAATTTAATTACCCCTAATACATGCATGAGTGTAATCTGGTTTATGAACATTATACACGAATAAATAGTGTATTACAACTCTTGAGTGTTTTAAATGCAATAAAAGGTGACATAGCACTAAAAAGGCGGCATGCTTATTACAAGGACATACCAATCTCCACCCACAACGGGTTTCTATATTCATTTCATTTTCATTACAAATGGGTTTTTCATTTCGAGGCTAATTTTATCACATTCATATACATGTACACATAAATTAAGATTGATGAAAGGAAATATAATTTTCCAATTTATTTTTAACGCGTACACGCACACAACACTAAATGTCTGTCCGTGCAGAAACATTAATATTGTTATCACTCTTTTTATTTATGTATTGTATTTATTTTTTACATTTTGATGCCTCAAATGAAAAATGAATTTTTCTGCAAAATATACAACAAAAAAATAAAAAAAAATAAAAAACTGTTCGTATCGTTTTGGAAAATCATAATGAAAATGTCAAGAAATACCCGAGCGACGATAACAACGAGAAAAACAAATATTCAAGGTTGTGATAAAATATGACGTCAAGTTTAATAAAACGTCTGTCTTATTTGGAAATTTTGGTCCATGTAAACTGGAAACTTAATTTCATGTTTTAATTTAAATATTCAAAATTGTAAACTTTATTTTTAATTAAAAATTATTTTGAATCGTATCTTGATTTCATTTTAGAATTTTATCCACACTATTACTCGGCGAATTATATAAAATTATGTAAAATGGAAAAGAGGGATGGGCTTGGGTAAGAATTAGTTCTTTTTGTGCACGAAGAAAGAGCAAATGTGGAAAACAAGAGACAAATTTAAAGGAAAATTGCTATTATTAAAATAAAGCTCCTTTGAATTAGATGCCGTCTTTAAACCAGCATCAAGATAAAATAAAATTTCAACGAAAGACATTTTTGGAACGCCTGTTATTATACGACTTATAAATTACATATTAAAGCTTGTTGGTAATACTATCTAAAGCTATTAATCTACCAGTTCTAATCGTGTTTCCAGGCAAAGTAGTTTATGAGTCCGTTTCTGTTACCCCAGTTATCTTTAGATAACGATGTACATAATCTATATTTTTGAACATTGAAAACCAGTTCATTATTACTTAACCGCACGGTAAAGAAAGCTATAACCGCCCAAAGCTGGTTTTTTGCTACGAGTATGTAAACTAAACCATAAATCACAAAATATACAATACTGAATGGCCGTGGGTTGCTTTTATTGCTAGTAAAATCTACCGACAATTTGCGTTTTGTTATTTCAATAAATAATGCGAGATTAAACAAAATTTTGGATTTTTATCTGTTGTTTGCATTTTGCGGTAATCATCAGACAGCAACCACAAAATCATAAATAAAATGCGTAATCAAACAAACCAATTACCAATAACATTATTAACCAATAACACTAATATCCCTCTTACTCTTGTGTGAAGTTAGCTCCGAATTTTTTTATATGAAAAATAAAAATGTTTATTAAAATTATTTTAATTCGCAAAACACACAAAATAAATGTAATAATTTAATAAAATGAAGTAAAATAATTTTTAAATTGCCTCCTAAATTTGTCTGATTATATGATAGTTGGGTTATAACACGGAAAACACATAGCTCCCATATAGGAAAACACGAAAAAATCGTAGCAAAATTAGGCTTGTTACGGATGGCACGAAGCCAACCCGCAGATTTTATCTAAACTTGCAGAGGTCTTTCTCACGGTGATTTTGCCAACTAAATCTCAGAGTTTTGAGGCCTACACCGTGTAACAGAACAGAATAAAAATAAAAGCAAACTAAAAAAAATTAAACTGAAATGGCACCAGAATCCATCGACCAAAATTTGAGGAACGTAAATAAATTTAATAATAACCGGGTGTATCTACCCATGAACGACTGGATCTCTCCGAACGACAAGTACAATGTAAGCTGAAGAAACCCCCCGAATGACCCATCGACCCCTAGAGGCCGATGCCTAACCACACCAAGGGAACATAAGAGAGTAGGGGAGTTTCTCCAACAGACAAAACCTCTCTTCACCCGGAGCGACCTCTAGCTAGAGGATCCCCCATAATGAGAAAACGAAACAAGAAGCAGAAATAGGTGAAATGACGAAGAATCGACACCAATAAAGAAAATAAAAGATAAAACCTAATGCCGGATATAAGTCGCTGTGCTGTGTTTTTATTTAATAAAAAAAAATTAACCAATATAGAAAAGAAGAAATGGCTGAATGACCGGGTTAAAATAATAAAAAAAATAGAAGTTACTAAAAGTACAAATCAAAAAAAAATGAGCATCACAAAATGATGAGGCGAGACCAACGTTCCTCAAAGTTTGCGCGTCAAGCAACCGTTATTTAAAACTCGACTTACACAGTATAAATTAATAGAAACAATTTAAAATTTAAAAATAAAATAAAATTGGGAAGAAAAAAATATGAATTTAAATGCATTTAATTAAAAATTAAAAAAACAAAATTTGTGCTAATCCCATTTCAAAGTTAGTCTCCATTTTTCAGATATCGCTTTCGAAATGTTTTGACTCTGAGTCAAAAATTTGTCAAAATTCATTCATTTTCACGTCAATAGCTCTTGAACCATTACGATTTTCGCTTTGCTTTCTTCAGAAAAGTTGTTGTATAAGCCAAGACAAACAACTTTACCGAACATATCAAGACCAAAAAACCACATCCACTATATATATGTGTGCTTTACTTAGACCAAGGTTAGGTAAGGTTAGAATGGCTGCTTCTGCATACTTAGACCATTAGTGGCCCGTTGTGATACCACAGAATCCTATTTCCCCTTTACTCCTGTTCCAAACCATTCGGAGCTACGTACGTAGCGCAAATTAGGTCGCAATCCACAGTCCGCAAGATCTGAAAAGCTGACTATACTTACACGCTCAAATACCTATGCCACAGAATATATCAGAAACGATAGTTAAAAACCTTTTTTTTTTTGACAATATTCCTAAAATAATTTCCATGTTCGCCAATAGATGGCTCTAAATTGGAAAAAAAATCTCTTGTAAGTTTTTAGTAGTGTACAAATAAATCGTCTCTCTTCGACTTCCGTAAAATTGTTCATGATCATTTGTCAAACAATGAGCATTATTATTAATGAAATTGATTCGGTTAAGGCTAAAAATTTAGCACGGGCACAGCCCAGATCGAGTAAAAAATATTGTCTCTATGAATTACGTGATCAGAATTTACCACACCGACAGACCATCGTGGTTCAATTCAGCCTCCGATGCAAACCTAATTTCTTTGAATTCGTCAACAAGCTATATCAGAATGAATTTAATTCATTCGACATCGGCACAATTGCCACTTGCAGTCAACACTATCGCGTTCGAGTAGTCTGACATGGGAACCAGGGGCAAGACACAGTATACTCTTATTTCAACCGTACGCTTAACGAAACAGTGGCTATTAAAGACTGGCAAAACGCTATTGGATTTGTCGATTATGTAAAGTGAATAATATAGCGATTTCACGTACTCGAGCATTACTTGTAACCTTCGGTAATTCCTATTTATTGTGCATCGACCAAAATTGGCGGTAGTTATTGTGTTCTGAACAACACTTATGCCGAATAGTTTACCTGAAAATTTTAAAAATAAAACAACCTGTTGATTAATGGAAATTTCCGGCTTTTTAATAAAAAATTATTTTTCATAAATTCAGATTATTCTGGATTCTCAATTTTATCGGGTGAGTATGAGAAAAAATGTTTATAGGTTCCACAAATTGTTTAGTAGTACTTTCAATTATTTTCAGCACTTTCTTGTGCTTTAGCTTGGGTTTCTTTCTACAGTAGCAGTGAGAGCTTCCGAACGAACCGAGAGGGAATCAATTACTTATTTCATATAGATGTTGATGTGGTGACAAAGGTTGCATTCCCATTACAACATGTCCTAATTTCTAGATCGAGTCCAGCATTACAATTTCCAGGTCACAATCCAACATTCAGCTTCCTTTGATTACATGTTTAATTTATCATCCAACAAACTTATAACGTAAGGTAACGCATTGATGGATTCTGCAAAAATCACTAAACGGGCGTTTTCAACAAATTCATCTAAACAACCGATTATAAAGAAATCGTTGATGATTGCTCTTTGGCATTCGTGGTTTCATTCGAACCCTCCCGAAATAGTTTACATATAAATGCTCCAAAAATTCCGTGATTGAATAACTTTACACAAATCTTTTAGAGCATTACACCGTCCTCGATTAATCATAACCAATGTGGCCAAATACCGTAAAATACCGTAATGCTCCCATAGGTTATTTAAATTTTACAATGCCGACCCCCAGTTAAGGACTAAGATTTCTGATGCCAAGTATCCTCATAATACATTTAAATAATTTTTGTTGGATGGTTGCATGGCTAAAAAGCGAAAATATAAATATGGCATTGAATCCTGATAGTTATGTCTCATACAAATATTTGACCAGTTTGTAAACGCTATCGATCATTTCAATTTTAAAATCGAATTCCTGATATTAACGTTTTTAGATCTTTCACACTAACCGTATTCTTCAAGAGTTCCATACATTTCATTAATGGGGGACTAGGCTACTTCAGGTTTCTTTCAATGCAGCTAATACAACCGATTTGAAAGCTTTTCCGGTATAGCTTCTGTCATATTTAACCTTTGGCGAATATCCACCATACCCGTTTTATTCACGATTTCAGAAATTTCCCCGTATAATTCTTTTTTGACTATCTAAAAAAATTAATTCAATGCATCATTTGTAAGTTATGAATATGATACATACATACATCCATTCTTGTACCACAAAAATTCCAACAGCGAAAACATTAAATGCCAATCCAAATATTGGGCAGTTTTATCCGTTGAAACGGAGTTATGTGTCGCTTCTGTAATAAATATCTATGCCTTCTGTATGATAGTGCCGGATACGAGCATAGGAAGTTATCTAAAGTATCTTACTTCCCGTCGTCCTTGCAACTTCTACAAAGATATTCATCTGCAGACCCAGCCTTCTCACATATTTCACCGCTTTTCATAATATAAACGTTCGAATATCATTGAAAATACATTTTTCGTATTTTCATGTGAAAAAACTCGCCGAACAATCACCAGCCAAATCCGATGAGCACGGCGAGCGTTTTCACCAAGTGACGGCAAGGCTCAAACATTGGTACAGCAGTAAAAAGTTAGATCCATTCTTGGGCGACATTTGTTGGAATTTGCAAGAGGAAGAAGATCCCGAAGACGCCACGCACAAATCAGAAAATTAAAAATAAAAGTTAAGAAAAATTTTAATTTTTTAGAAAAAAATTAAGAAAAATCACCATAAAATCAACTGAATCGATTTAATTTTCTTTTAAATGGTTTTTATTGCATCTATATTTGTCGATGCGAGGTTTATTCATCGATTTCAATCGATTTAAATTCAATAATGGATAAAAAATGATACAAATTCGTCGAAATGAAAAAAAAAAAAAATAAAAAATAACGCAAAAATGTGAATGTCGATGTGGTTTTTCGGTCTTGATATGTTGGGAAAATTTGTTTGTCTTTGCTTGCGCAACAACTTTGCTGAAGAAAGGAAAACGAAAAACCTAATGGTTCAAGAGCTATGAACGTGAAAATGAGTGTATATTTTAGCAAATTTTTGACTCAGAGTTAAAATATTTCGAAAGCGATATCTCAAAAATGGGGACTAACTTTGAAATTGGACTAGCACCATTGAATTGAGCGTATTCGAATTAGGTTTATCTCTTGGGCACCCAGCTTGTCACATAATAAAAGTTTGCAATTCAAGCACAGTGTAATTAATATGAGGATAATTAAGCTATCCTTAAACTAACTTAAATCCAATACAATAATTTAATAACATAATTAATACTTATGTGATATTGTTCAATAAATGCTATATAAAGGATTTCACTTCAACAGACATGGCTTTGAATTAAAAGATTTTCTACAAATTGCGGTTTATTCTATATCGTCCAACAAATCGATTTTCGTTTCTGAGTGCAATCTAGATGTGTGATATCTTGTTGAAACATTCGGAATCAGTTTTAGTAAACGTCGAATGGATTTGTGAAATGATGGATTTGTGACCTGAATTTTTTTGTGTGCATATTTGCAGCATTCCACCATAAGAGAGAACAATACAAGATTATACTGAAAATCACAGACTTTTAAACAAGAAGTTTATTCTCTAAGAAAATCCTACTCTTTCTGTTTAAAGCAGGATAAAGTGTAAATAGTAATTTTGAAACTTTGCTGGTAACAAAATTAATATGATTCTTGAATGTTAATTTTGGATCCAGGAGAATCCCAAAGTACCTTATTTGGTTTTTCCAGTTCACATCTTCATCGTTTATATTTATATTAACCTGAGGTAATTTGGAAGGCTTCCTACACCGCGCAAAGTAAATAGCCTGCGTTTTTTCTCCATTTAAACTCACTCCCAAGTTTTAAAGTATGAAATCAGTAAATTTAGGTAAATATGTAATTTATTGATAATGTTTTGGGAAAATATGTCGGACGTGACATCTGCAAAAAGTGCGATCTCGCAATCGTCAGACAGCGGAATGTCGTTTAGAAAAATACAAAATATAAATGGCCTAATATTTATCCCTAATGCTTGGTTCACGTATGCGATCAAAAAATGATTCACGAATCAAGCCAATCTTTGGGCGTAATTATTTCGCATTATTACTCAAAATTTGTTATTTTTTTTTATTATGTTGGATGCTTCCGATCAAAATTTTCCCAAAGTTAAAATTATTTCATCTCGGGCGGGGAAATTTGTATTTGTTTTCAATGATTTAATTTTCCTTTGATTCACGAATCAGTTTTTGATCGCATACGTGAACAAGCATAATATTCAAGATCTGGACATAAAATTTACGATCTAGGGGAAGTAAGATTTAAGCAGTTTAACAATGTACATAGGAAATTTATAGTTATGCAGTTTGTGTAAAGGACCATTTATCCATACTGAATAGAGGAGCCCAAGGGTTTTTCGAGGTCAAGAAGGACCATCTCTGTAGATTTATCAATATTTCTTTGACGTTTAATGAAATCGATTATACGATGGATCTGGTGGATTGAGGAATGTTTATGACAGAACCCGAATTGTTGAGGAATCGCAGGATGTTGTTTGTTACAACTTTTGAAATTTTCCAACAAGAGGGAAAGTAATTAATTTTGAAACAGTTATAGTTAGAAAGAAATAATTTAGGAAGAAATAGAAACCCGGTTTGTGTTATATCGTTAGTTTCGACCACATTGGGGGATAATTCATAGTTTTTTTTAAAAGTTTCTGCTAGGATTTCACATTTTTCTAGAATTAAAATAAATTGCTATTATCCAACGGTTTGATTAAGGATGGTATAGCCGAGTATTTCTTTTTTATATATCGTTTCGTTTGCCAATAGGGTTTGGAATCGTTAGCGAGTTGATTCAGCATTTTTTGCCATTTAAAATTGATTACGTGATTTAATAAATTTATTATACTTTTGAAGTTCGGGAATCGTTTTCGAATCCATTGTCGCCGCCTAGTATTTCGAAGTTTGATTAATAGCAAAATCTCATCTGACGGTATTAATTTATATTTGGACGAACTATCCTTAGTCGGAACTGCCGTGAGTCCATCCATGACATTTTCAAGAGTTAGAAGTAATTCCATAAAAGAATATAATTTTGAACTATTTTGTTGATCTGCTTGTCATGTGTTGATAGGAGATGTGTTGAACTGGAGTATATCAGCGAAAAACTGAAATGTACCTCCGGAGTAGTTATTCATTTAGCATTTTGATTGTGGTTTACCAGATTCGGAAAGTTAGCTGATGACCAATTGAGCATATTTGGTGATGATTTCGTTGAAATTTTTTGATTATTTTTCCCCTTATTTGAAGAAACTCGGACTGTTTTGGGCAAATCACTGCATTGGAGGAATGTTTTCCTTAACAGTTTACACAGCAAATTTCGATGACAGTAACGATGACTCTTTAAGTGGTTCAAAGTGTTGGACTTCGGAAACGAACAAAATAGAAGGCACAAACATTTGATCTACTTTTTTAAGCCACTACTTTTTTGATGTTTGATGATTTAAATAAAGCTTCTGTGATATAGTTTTTAACGTCATTCAAGGATGGTAAGCCGAGAAGAACATCTCTAGAAATTTTATTATCTTCAAGCGTATACGAAAAAATTCTGCAAAAACATTCTTCAGCTCTTCTGTGAGATTTTGATAATGTGTAGGATGAAAAATCGATACTTTGAGTCCAATTGATGTCAATCTCATTTCAAAATTAATAATTTTTATTTTTTTCATTATTTGTCGGATGACATTGGAATACAGTTTCGTCACAATTGGAGATAATCTTGTTTGATTATTTTTATTGCCTTCTGATGAAGCAATTATGTTATTAAACGACCCTTGCAAAAAACCGTCAAATTTATTGGCTGTTCGTATAGGGTATGAAAATGGGTATCTAGTCTCGCTGCACGAATTCATATTCAAAAATGCCAATCAAACGAATTGCATTAGGGGCCTTGATTTTCCAAAAAATTGTCGTATTTTTAAATGTTTTACTTATCAACATCATTGACCAAAATTAAAAAGCTACAGCAGAATCTGTCTTTTTCGGTACTCCACCACATTTCACAAGGATCTTCCAATTTACAAAGAATGCTTTAAGCATAAAGTTTCATCCCGTTCAATCAATCCGTTTGTACGGGACCGAATTTTGATGAAATAAAGTTTTATTTATCCCGTCATTTCTGATAAATTTATTAAATGGCGCCGGTCGAGCGAGTTTGTTCGCATTTTATTCCCCGTAATAATGTTGCACCCACATCAGGTGAATGTTAAATGATCGACCATCTCGTTAATGAAAGTAAGACAATTCTAGGCTGCCTGACTTTCCGTAGAAATGCCCTAGAAATATCCCTTGCCGAAATACTTCAACCAACGGCTTTTCTTATCGCGATTAGTTGAGCTTGAAAAACGCTGCAGTAGTTCAGGAGACGAAAACGGGTTTACATTTAATTCTTCATAGAAAACCTTACCCCATCCTTCTTATAATCATCAGTAAAAAAACACCTTCTGTATTCAGAAACCTTCTCTCAACCAGTCCTCTCTGGTGGAAATACTAGTCGTAAACCTCTGATCAAAAGATGGTGACGGGATGGTACAGTCGGTAATATTTTAGATGTTTCTTAGAAGTTAGAAGAGAATAGTGTCCTGTATTGTTACAGCCTCACTAATACACAAGAATATTGTTGGCTGTACTTTGACCCAGGATTTTAGGTTGGTCAGAATATTAAAAGCTGGCCACCAAACAAGTAGAAATATAAAGCCAATGTACAATTTGTTTTCCAATTGAATGTTTACACACATGTTAGGTTTCCGGCTTAGTTTGCTGTTCAGAATAGACCTATATATACTTCGTTTTATCAGTGAAAGTCAATTCAATACCATTTAACTCTAGAGGTCGATCTGAAAGGATTTGTATTTCCTGGAGAAAAACACTAACTCATTTGTGTGTGGATTCACATTTAAATTGCAACTGTTAGCCAAATTGGATTGAAAAGTTCTCCAAAGCTGGCCACCACGACCCTGGTCTTAAGCATTTGATCTACTCAGCCTCTCAATGGCTCGTCCACGCACAATGAAAAGAGCCCCTGCGTGATTGTCTCTGATATGATGTTGTTAAAGGTCCCCTCTATATCCAGAAATGTTATCAAGAAGCATTTCCCTATGTTCAAGGGATTTTACAATACTAGCAATTTTCACAGTTTTCCTCTTCCAATATGCAATTCGGGTTATCTTAGGAGGGAAGAGGCTAAACTTATAGATCTAAGATCTTTCAAACAGCAAAGAGAGCTTTTTTCCGAGTATAATGCCATCGGAACCTGCAACTCATAAGGCTTAAAACTATTTATAGCCCACAGAATTCTTTGCCTGCTTATAACCTGGCTTACAATGATTACGACTCTGTTGCCCGCAGGCATTTGTGGTGCACATTCGGAGCTATCTGGAATGCTAGTTTTACTACTACGCTACTAATCGCCAGAAAACTTGGATTGGTGTGGCTTAGAGATAGTACTTTACGCAGTCTAGATGTCTCAGAGGATTCCTGTATTTTATTACAGTGGCCTTCAGGCATTTTTTTAAGCATTGCTTAATTTGTATTTGTCTGTTTAACAGACTTCCTTGTAGCAGTCCTTGCCCTTGGCAGCTTCAGTTTCCTTGGCTCTTCTAAAAAGCCTTCTTCGTTTTTACGAGTGTTTTGAAAACTTTTTAACCATGGCATATCGTTTTTAAAATTTTGGACAAACGAACCTTTTTTTATCTGCGATTCATTTACTAAATTTAGTATTTCGGTGCTGGGTTATTCCTTTAGTACTCAAACGTTAGTACTCAAACCTACATAGCATTTACATTTAGCTAATTTTAACGAAATCATGTGACATATAAATCATTCATGGTTGAAAGGCTTTGGAAAAGTGTCAGTTTTATTCCTAGCGCGTTAGTTCAAAAATTCGCCGCTTTGATGATATTTTTAAAAACAAATTTTTATACAATCAACGAAAAATCAGAAAAATTTGTGAGCCGTTTTGTGAAATTTTTTTGATTGGAAACTTCCGATTTTCATTTTATCAGAATTTTCCGGGTTGATACAACACAGGGGTTGTTCCGGGTTGTTTTTCATGAAAAACTGTTAGCTGGTCTAAAAATTGATTTGGTGAATAATTCAATGATGATCGTACATTAAGAGCATGTTTTCCTGAGTTATTTTGCGACCAATTTTCTGATTGGAAACTTGCGATGTTTCCCAATTTCTAGTAAATTTTTCGGATTTGTCAATTGACAGACCGTAACACTTTATGTTTCAGATTTTCCATAATTTGTGATCAATTAATTGAGAATTAATTATTCGAAACTAAAATAATTTGAAACATGCAACATTTTGGAGGAAACCTGCACACAAACATACAAACATTTTTCATGAAACTTATTGCAATTCAATAGTATTGTGAATTACTGTTGAACTACAGTTGAATTACTTATTTCTCCAATAACTTTTATTAATTATGATAAAGAACAAACTACAGATGAGTTTTTTAAAATTCTTCCACCATTTTTGTCGGGTTACAGCTACATAGTACAATATAATATTGAGCCACGGAATATTTGGTTACTTTTTGAAAAGTTGAGTGCTTCTATAGATTCAAAATCTATTTCAAAGCATTTTATTTTTAAAAACAACTTGTGGGAAGTGCGTATAACACACGATGAAATGATACTGTGAATACCATGAAAAATGTAACTTCCACTTCATTTTACCTCACAAATTTGATTGATTAATTTTTTCGTGTTGTGCATTTATTAGGATTTGTCATGTTATTGACGTCCAGAACTGATGGTTGGTGCTTTGTAATTTAATATTTCGATATTCGAGAACACAATAGAAGAAAAAATCACCCACGACTATTTTGCACTACATACATAAAATAAACAAAATACCCAGCAGCTTTGTGATTACATAAAATATAATCATAAAAGCTTTCATCTAAAAATAGAATAATTATTTCATTTTTAATGCCTTTCACAAATCTTATTTTTGATATATGGATGTGCTTAATGTAAACCATAAAACATCTATTAGCGGATGTACTCGCAGCAATAATAAAATTCAACATAAATAATAATTTTCACTTCGCGCTATATAACATATACGAATAAATATAAGTGCCTTTCTTCCTTGATATATAAATTATGTATGTACATGAATATGAAAGCCCCTCCCACCAAGAGTACACACATCAAAGTGTATAAATTATAATTATACGCGTCTAATTTAATCATATAACATTTTGATTTATGGTTCAAATATCAAAAAGGACTTGGGGGTAGGTGCCTACATAAATTAGAGTACTTCGTTTACTTACTGGGAATAAAAACACAAAAGGATCGACCTTTTGCACCAACATTAATTACATTGAATTAAAATAAAAGATTTTATAAATTACAAATAATTAAATTTTAATATAGAAACATTGAACTTGGAAAGCTTTTTCCAAAAAATCCAACAGAAAATAATGATAATAATTAAAAATATTTATTTTCGCTAATAAAATTAAATTACCGTTATTTCAAGGAAAATTAAATTTACCTGTGCGATTTTTCCAATTTTTTTTGTAGGTGTGTGCCAATATTGAGACTTAAGAGCTATAATTAAGAAACTTTTATGTTTTTCATGAAATTTAATTGGAAATGTTGTAAAAATAAAATTAACAAGATTAATTAAATATTATGGGTATAAAGACATAAATGGCTGGTACATAAAAGTTAAATGATAAAGTCAAATGATTTTTGAGTGTGTCTTATCTTAATTTATTACGTATATGGCATTAATTAAGCATTATATATAAAAAAAAAACCTTAAATCCCTTTAATGTGGAAGGTTTAACGAGTATAAAAAAGGCTTTAATCTGTCATTCTATATACAAACAAGCCTCTGTCGGAACACAGTACAGTGTGTCAAAGTCCTTAAAGGGACTGTAAAAATTTTCACTGTTTTCTTCTTTGATTATCGCGGTGTTGTCCACTCTAAATTCTACCCAGAAGGTGAGACGGTAAACAAAGAATATTATCTGGGTGTTATGCGGCGTTTGAGAGAGAAAATTCGTTGAAAAAGGCCAGAGGCCCTCTTCCTGAATATGATACGAAATCGAAAGTACAACCTAGCGACAAAAAAATTTAACAATCCCTTTAAGCGTAAAAGCCCGCTTAAAGGTTTTATCAATTTTTTTTTGTCTCCAGGTTGGCAGAACTGACTGAGAGATGAAAATAGAGTGACGTGAAGTTTGAGGTGAATGACCGATTTCCGTTACTTTCTTGAAATACTGATATTTTTCATTTAAGAACATGTTACGCGTTGGCACGAAGCCAACCCACAGATTTCATCTAAGCATGCAAAGGCTCCTCTCACGGTGATTATGCCAACTAGATCTCAGGGTTTTGGGTCGTGGGGAAGTTGAGGCTTGCATGCTCCTGCCCTACACCGTGTAACAGAATATTAAAAATAAACTGAATAAAAAATTGAAACTAAATTGAACCTGAACCAGAATCCGTCCAGGAACGACGGGGCTCCCCGAATGACAAGTACCACGTCTACTGAAGAAACCCCCGAATGACCCAGCGACCCCTAGAGGCCGATGCCCAGCCACAACGAATCAGCATAAGAAGGTAGTGACGTTTCTTCAACAGACAAAGCTTTTCTTCACGCGGAGAGACCTCTAGGTAGTCTCCCACAAATCTTACTACGACTGCTTGAAACTGTTCAAGTGCCACGGGGAGGCCGTATAAATAGATCAACGTTAAATTTGCTGCAATATGTCGCCTCATTCGCCTGCAATCAAAGTTCGATTACAAATGTGGCCGAATTTCAAAATTCGAAACTTGCAATAACCGCACGTTCTGTACGCATCCTACCGGTAGTTTCAGGCTAAACATGTTGTATACATTACCTATAATCATTTTGAACCAGAATTTCAACAATAAAAAGTTTTCAATTCTCACTACGACTGCTTGAAACTGTTCAAGTGCTACGGGGAGGCCGTATAAATTTTACGGTCGTCCCCGAATGGATGACACATGCTGGACTCGCTACTCCGACTCTGTGGATAACCTGTAAAGGGGATGACGGGGCGTGACATGCCCAGTCTGTAACTATGTAACCGACACGAAATAAGATTTCCCCTCCCATCATACCAATCCGAAAAATTATTAATTCATCTTATTACAAAAACAAAAACAAAACTAGGTAAAATAACCAGAATAAAAACTGAACAAAAATAAATCGAGGCAGATAAGAAAAAAAAAATAAACCGAATGCCTTTAGGAATCGCAGTGCAATTTTTTATTTAAATAATTTTCACCAACAATAAGAGGAGGAAGGAAGGAATTAGAGAAAACAAAAAAAATCGACAAAAAAGATGTTCGCTGAACTTGAATATTGAAGCGAAATGAAGCGAAACGAATGTGCACTCTGGTCGCGCGCACAACGACAGCTATTCGATGCTCGATTACAAAATATATTTTAAAAATTGGTAAAAATTTGAAAATAAGAAAAAATAAAAAAAATTCAACATGAAAATTGAAAAAAATGAGTTTAAATTAATTAGGTAGTAATGTGGTGGCGTCCTTGTCCGCAGGTCCGTAACTGTTTGGCGTCTTATCGCCTTTAACCACAAAATCGTTGGGCCTCTTCCCGCCTTTGACCGTACATATTTTTCCATTGGGCTTCTTCCCGCCTTTGACTGTAAATATTTTTTGTTGTGCTTCTTTCCGCCTTTAATAAAGTGGGGTTCGACACGCCGCCGCAAATGTGTTGTAAGCCTCAATTGGCCGCCCGTAAATTGCAATTGGCGAGCCTTAGTTGGCCAGCTGCACTTTGCCTTTTATTGACCGCTTTATATAACTCAAGTTTCCTTTCATATTGTTTAACTACTATACAATTACCACACCAGATTAAGGCTAATTCACAATAAAACAAAACTTTAGTATTAATGTCATAAAACAGATGGCAATGCCATTAGTAAAATGCATCAATTATTCGATGATAACAACATTTTTATTAAGATTTTGATTTCGGGATTTTGAAATGCGGGCAAACGACTCCGACCCTAAATAATAAATAAAATAAACAAAGTTTTATTTTCTAAACACCTTTAATATCCGTTGCAGTTCACTGGTTGCACTTGTTCACTACTCATTAATGCGCGATTTCCATTACGAAAAAAATTTATCTCAGTAAAAAATACTGAGAAAACGAACAGAGAAAGGTAATATTAAATCTACAACAGACGGAAAGAGAAACTTCGATTTGTTTATTTTTTTATAGCAAATTTTTATGGTTAAAGAATTGACAACTTAACCAAAAAATTTCATAAGTTTTTCTTAATTTCATAAATTATATTATATTATTTCTTATTATTTAATTTGAATCGATGATTTTAATTTTTGGTATTTTAATTTTTGTTGTAAACTTGTAAATCTGTTTTTAAGATGTCTCAAATCGTAGAGTACACAACAAAAATGACAAAATTAAACCATAAATGAACTATAATCAAAAAAGGTTTGGTAGTGTGGGAGAATTTTGTTCATATTGCAACACACTATTTATGTAGATGTGTTGGAATGTTACCATAAAAAATACTTCGCTGAGTATTTTTTTCCAATTTTTTATGGCAGTATTACTACTACTAATACAATAATTTTGTCAGTAAAATTTTACCGAATAAAATTTTTGTTTCTCTCTCACACTTGACAAATCGATAAGTTGGTCTCGCTTTTTTTTACTGAGATAAATTTTTTCGTAATGGAAATCGCGCATAATTCACGTTGACTGCTCACTTTAACTGTTCACTACTTTTTCCCATACTATTTATTTTTTATTTGCACTGTACACTGGTTTACAACTATGTCTGCGTCCCAAATTGCTCGCGCTTATATTCTTGTCGAACGCTATAATTATTCTTTTTATTCCATCTGGCGATGTATGTTTGTTATATTCGATGTCATCATTAACCTTTTTTGATGATTAACGCCCGTTGCTATTATAGTATTTTTCCTGATGAGTTCTTGCCGTTTACATTTTCCGAATGATTCCCGCAGTTAACAATTGCTGTCATAAGCAGTTAATTGCAATTATCTGCATATTCCCTTTTATTTGGAATGTCATTCTAAAATCCAATCTCAATAAATCTGTTCGTTCCCAACAAACACGTCCAATGTCGTATCGCTTTATTCTATCTTTCTACACGACTCTCCGTCCACCTCCAAAGCGTTCTTGTATCCTATATACACATATAGTCGTAGATCAGTTTGACATTTTGAGATCTGCTTTTCGGATTCCAGAAATTTGACCACACTAAGCTACCTCAGTGAAACTAGGCAACTCTCGCACTCTTTTCTTCGTGCTGTTGCTCTCTACTGCGAATCGATCTTTGTCCATTCGTCGTCGTTGATCAGCTACAGTATTTTTGCAGCTTCATGCAGTTTGACAAATCGGTCCTTTATCGATTTGCCGAACGCTTTCCACTACTGGCTTTTCATATCCTTGATCTTTTCTTTGCTTTGTCGTATTCCAGCACACTTCCATCTCAACTTCATTGCATGCCACCTTTGCACAACTCTCCATCTCGGCCTTTTAGATCGATCTCTCTTCAGCAATGAGCTCCTGTGCCGAACTCCCCCTCAATAATCGTGCTGGAATCTTCTGTTGTGCTTTACTCCGTTTGAGAAGCCAATTCGTCCGTCCTTTGCTCTGGCCATCGACTTTCTACAAGCTGACTTGCAATATCCGAGCTAGAACCAAACGTCTGCCTCTTGTCTTTTTTGTTTCCTGAACGCTCTGTAGTTTTCTCTATTCACTGGGTCTCTTACTCTAACCAGTTTTATATTGCTTATTTCGGGAGTCAGACTGCCGCGCAAAACAATCATTCCACCGTTGCGTACGCTCTCGTATGTAAACCTAACGTCCAGCATCTGAAGCTTCTTCTATGACTTTTGATGTCACCTGGCTCACCACTTGACTGTTGTAACTTTCTGTGACTCCAATAGCTCAGTGCCAGTTGCCTTAACTACTCTCTAGTTATAGCTTTTTTCTCCGCCATATCCTCGTAATCCAGCTTGCGCAACTTTACTGTATACTGCCAATACGTCATTCATGGTTTTACGTGAAGCGGTCGTTCTGGCCACATGCTTGACGCACTAATTTCGTTACTTCTTTCTCCAGGTCTTGCGATACTGCTTATATCCTAGTTCCAACTCAGTCATGAGCCGCTCATAAATCCATTCCGTTGCGGATACGGTTTGGAAGACATCCTGCAGCTTTCTCACGAAGAGCCAAAATAAGTGCGTTGAGCTGCTCTCCTGCACCCGAACAATCATGCTGCACTGCCGCTTGCAACTGCACTTTAAAATTCTCAAATGGGGTTTTGCCATGGAATGTCAGAGATTTTAAAATCCCCCTTGAGGTTCCAGCAACTGGTTCGGTCGAAAATGTTTTATTTAGCTGGCCATCTGGAATAGCCTGCCATAAATGTGTTTCGAGGTGGGTCAGCGACTTTCACCATTAGGGACTTTATTACTCTTCTTAGCTCTTTAATTTGAAGAATTGGATTTCGTCGAGTTTTGCCAACTGTATACTTTGCTGTTCGCCTTGCTCGTTTATTTTTGCACCGTGCTGTTCCAATTTGGTGTCCATTCCCTTGAGTTGGCACTAAAATCAGCACTAAATTTATATTACGATATTTTTCTTTAATTAGCAGTTTACCAAAATTCAGTAGCAAGGTAGTTGTGGTCGACTTCTAGATCTGTGGCGCTCACAATAGAATCATTCTAAAATCTAATCTCAAAATTAAAATTTGTGATTAATTAAATTTAATTAAATTAATTAAAATTCGTGCACTTGTCGCCAAATAATTGCTTGCCAGTGGCCCTTTATATTTTCAGGGCGTAGTGCGGAGCGTTCTACAAAGCTCCTTGTCAAAAACAAAAAATATCGCACAAACAAAATCAGTAATTTCAAATACAATTACTAAAACCGAAATGGTCAAAATTCGTATAGAGAAACACTGAAAATTCTGTTCCAATGTTAAAAACGTCATTCAGTTGTTTATTCACCATAATACGGCCCTGCATTTTGCTGGAACCGTCTATGCATTTTTATTTATTATTGTAGCGATCGGCGGTTAACACGATGTTTATTCTACAAAAATTGCTGAATTAAGGTTTAGAACTTATTTATTATTTTATGCGACATTGGTAGCATCTGGTGTTTAGTAGTAGAACTAAAGAATTTAATATCAGTATATTGTGTAGCAGATTCTAAAAGTCTGGAACAGAATATCTAGGCAAATCTGGAATATTCGATCGATGTATAAATACGAGTACAACAAACACAATTGGACAGTATTCACAGTATTCAATACAGACAATCAAATAAGATTTCAAATTAGATCATATGAACTAAAAAATGAAAACAAAACAAATTTCTGATAATTCCAATGTCATCGTTGTATCTGTGATTTTTCGTTAAACTGCGTATACGTATACGCAAAAAAACAAAATATTTTTGATTGTATGCGGCTATTTACAAAAAATGAAATCGCAGTTTAAATTTTTACGTTTACATAGGATGAAATATCTCTTTTAGGTTATCTCAGATATTACTGTGAAGTTTTGGAGATTCGGTACGCGATTAGAAGCGAGATTAGAAGCGAAAGTTAGTAGCGGTGTAAATGGTGTAAATAGGGAATTAATAAATAATTGTGGTAATTATTTAATGTTGATTCAAATAAGTGTGGGAAAATTATTGTCGGAATACTTATTCCAATAGTAGCGTATAATTAGGTAAATTTGTGGGAATTATGTATAGATTATTTCCGGTATTCTCGTGAATATTCTGAAAGTGTATGTATTATGAGGATTGTCGGTGTAACCGCCAAATTCTTTAACGATATTCACAATCCAGTGATACAGACCGGATTTGCCTACATTATTTTCAATTTCTAATTATTTAAGATGAAGTTGCTGATGCTAAGCTGGTTGCAATCGTTTCATTATTTAAATTTTGTAAGGACGAGTGTGTAAATGAACGTGTGCAAGGCGTTTTTGAAGATTTTGGGCATTTCCAAGTTCAGGGTGCAAAACTTCAGCAAACAGTTTATAAAACATGGGAAATCTCCAAAAGAAAAACGAGGTGGTGATCATTGTTCTAGTAATTTCACAGAAATACGAGAAAGTCTTAAAAACCTCTTCATACATTTTGTTGAATCAGGCTATACAACAGAAACAAGTTTGAGATTTTACCTACCGAGAGACTGCAGTATACAGAAATTATAAAAGCTGTATATAGTCAAGGGGTAGACCATGAGAAAAAAAAACTTCTTCAATTATAACTACAACGTCAGTTTTAAGTCTCCAGCTACTGATGCGTGTTCCACGAGCATCATGTGGCACCAGATACAAACAAGGCACAACTAATGACACAGTTAACTGTTCGTAAAATAAAATCAAAGTGCTTTTATGAAATGTTAAAAAAGTAGAGGAACCAAAATGGCATGAAACTATCATTTGATTGTCAGAAGAATCTTCCTCTTCTCTAGGTACCTGACCAAGCAGCGTACTACAGTAGGCAACTGTATTTTTACAATTTCACCACATGTGTTGGTGACTCACGAAGTGTCCAAAATAAAGAATCTGTTTGTATGTACACATGGTGTGGGCATCAGCTATTAAAAAATTCTAATGAGATTACCTTAATTCTCTTTCATCACCTCCAGAAAAGTGACTTGACGCATGTGCAGGATATAAAACTGTTCCGTTACGGTTTTCCGAAAAGAAAATTAGAAAAGTCGATACTGTGATTAATCTGAAGTTGCTATTGAGGACTGGAAAACAGAGGTGTCTTCTGTGTACAAAGCAACAGGGCTGGGGAGGGGCACTATCGGTGAAATACAACTGTTCCCAAAGGGTTAAAAAAAAAAAGGAAAACACTAGCAATGATTAATTTTGGGTAGCAGCGATGATGCGCCGGAAGAATAGAAGGAGAACTATGAAGAAAATTACAATTTTGAAGAAAATGAATATTTAATAATTTGAATTTTTGCTGAACCCACTTTTTCACCAAATTTTAATTTTTAGTATTATTACATAATATTCATTAAAATATTTTTTTATTTAACATTGATCAATTCTCCTGTTTTCCACCCTTAGACCGGGAAGTAGGGTCTGGCTAAAAACTTGTTACTTGCAGAAAAGTTAATTCCAAAACTCTTTTCTTGTAACTTAAAATAGTTGCTGTTTCCATATTTTTAAAAGAAGATAGTTTTTCTTTTTGCAAAAATGGACTTTGGCCAATCCCATAAAACAACAAAAACAAATCAGCAACATTTAGCTCATCAAATTTTTTTTGAGATTTCTGAAAAATTATTTCAGATGCAAGTAGCGCGTTTTGGAACAACGCCTCAATTTAATAAACAAATATACGGATACCAGAAAAAATACAATAAAATGCTGAAGGATTTCGGGAGTTTAAAATGCATAAGAGTTATACGGTTTTTAAATGAAAATCGTAAATTTCCCCGAATTGATGAGATTCGGGATGAAAAAAGTTATTTTAACTGTTTTATGATAACAAATTGAAGATAAATTTATTTAAAACACATTTTTTTTTAATTTAAATGCAAATACCAAAATGTATTTTTCAACTTAATCTTCCCGCTGCTTCACAATCTTCCAATCTACCTAATACATTAAGTTAAATCAAACTACCGGAATATATTTCGCTATATAATTTATTGAGATTTATTCCAATATTCTCAATATTGGAAAATTTTATAAACTCCAACGGCAACATACGTTCGATCTATTGATGTACGAGAATGGCGCGTACGTCATATTTTCGAAATAGAAATGAACTGGAAAACACTTGAAGGCTGAAAATATTATGTGTGATGTATTATTAAAGAGAGGCGAACGTCAGAGATATTACTTATCCGTCTTGAGAAACCGTACAAATAAAAAAAAACGGATGAAAAGTTGAAAATCATCTTTTTTATGTGAATGTTGTTATGTGTTCTGTGTACATATAAATTAGGACCAATTATAATATAGAAATGTAAAAAGTAGCAACCTACACTGAGATGTAAATTTAGATTTATCATTTCCATTTTGTTAGACATGCAAAAACACAGACAAGATATACGCAGAAAATAATTTTTCATTCATACTCGTATCTGTTAAGCTTTCCAGTTTTCCATCCATTCATTATTTTTGTTTACATCACCTATCCTATAATCATTATATAGCTCGTACATAATTTATATATTATGTGATTGTGCAGTGATGCGAAATCCTCATACATTTATACGAGCATTTTATCGAAAAATATTTTATAAATAATAATAATAATGAAATGCGAAACAGTGATTTTAGGCGAGAGGAGTTACAAAATTATTTTTCTGTTGTTTCTGGGAATATTTTCATATGCCATATAGGTTTACTAGTGGGGTGGAAAATTCTTATAAAAATACTCGTGAGGCACAAAACAAAAAATATAAGGATCGTATACTAGTGTTACGTCAAGCTATTTTCGTTCTATTTTAATAACAATAGAAAAAGAAAACAGGGGTTTGACAGATTTTCAATTTAAAAATGATAGAGGTTTACTTAACAACTCAATGAAACGAAAAAAAAAAAAAACAAATCGTTGTGCCAAAATATTTATTTTACCTACCGGCGGGCGAAATATTAGAAAAACCCAAAATTTCGTAACGTTAAGAGTTCTTTTTATTTTTTGGATCTATTTTGGAGCCAAGGCACTTCCAAAATATTTGCCAGCCACATTTATCTTACCTTACGCCTATTATAGATCTTCGTCGACAATGTAGACAACGTCAACAACATAAGAAATGATATTAAAATCTTAATTTTGTCATTGTTTTTTTTCTTTATTTTACGTTAGTTATAGTCTAACAAACTTGCTGTCTAGCTATAAGGTAATCGTTTTATTATCTAAGGGGCACAATATGTTTTTAATTTTGTAGTAAAACACGTAAATTATTAGTTAGTATTATAAAATAACACGTTAGTACAGACTCGTACGCTGACCTAAACTAATTCTCATTGGGCGTAAACGAACGCGATTTTACAACAGTCGCCGTTAAACATTCATTATAGTGAGTATACATGGTCAACCTGGACAACGTCCTCGTGACAAACATCAGTTTGATAAACACACTTAAAACTAGAAATAACAATTTTAATTTAGCAGCCATTTCCATCATCCAATTCGGCCTCATCCCTTATGTACCTATGGAAAGCGACCAGGCCGAAAAGCATCATTTTCTAATCGGGACCAGCAAAAGATTTTTGATTTGGTGAGAGAAAATTCAAAAGTAGTGCTCCAAAACTAGCTTCAGGAATGGTACTTAATAAAGCTATTCACCCCCAAAATATTAGAAGGCTTTGTGAAGTTAACTTTGGATGTTAATCCAATTTGCAGAAAAATTAAAAACAAAACACCAACTTCTGGAAGACGGTTGTTTTTACGGATGAAAATACATTCAACATTTTCGAAATCGACGAGAAAGGTAAAATTTTGAACGAACCTTCTACAGCGCTCAAACCAAAACACATCGTCATCATCAATATGAAATATGGATCGCTGAAAATACCCAAGTATTCTAAGGGACAATTTGAAACCATTTATGGAACAATTAGGGCTCGTGCCATCATGGACTTTCCAGCAAGACAACGATTCTACGCACACAGTAAACGTTGTGAAGAAATGGATTCTGTATAACGTCCCAAACCAGTTACATTCGCCACCCCAATCGCCTGACCTGAACCCCATTGAACATTTATGGTGGGGTCATCTGGAACGCAAAATTAAAAATTCAGGATTACCAGCAAAAACACGTTGCAACTTGCAAATTTTATCCCATCATTTCCAAGAAGTTAGTAGAATCGATGCCTAGAAGATTGAAAGAGGTTATAAAAATAAAGGAGGACCAACTCGTTATTAAAATAATAGCCGAGACACTTCTCTTAAGAACAATGGAAAACTTTTTCATTTTGTTGTGTTTTGATTTAGTGTATGATCATTTTCATTGCAAAAAATCCTTGTTTTTTTTTTAATTTTTTTATTATAAGCGGTTATAAAAAACTGTAAAATAAATTTTATAATCCTTATATTTTGTAATTTTTTTTCAAAAATCAATGTGTATGATCATTTACCGTTACAGACTTCTAACGGGCCATTTATCACAGTTAACCCACAGCGTGCGTTAGCAGTAAATATCTACTCAGGGACTAAATATGGTCTTGTTCTGCGGCTTAAGCTCAGGAGCTTGAGTATGGGTTTGCGGAGTATGAGCAGATCAGTTTTAGACCATACATGACCATATATGACTATAATTAAAATAAATTCGAACAAAAATCATAAATCATAACGTTATAATTTTATGCTGTACTTTAACCCGATACAGCATTGATCACACTCGCTTACTCACACTTACTTACTCATTGAATTCCACCCTCATCATTGAAGTTTGTTTATCTCATGTCACTAAATCAGTATATCGATTTTGTCTCGTGAGTTACTCATTTAAAATGAGTGAAGCAGAAAAATCGAATACGTACACAGTGTATAATACATAATTATGTCTTTGTATTTCTATTTTTCTTTTGTTCGTATTTGTGTCATTTGTATGATGAACAGTACCAAAATAACGCGATCCGGGCGAATCGGTTTAAATTTTTTGGTACTTATCCTTTTCTCAGCACATTACGTCTGCTCTCGAGCTGTGGAGTATCATTATTTAACATGCTAATTTATTTTATATTTAATATTTTCTTTTATCATAAATTAATTTTATATGTATGTATAAATAAAATTTTATAGGTAATTTTATTTTAAATTTCATAAATTTTAAAAATAAAATGTATATTATAAAAAATCTAAAATACATAAACAACACAAAAATATGGCGTTTACAATGGTTAACCCTTTGAGTGCCAAAAAGTATAATCGTGCTCCTCAATACATTAGCCGAAATCATGTTGGCACTCGAAAGGGTTACGATAAATAAACAAAAAAAGAATGACACGTGGCTTGCATATGCAGTAAAACAATCATTCGCACGAAACAAACACAAACACAAATGCTACTACTATATCTTTCCGGTTACACTCATTTCGTTTCACACATTTTGAGACAAAATCGATATACAGATTTCATAACCACAAAAAAAAACATAAGCAAAAGAAGCATCGCCATAATTTTAATAACCACTCAAAAAAAAAAAAATATTCAAGAAGAGAGACGCAATTTAAAGTTAGAATGAAATTACTAATGAAATAAATTATAAATTCTTTTTATTAACATATTTAAATGGAAATTGAAATTTAAACAGAAAAAACTACCCTAACTTTTAAATAGAGAGGAGAAAAAATTATCAAGTACAAAATTAAAAAAAATTAAAAAAATATTATTTCCAATATTTAATATTTATACCTCCAATTCTGTTGTCCAACAAACCCGGGCACAGCGATGCACGATTTTTTTTATGTATTTATTTTTGATGATCTTTTTTATGGCTTCTTAATTTATTACTTTTTATTTATTATTATGAATAATTATTGGTGAAGTTTGTGCTAAATCTGTCCTAAAAAGCAACATTGTCTCGATAGAACGAATTTTACAATAAATAGTTACATAAAAATATTTTCCAACAAAAATTTTAATTGTTTTGAATGTTTTCGGGAATCTCATATAAACCAGTAATAACTAAAGTAAGTATTGAGATGCTACTAGTCCCTAAATTATAGAAAAACTAGTTTATTTTGTTAAAATTGGGATTTTAGGGTGTTTAGGACAGCGAAGATTGCATCTGCTCTCTATAAATCACTTGTAAGGTTTTTCTAAATTTTCTCGGAAAATCCTAGGAACCCAATACCAAAATGACTTTACGCGAATACGGTACTTTTAAAAAAATTTCAAACTAGCCGGCAGCTTTCCAATGCGGTTGTTAAAAGTTGGTTTAATGTTATTAAACATAATTTATTCGGAGAATGACAATTGGGTCGATTTATAGACAAGTTGCAGCAAACAACACTTCTTTTAATTAAAAGCGTCGAATGTGCCCTTCACATTAAAACACAAAATCGCCCAAAAATGAACATTCCAAGGTTCAAACGGAAGCATCAACCTCAATACAAGGATCTACACCATTAAGGATTACTGCAGATGAAGGAAATCCATTTAATAAAGATTTGGAAGAGAGATGGAGCAAACAGTTAATTAAGAAAACTCCCCGATATGCAGGAAAATTAGCTTTACAACGGCAATTTCCACCTAAACAAATTAATTTTCGCTCAGGGCTAAACGCCAAATACAGGTGTTACGAGAGAATTAGTGAACTGAAATATGAAATAATTATATTTCTGACTACGGTACTTGGATATATTGCCATAAGTATAATTACTAAAGGGAAAAATAGCGTGTGTTTGGATCACTACCAAACTATGAAAATTTTGCAAAACGACTATAAAGCAGTGGATCCCAACAGACATAGGGAAATTCCGTTATCCAAGAAGTAAAAGTACGTTATCTCTTAAAATATTGGTTACATAACTCACAAGATAATTATATTTTATTAATACTTGAGCTTTCCAAACTGAATCGGTTTCATAATCAAAATTTTTTTAATTAAAGCTACGAAACCTTAAGTTTGTTAAACAGTTACGATCGCAATATCCTTCTTAAAACCACGAAATAATTAAAATCACAGATTTATAATTAGTGATATATTTTATTATTAATGTTTACGATCACTGAGTGAACATTTTCAGATTAATTTTGGAACTAACTAACTGCACAAACTAACTTAGTTGCAAAATTAATCTGAAGATGATCACTCAGTGATCGTAAACGTTAATACTAACTAAACTACCCTAACTAATTATAAATCTGTGATTTTATGTTGTTCGTGGTTTCAAGAAGGAGATTGCGATTGAAACTGTTTAAAAAACTTGTAAATGGAAACCATGGCGACTTGGCAGTGCAATAATTTAAAACCTTAAGTAGTTTATAAAAATAATTTTCTTGTCCTGTCTAGCTATATAACCAATAATTATTTGATTAACCAACAAAGCTAAATAATCATTATTTTATATTACAAATACGTCATTTTACCGATTTGTGCAGCAGGACATTGTACACTAGTTGTCATAGATTTTGATGATCGGTTAATAATTACTTACGATCCATTGAATCCTGTAAGATTCATTTTTAAACTGGGAAACAAAATAAACAAATTTATTAACGCAATTCTTAAATATTACCAACAACCTAATCAAGAATTTCAAATCATTTCAAACAGCTCATTACCACATCAAAAGGACGGATTTAACTGCGGGCCTTTAATTATTTATGCTGCGGATAAAATGATAGCAGGAAAATCAATATCATGAAAAATGCCGAATTCGAATACAATTTATTGATGAAGAATGTATATTCTGTTCGACTTTGAATTAATTATTTGTACAAATAAAATATTTGAGTATAAACTGTATTGTAGTCTACTTTTATTATTTTAGTGACACGATCCTGTTTGCAAAGAATTCGAATATTCGATTTATACGAGTATATAGGCCACTTACGCGTCAGAATGTTTAAAAAAATTCAAATATAATTTAAAAATGTGAATGAATATGTATATGAATAATGAGGAAAATTTTTCAGAAACGGCTACTTTTCGCTCACAACAGTGTAGATAAGAATATCTAGAACGGGAAGTGTCGGATTCTTACTGACTAAGCCCTAATTCCCGGTAATCAGCTTGTGTTGATATTAACTTATTTTTCGTTTTTGTAAGTTCGCCTATTAAGATAGACCAATTTGAACTTTTTCGAATGAATGAATGTACTGCTATTACTAATTAGACAGTCGTAGAAAGAGGAAGGAAGGAGGGAAAATTGTTAAAAAACTCTTTGAAAAAATTAGGCCGGATGATCGTTTATTACTTCGTTCACTAATTCATTCAAATAATTTGTTCGACCAACCATCTTTTGTTGTCAAAGTGCAGAAGAAAATATATCGTTATTTTGGAGAAATATGATTGTTCGAAAAAATTGTTTGAATTAATGAATGACCAAAGCAATACCACTACAATACAGGCCGATTTAGATAAAATCGACATTAGTATGTGTCTTATTCAACAAAATTTGAAAAAACTATACAAAAAAGAATATTTCGGCTTTGCACTCCAAATTCAACCTTTTGCAAATCAAACTTTATCCAAATCAATTTCACCTTTATCCAAATCATATTGATCCTTTTCTTTTTCAAATTGAACCGGAGACGATATAAAACTAACAGAACCTTATAAATTTAATGTATTTGTAGTTTTGTAGTTGTAAACATGTAGTTTTTTGTTTTTTAATCATTGAAATCTGGGGCTGAAGCGCTCCCAACTCTCTCGCGGTTCGCTATTCACGTTCTACCTTACGCAGTTGCAAGCCAAAATAACAAGTTAATGAAGTTAATTAACTTTTACCATGTGACCAAAATGTTCAATGTTTCATTCAAACTAACTGCTTCCTGTCATCAGCTGGATGTGAAGCTTGTACTTTCCTGTCGCACAGAATCCCAAAAGTTGCATAGAAATTCTGCATTTTGAGTGCAATTACTATAGTTTCGAAGTAATGAAAACGAAGTAACAACAATTAATCATTTACGTATATATATAACATCGATTTTTGATAACAGTAAACTTAGGAAAACCTTACAAGTGACTTATACAGTGTAGATGCCAACTTCGCTGTCCTAAACACACTGATCCACTAATTTGATCAAAACTGAGGTGCTTTTATGATTCATTTGACCTAACAGATTCTTAAAATATAAGTCATTTTGGGGTAGGGTTCCTGGGATTTTCCGAGAAAACTTAGGGAAACCTTACAAGTGATTTATAGAGAGTATATATTGCAACTTCGCTGTCCTAAACACCCTAAAATCCCAATTTTAATCAAATAAACTAGTTTTTGAAAGGCAAAAGTAGGAGCTGGAGTCTTCTGTGAGAAGCTCAATGTTAATATTTCTGTTCGTCTCCCTGACTACTGCAGCGTGTACCAGGCTGAAGTGGTGGCGATAGGGGAAGTCGTGACATGGTTGAAGCATAACGTGGTATCTGTTAGGGATATCGCGATTTATGTGGACAGTCAAGCGGCACTCAGGTCACTAGAGGCGGTTTCTCTGAAGTCACGGGTGGCGCTGGATTGCCGATCATCTCTTAATGAGATGAGCGAGTATTTCAGTATCCAGATGATCTGGGTCCCTGGTCACTCGGACGTCACGGGAAACTGCAGGGCAGACGAACAAGCTAGGTACGGTACGACTCTCCAGATGCAACCGGAAAGGGCATGTCTGGGGAGGCCTATAGCAGCGCTCAAATTGACGCTTAGTAAAAAGGCAATCGCCTTAACAGATGAGAGGTGGACCAACACTCTCACGTGCAGGGTAGCAAAACAGGTTTGGCCAAAACTGGACCTGCGGCGCTCCAAGGCACTTGTATCCCTGGGAAAACGAGATTTAGGATTGGTCGTAGGGATACTAACAGGACACTGCCTTTTTGGGGAACATGCGAGAAGGCTGGGTCTAGAGACGAATGACTTTTGTAGAAGTTGTATGGACGAAGAGGAGGAAGAGACGCTAGTTCACTTCCTATGCTCATGTCCGGCACTATCATACAAAAGACGTAAGTACTTGGGTGTGTACAACATGGACAGCCTTTCTGAACTCACGGACTGTAGGGTGCGAGATATTTTACGCTACATCAGTAGCTCTGGTTGGTTTCAGCGGGAGTAAGGGGAGATTGGATCCTGTGGTATCACAATGGGCCATTATTGGCCTAAGTGTGCGATAGCAGCCACTCTAACCTAACCTAACCTAACCTAACTAGTTTTTCTATTAGATAGGGCCTAGTAGCTTCTGAATATTTACTTTAATTAATACTAGTTTATATGAGATTCCCGAAAACATTCAGAAAAATTAAATTTTTGTTAGAAAATATTTGTATGTAACTATTTATTGTAAAATTCATTCTATCGAGACATTATACAAACACATATACACATATTATGTTATTGTTGTTTTTAGGACAGATTTAGGATAAACTTAACCAACGTTTATATTTATTTATATTTATGTAATCTTAATTAATTTAATAAATATTACTAATTAATGGAGATAATTATACGATTTCTCCCTTTGTTAACGTATTCTTTTTTTCGTGTTCCATCATGATTTCATGCACAATTTTTGTTTATCGTTTTTTTAATTGTCACTTTGGTTTAATTTTTACGACCAAAAACCAACATTTTAATGACAAAAAAAGTATTTAATTTCTGCTTTTTTTACCGTTTCTATATAGATATATTTATATAAACTTTGTTTTTTTCCGTTGTTACTTTAATTTTTATTCGTATTCACATACGGCAAAATTTACTTTTCTTCCCCCCGTTCAAATCCAGCTATTCTTTTTTATTAATTGGTAACAAAACTTGTTTATAAAAAAATTACATTAACATCTTGTGGATTGTCACACCATCTATTGGATAAATTATCGTGCCATCTATTGGTATAATTAATTTCCCTAATGAAAAATTTAATTTTCCCAACGTTCCCTACAAGCATAAAAAAGAGAGCTATAGACTGTGTGTATGAAAGAAATATTTGTCAGTTCAGTGAACAAAACATTTTTAGTTCAATTCAACTCCATTTCTTTTAGTTCGGCTATTTGTCAGTAGACATGTGGCTATGCTTAATAATAATTTGTATTTAGTCTGAAAATAACGTTTATGCTGTGAGCATCACGCCGAATTGTTTTGTTTAAATGTTCGACTAAATTGATGGCTCGCTAATACCAGCTGTTTATAGATGATATACAAAACAAACCGCGCCTGATTTTTAATTAATGTTTGCTAAATAAATTAAGATTAAAAAATCACCAAAATATTTCTAATTGGAGATTGTTAAATTTGAACTAAGTTTACAGCTTAGAACTGAATACCAGGCATGTTTTAATTTCTCAATATTAGAGACTACTGTCGATGAGTGGCATGAATTGGCCACTAATTTAGTTAGACATTTTAGCCGCGTTTTTTTGTAAAACAGTTGTTCGAGATCGCGATAGTTAAATTCTGTCAAATTAAAAAGTAAGTCTTACTTTTTTAAGAAACTATCGAAAAATGGTGGTTTTCTTGTACTTAATACTGTTGTTCTCAACAGTTCTGAATAGTTCTGTATAATAGCAGAGATGTATAGAGCAGGGCTATTACTGGAAAACTATCTAAGGTTTATGATGAATATTTTTTGGAAAAATAGAATCAAAAAAATAATAGCCAATTTTTATTTTCTAGATTTCGAATAACTAAATTAATGGTCAGTTCTTACAAATTATTGATACGTGTCTCTAGTGTTCAGAAATCAGAACTTGCCTGATATTTGAACCTGCAAACCTTGTTCAGATATGCCAATAGCCGATTCCACACAATTTGGAAAATGATAAATTTTACTTTATTAAGCAAATGTTAATTAAACATAAGACGTGGTTTGCTTAATGCTATCTCTGAACGACTAGTGAGAGTTAACCATCAATTCGGTTAATCGGAAGTTTGTACAAGGCAGTTGGCGTCAGGCCCAAAGTAATTTCATAATACTTCATACCAGTTATCAATAGATGGTGTAAAACATAATGCACTGAAATTTTAAAATATATATAAAAAATATAATGAGACTTCGTTTGTAACCTGGCGGCGAATAGCATAAGATCACCTCAAAAAAGTATCGTTCACACCTTAACCGAAAAAATCGACTTGAGACACACAGCATTAAAATTGTGTCACGCCAATTGTTTTGTCTAACTTTCGACTAATAAAATTAATGGTAAGTTCATACTAGACATTCAAGGATTGCGCAAAACAAATCGTGTCTAGGGTTCAATTAATATTTGTTAACTTCATTAAGATTTTAATTTCGGCAATATTTTTAATTTGCTATTGACAAGTCTGACCTAGGTTTGAAGTTTAGGTGTACATATCATGAAAATTTTGATTTAAAACCATTAGAGATATTCAACTGTTACTTCATATTAGTTAGTTAGAAATTGTGACAAAATACGGATCAGTTCAAATTTTATATCTAAAATGATAGATCCAAATTTGGTTGAAGTTTACAAATTTTGATTTAAAATCTAGTAAGCGTCTTTGTGTTGTTTCACGAAGCATGAAATGAACCGGATCAGATCAAGCGTCAAGGAACACAATTAGTATTAAGGAAAAAATGGTGCGAGGTACATAGCATAAGTTACTTGGAAATATTTTAACATAAGTTAAAAATATGTTGATCATTCAATCACTACTGGCGGAATTAGAATTGATGACGCGTAATCACCCAACTCTAATCATGACCGAAATTCGAACACAGCACACCCAAACATCACAGAAAGATATTTGTTTTAGTACTTAAATACGCAAAAACAAAAACTATAGAGAACAACTTAAGAAAAAACAAGAAAAATGAAAAATAATTTGTATAAAGGTTGTCATAACCGTAAGTTGCTCTCAAACAACAACAAATTTTAGGATAAAGCTAGTAAAATCATTCTCAGATTATATGTAGAATCGGGTAAAGTTAGTTCTCAACTATCACACAACTTCCATAAAAATCTAATTTAACAGTGTCACCAATTATTAGATTAGGGTGATAATAAAGCTTTACAAAATGCAATATAAATACACTACCATAAACATTTCAGGGGCAAGATCATGAAATCCGACCTGAAAGCTCAGTTGTTTTAAAATATTTCAATAGATATGCATAAAAAAAATCGAAAAATTATCAAAGTTGGCCTAGATATTTTGTACTAAAATACAAATAAACGAAAGTTTAATGGTAAAATTGTATTCGACGACTATTTCATGATTGAGCAATTTTAAACGGAAATGTACTACTTGTAGAAATTCAATTTCGAAAATCTGCTAGCTTAAATTTTTCGGTCAGAATGAATGATTCCGTCCAGAATATGCCAATGTTCAAAATCACACGTCGTACTATATCAATTATATGCCAATGGATGTATACGTGGCCACTTGAATGTCGTGCACTCGTGCGCGGTTGATTATGGAAGTTGGTGTAGGTTAATTAACTGTCGAATTTATTGTATGTCGCACGGTTGAATGTCGCGTAATATTTGTCGGATTCGTCGCTGCTTGTAGAATCAATTATTTTGCGAATAAATGAGTTTCTACAGAAGCATATATCCACTATATCTCAGATTGGTCCTTAACCCAATCTCTACCAATGATCGATTACTAGAATAACAATTTTTGCAGGTTTTGATTATTTTTCTTTCGAAAATCGAAAAACTCCATCTAATATATTGTGCTGTTATGTTATAATGTGGAATGTTCGCATTTTAAATAAACATTTTTTTCAAACATCGAGGGTTTCCTCATCCCCAAAAAAAGTGGTAACGCAACTCTTATTTTTAGAAACTTATATAAAAAACACGTTAAACTATTTTTATAATCGAAATCAAAAATAGTAATGATGCAATTTTATTGGCTAAGGCCTAATCTATCCAAAATAATTGTACCCGATTTAACCTTGAACGTTTAGAGCATGTCAGGTGTGCAAATACGTGAATGTTCGATGATGTGACGATGATAGTGAAGATACTGGTACATTTGGAACAGTGCGTAAATGTACTGACGAAAAAGTGGTTAATGACGTTGATGTCAAGTGGTCGCGACAACTATGTTTTCTGTCCCAAGTACATGAACTGCTTCAAATGGATCAAACCAAAATATCAATTTGCCAGTTATTCCAACGCCTATACATTCAAACAAGTCTAAAATACGTAGAATCGTAGCACCGATAAAACCTAGATTGATTTATAAACCAGTGAATTCATTCAGTCCACCAAAATGGACAGTAAAAAAGAAATCGCAAACACCAATTTAACAATGGCATCATCTCCGATCATGATGGAGTAGATACTGATCAAGAAATTTTATACTCAACAACAAAATTCTGATTTCAGAATTGATAAAATTGATTTGAAACGGTTTATTGGTATATTAGTGTTGTCTAGTTTCCACACTGTATCAGCAATTTCCGATTATTGGTCTTTAAGTCCAGCTATAGGTTTTCCATTTGTAAAATTCTTTATGAGTAGAAACCGCTTCTTAGAAATAAAAAAATACATTCACTTCAGTAACGACTACACCTTGGGTAAAATGACAAACTCATAAAGGTAATATAATATCACTCATGTCTATTGCACTACTTTTTAATTCTTTTGAAATTTATTCATACAGTTGCATCTATTATATAATCTAATAAATAAGAAATTCATATAATTTGGTGTTTGGACCAAGCAATTGTCGATTAATGAACATATGGTACTATCTGATAAATATGATCGACAACTTGGATTAGGATCAGATGCGATGCTTCGTTTATTGGAAAATGTTGAACATCCAACACGTCATGTTGTATATTTCGATAATTTTTTCACCTCTTATCATTTTATGTGTATCGTTAGTGATAAAAAAATATGTGCAATGGGAATCGTCCGTAAAAATATAACATGTGGTGTTAAAATTAAAACTGGCAATCAATTAAAAAGAGGAGAACATGACTTCTAATTCGATTCAAATAAAAAAATTATATTCTGCAGATGGCAGGACACTAGAGAGGTCACAGTAGCTGCTAATAAATAGAACCAACGGCTGCAGCTAAAAGATGGAATAAAGAAAAGATAAATAATTAAGGATAGGTTATTGAAGCAGAGCGATTTGTTAACTACCTGTAACCGCTCCTATTGCAGAACGACAATAGAGGTATGGCCGGAGTCGACCTTCACGATAACGCGGCTTACAATTATTATATCAGCATCAGATCGAAAAAGTGGTATTGGCCACTATGGATTGTTGTTCTTAATTCATCTATTGTAAATGCTTGGAAACTAAGTTTGTGAAATGTTGGTAAAAGAGGGCGATGACAGTTTGCTGTTTGCAAGGATCAGCATGGTGATAGCAGATGTGCTAGCTAGCAGGTGGTGTTGAGTAGATAGAGGATACATGGCGTGGCTGAGTTGCGATCAACGGACTAGCGGACTAAACTGCAGACGTGAAGGTTGCAGTTTGGATTATGTTCGGGATGAGGGGCTTTGGCCTCTTGCTATCTCGCCTATTGGTGTAATGGACAATCAATTCAGCGTGGGCGAGACATTTATTCAGATAAAATCGCTCATTTGAGGTTTAGTAAATTGATCAATAAATTGGTTTTGTGAAATTAGTGACATCTTGGTTTAAGCAGTAGCATTAGAAGTAGTTTTATAACAGTTTATTTGTAATTGTGCCAGTTTAAGCCTGGCACAGAACCGAGTCATTCAGAAGATTCGGTACGCGAAACATTAACAGCGAAAGTGAACAGTGTGAGAATTGGTGGTGTTAAAGTAAAAATTACGGTGTGATTATAATAAATGTAAATGGTGTTATTACGCTGCGTGTTAATAGACGAGTAAACCGCATGCTACGGTAAAAATCGGTTTAAAACAGATTTTTCAATCAGTTTGCCATAGAGTTTTTGAAAAATAATTGAATTTACCGAAGAATTTACTTAAAATTGAATTTTACCCGACTATATTGGTTCGCAGTGTAAAGTTTCTATTGGTTTTTTATTCACTTCATTAATAAAAGACACGGGATTTATAACATACTTAGTTCTACTTTATTTTACACTTTAGTTTTACATTTTTTATTCTTCACACCTGTTCTGCTTCAACTCTAATTCTATAATCAATTATTTATTTATAATTTTGGTGAACGCTCGATTTATACAAAAAAAACCCGTCAGCGTTCTTCAGTACATTGTACCTCGTACAATTACTTTTTTTGTCATCACTTTTTGTTAATTGAAATATTAATATTTAATTGCAGTTTAAGCTAATTTAATTTATTGGTAAATGCAATTTAACTTATTGGGAAATGCTAATTTATGTAAAGTATTGTATATGCCATACAGGGTGGTATGCATGTATTACACCCCCGGCCTTTAAGAAAAAAAAAAAAATATATGTATATTCTACATATATATATATATTTTTTTTTTTTTTTTTTTTTTTTTGTTTTTTTTTTTTTTATAACATACTTATTATCTATTACAATCATTATAAAATTACTACTTAATTAATAATTATATAATACTAACTTTTGTGTCTTATTATAAATTTTTTATAATATTCTAAAATTTTAAGTATTACAATCATAGGATTTTATTCTATCCTTATGTATCCATTTGTTTTTTTTATTTATTTCTATCATTATATTAACATTGTTTATTTCAATTATTTTATATGGACCATTATATGGGTTCTCATACTTTCTTCTATCTGTGTTTCGTATTAATACCCATTGCCCTACTTTAAATTCGTTATTGGTACAATTATTCTTTGACATTTCTTGTCTTTTCATTTTTGCTATTTTTAACATTTCGTGTGCTTTTTGATTCGCTATTCCTAATCTATATTTAAATTCTTTTACATAATCTTCATAATTATATAACTTATTTGTAACCGTTGTGATATCGTTTGGTAAATTTGCAATTTTTCCAAAAACTAATTCAAAAGGAGTATAATTGGTATCTGTATGCGGTGTTGTATTGTAACAGAATGCATAATATTTCAACCATTCATCCCAATTATTACTATTGGCAAAACATAATAAATACTCATTTAGTACACGATGGTTTCTTTCGATGGTTCCTAAAGTTTGATGATGATAAGCTGTAGATGTCCTATGCTCAATTTGCAATGTCTTACATAAATTATTGAATATTTCATTTACGAATTCGGTTCCTAAATCTGTTTTTATGCTCTTAAAATTTCCAAATACTAAAATACAATGTTCAACTAAAGCTTTCGCGATAGTGATTGCAGATTTATCCCTCATTGGTACTGTTACCACATATTTTGTTAGTTCACATTGAATAGTCAATATATACCTAAAACTATTAGATGGTAAGAGAGGACCTACTGTATCGATTGCCACTACTTCAAAACTTTTATCAGGAGTATCTGTAATTACTAATAATTCTTTATTGTGTCTATTAATTTTAGTCCTAGCACACATGTCACACTTTCTTACGTATTTAGTTACAATTTTGTTCATGTTTTTAAATATATATTTTTGTTTTAATTTTTTAATTAATCTGCGGGTACCAACATGACCTCCTATGGGACTGTCATGATATAATTTAATTATTTTATTTATTTCATCTTCATTTTCCAAAATTTTCGGTGCTTCATACATTATTATTTTTAATTTATCTTTGCGTTTATCTAGATTTTCGCATACATTCTGATATAATTTTTAAATTTTTCGCGCGTTATATATTTGAAAATATTATCATTTATATCCATGGATAATTCCTTTATTCGGTTTCTTTTCATCGCACCTATTAACATCTCAAATACCAAATCTAATTCTGGTAGAGTTTCGTTAAGTGTAATTATTATTTCATTATTCTCATTTCGCACCTTCATTAAACCGTTATTTATTACAAATTTTAATTTTTTTTTATGTTTCACATCATTGTATGATGTACTTTCCCAAATATGAAGTTGATCAGGCTTCAATTCTTTTATTTCATTTTTATCTATATGTATATTTTCATTATTATTTTGAGCTTTCTTTGTCATTGACCTAGTTATGACTTTAACATCAGCGTCTTTTGGTATTAATGCCTTGAGCATGTCAGAATCCCACTTTATACGTGATAACGCGTCCGCTACCACATTCAGTGTACCTTTCCGATATACAATTTCATACTCATATTCACATAAACTTTGACGCACCCTTGTCATTTTTGAGTTTGGTTTGTTGTCTGTAAATAAACTTACCAGTGGCCTGTGGTCAGTTATGACCTTAAACTTTCTACCGTACAGGTAAGGCCTAAAGTAATTGATCGCCCAATGAATTGCGAGAAGCTCTTTTTGTAAAATATCTTTGTTTATCTCACTCTTGTCAAGATTTTTACTTGCATAGGCAATTGGAAGATCTTTCCCAATCTCACCTTGCGACAACACTGCGCCGTATGCATAATTACTCGCATCGGTCGTTAATATAAATTCTTTATCCCAATTTGGATACTGTAACACTGGAGCATTTATCAATCGTTGCTTCAAATCTTTGAATGCAATTTCGCATTCTATTGACCAATTAAACGGAACTTTTTTCTTTTGAAGCGAATATAGAGGTTTTGCAATTTTTGCAAATTTAGGTACAAATTTACGATAGTAATTACATAAAGCTGTGAAACGATGCACTTCATCTGCATTTTTTGGAATGGGATAATTTTTGATTTTGTCAAATTTAGAAGGATCTGTTTTGATACCTTTATCTGTTATTAAATGTCCTAAATATACAACTTCATTTTTTAGAAAATTACATTTCCTAGGGTTTAGTTTAAGATTGTATTTTCTTAAACATTCAAAAGTTGATACTAAGTTTTTATTGTGATGGTTAATTGAACAACCATGTACTATAATATCGTCTACATATAGAAATGCTTGACTTTTTAGTCCGGAAAGGGCAATTGACAACATTCTTTGAAAAGAATTAGAAGAAATTTTTAATCCGAAAGGAAGTCTTTTGAATTGATAATGACCCTGGTCGCCCGAAAAAGCAGTAAGTGGTCTTGATTCTTCATCCAGTTCAATTTGATGAAAAGAATTGGATAAGTCGAGCGTAGAAAAATATTTCGCTCTCCCTAATTGGTCTAAGATATCCTCCAATCGAGTAAGTGGAAATTTATCATTTATTACAACATTGTTAAGCCTTCGGAAGTCAACCACTAGTCTCCATTGTTTTGAGTTGTCCTGGTCCTTTTTGGGTACCAATAAGATAGGTGAATTATAAGGACTAACAGACGGTTCTATGATTTTATTCTCTAATAACTTTGATATTTGCGAATTTATTTCAACCTTTTGATTATATGGTTGCCTATAATTTTTGGTGTAAACAGGAGTATGTTCCGTAGTTATAATACTTTGTCTATAAAAATTGTTTACTGACAAAATATCTCCTTCTAATAAAAATATATCGTTATATTGTTTACATATATTTAATATTCCATTGTTGGCCTCTGTATCCAATCCATCTATTTTTAAAGTTTTTTCTAAGTTTTTTATTCTGTTAACTTGGTTTTTTTGAGAAGAGATATTGCATGTATTTTTGTGCAACTCTGAAGTTTTTGGTTTAAAATTCTTTATCACTACATCTTTTTCAGTACTATTTAAAAATCTAGCGTGTGCTATACCCTTACTTGGTATTACGCTACTACCAATGAATATACCTGGTTGCAGTTCTTGTTTTTCTATAATGAGTTCAGATTCCCTAGCAATATTTATTGCACAAATAATCTCAGATCTAGCGGGAATAAAAATATCATTATGTTCAGTTTCATGAACTATAAGTGGTACTTCGATGTAATTTTCATTTAGTTTTGTCGATAATATATAGTTTTCATAATCTATCTTGAAACAATATTTATTTAAAAAGTTTCTACCCAATATTCCATCAGTTGGAATTGAAAAATCATTCGCCACGATGTGTAGCTCTTGATTAAAATTATTATTGTCTAATATAAAATTAGTGTTTGTTGTACCTAATGTATAGCTTTCATTCTCAGTAATACCTGTTATCCTACAACGTTGATTAGTATTAATTTCTATGTTCTTATCACATTTGTTTAATTTTATTAGTGATATATCTGATCCTGTATCAATCAGAAAATTCAGTTTTGTATTTAGATTTGGTGAAGTGTATACTTCAATATAATTGTTTAATTTAGAAGATATATTATACAATTTGAAACTATATTCTGTTACATATTCAGGTTCTGGAAATCTTGCTCCAAACCTTGAACAGTTGTGTCTTTCCCCTGCGGGAAAGTAACCCCGTTTTTTGACTCGTTACTGTTAATGTAATAAGTTTTACCGGTTCGATATGTACCAGGTGTATTTTGATAACGCTGGTTTTGGTAATTGTTATTATAATTTGGGAATTTTTGATTATTATAATAATTTATTTATTTATTTATTTATTTTATTTAGTATATAATACATTTACATAAAAATAGTTTTATTTTATGGAGAATTCTATGCCGAAACCGACAGAAGCGAATCCACCACACCCAATATAAATTTAATTTAATAAAAATTTAGCTTAAAGAAAAAACATATATATATATATATATATATATATATATATATATATATAAAAATAATAGCAATAATAATAATAATAATAATAATAATAATAATAACAAAAATAATAATAACAATGATAATAATGATAATAAAGAGGATGATAATTATTATAATACAATTTTAATCTATAAATAGTTTTCTTTTTGTTTAATTGACTGGTTATTAAACCAGTCAATTAAACAAAAAGAAAACAATAATAATAGTAACAAGAACAATAAAATCGTAAAAAACACGTATACATGCGTTTATATAAATTTTATTGTATTTAAGCAACAATCCGAAATAGGAATGCGATATCGCTTGTTTCGAAAAGCCATTGTTTAACTCTGGATAAAAATGATCTGGAATGAATAAGTCTTCTAATAGAAATAGGTAATAAGTTAAAGAAAGTTGGAGCAGTAACAAGGAAGTGGCGGCGAAAGTGGTCGTTAAAAAATCTGGGTATATTATAAAGAAAATTGTGGTTACTGCGAATATTATACCTCATATGACTTCTAAAAATTAGCTGCCCACTACGTCTGAAGAACATTCGTAGAACCTTATAAACATACAAATGTTGTAACGGCAAGATATTGTTAGCTGTGAACAGAGACCAAGATGATTCAGTTCGTTGTTTTTTCAATAATACTCTCAGAATAATTTTTTGCTGTACACATAGAGGATATAGAGTGGTTGCATAGCAACCACCCCAACATGATAAACCATACTCCAATTTAGCCATAACCAATGCATGATAGGTAATTTTTAGCACAGAAACCGGGCAAAACTTGCGCAACAGAAAGAATATTCTAATAGCCGACGACAGGTAAAATTTCAAAGAAGAGACATGCGGTTTCCAATTGAGATGGCTGTCCAAATGAATCCCTAAATACTTGAACTTGTTGACTAATTCAATGTTGAAACACTCAGGGTGGCAGCCGGCAGATGTACATTTAGAAATATTATGGTAAGTAACCTGGTCAACACTAGCCACCGTTGTTTCACCAGACAATTTGAACAACATATATTTTGTTTTATCACTTAAAATTAAACAATGTTTGTCAAACCATATATTTAAAATTTTAAGATCAGAATTAATCGTAGAAATGACCTCATTAGTGGATTTGCCAATGTAAGCTAAAGCTAGGTCATCTGCAAACCCGGTAATGTGACCATGTAATTTCAGTTTAAAAACAGAATTAGTGTAAATCAAAAAAAGCAGAGGGCCCAACACTGAGCCTTGTGGAACACCAACCTTCACCATTCTCGACTCACTTAGTGTATCGTTAATTTTAACTCTCACTGATCTGTTATCGAGATAGGATTCAAACCATCTATTTGAAACGCCCCTAAACCCAATGTCAAAGAGGATAGACAAAAGAATTTTATGGTCAACCATATCAAATGCTTTAGTAGCGTCAACAAACAAACCAGCACAAGATTTACCATTATTCAAACCGTTATAAATAGTGTCCAAAAATTCCAACAAAGCCGTTTCAGTACTCATGCATTGTCGAAAACCATGTTGATGAATACTTAAAATATTAAATTTATCTAGAAATAAAGTTACTCTGGTTTTGACTGCCTTTTCAAGGATTTTTAATATCTGTGGTTGCAGTGCGACTGGTCTAAAATTGCCTTTATCATTACACTTGCCTTTTTTAAACAATGGAATAATAGTTGCGATTTTCAGCCGATCCGGGACTATTCCATGTTCGAATGATAGATTGAAAATGTGGGTAAGAACAGGACTGACATATTTAGAAATTGCTTTCAAAATACAATTGCTAAGACCATCATTATCAATTGACTGTTTCGGTTCGAGAGAGCCAATGATATCTGATATTTCATTTATGGACACAGGAGTCATAAAAAACGATGAAGAACAGTAATCGGAAGGCAAATTGTTATTATCGGGCGAGTTAGTCAAGGCAAATTTTACTCTTAATTTTTCAGCAATGCTCGTAAAATAACAGTTGAACTCATTGGAAATATCAAGATCACTAGTAAGAATTTCACCATTGTCAGCTACAATATTATTAATTATAGTTGCCTTTGATTTTCTAGTCAAAATTTCGTTCACTAGATTCCAGTTTTTTTTTGTATCACCACGGTTAACATGAAAACGATTGGAATAATATATTTCTTTTTCTTTCTTAATGTCAAGATTGATTTGGTTGCAATTTCTAACATATTTTTCCAGAAGAACTGAATCATCTGGGCGATTTTTCAACTTTTTGCGCAATTTGTTTCTTTTGTTAATGCGACTGGCAAGATCAAAAGAAATCCAAGGTTGTAGACGTTTAGTTATTATCCGACTAGAAGTAAAACAATAATTTAGTAAATCCGAAATAATCCTAACCTTTAGAATATGCACCATTATTTTTTTGACTGTGTTGACTTTGATAGTTAAATTTTGGAGTGTATTTATTTGGTACGTAAAATCTATTTTGTTGGTTTCGATTCGAATATCTTGAATTGTTACTGTTATTTTTATTTTCTATACATTTTTTATTGTAACTGTAATAATGTTTTTGTTTATTATTCCTGTTTGTGCCCAAAAAATGTCTTTGTTTGTTTATGAAATTGACATTTGATGAAGCTATATTGGAAGTTTTGCTGGCGGCTTCCATTTCTTTTGCAAGTTTAGTTGCTTCTGTAAGAGATGTAGGCCTAGCAGCTACTATAAAAGATTTCCGAGGTTCATCTAAACCTTCTTTAAAAATGTTCAAAGCTAATTGATCATTCATTTTTTCAATAGTATTGGCGTCGCCACCTACTGTTTCCTTATTTAATCTGTTTAATTTTAAAATTATCGACTCAATTTTTGAAATATAAACATCGATATTTGAACCATTTTGGGAAATACGAGATAACTGGCTATGCAACGTCTGCACCGTATCCTCATTCGGACATCCGTTGGTTAAAGAGTTTTTTAATTCTTGTAAACATTTTGGTATTCCGTTGTTGTTTATTTTTAATTTCACAATTGTATTTATTTTAATCGTCCAAATAAATTTTAGTAATTTTTCTCTTTCCGTGTCGTCTTTTAACGAGTCGGAAACTAATTCCACTATATTTAAGAAATTTTCTAACTCGTTATTTTTGCCTTTGAATTCTGGGACAATTTTCATTGACTGATATAAGTCAAAGCTAGCCATGATTTGCTCTGTTTCGTCTTCCGAATTGTCCTCCGAGTTAGTAGTTTCTTCTAATATTTTTAATTGCTGTTTAATTTTACAGATTCGTCTCCTATGTCCAAATCTTTTACTATATTTATGTATACTTTATTCGATTCTTTTAATATCGTTACAGTATTTAATAAAAATTTATTTGAAAATTTTCTATTGGGATTTTTAGAGAAACTCTCTTTCCTCAATTTCAATTGACTAATTAACTCTTTTAACTTTTTCATCTGTTATATTTTTTTTTTAAAAAATTCGATTTATTTATAATTTGAGAGTGAGTCAATTGCGATGATTGCCATCTCATTATTTTTCAGTAAATTATTTGTAATATTTCATTTTGCTACCGCTATTTTATATATTTTATACTTATTTAACTAAACAATATTATCTAAGACCATAATTTATAACGCCATATCGAATAACGAAGTAGAAAAATTAATTTTTGTAATTGTTGTAATATCACATTACAAAATATATATACTTATATATTTCTTTTTTCAAGAGCATTGTACTTATGACATCGTTTTATATAAAAAAATATTAAAATGATTTTTATTTTTTACTACCAAACATATGATTGCAAAGAAAAATGACCTTGTTCTTTGTATATACACATATAGATAATGTTATATTTAATATATTTATTTTTGCTTATTTTGTAATTTCCCTTTCGTATATTTTTAATATCTAAAACCATTTCTAATTAAATGTTGGTAATCTAAATTTGTTTAATAATATAAATTGTTATTGTTTTTCTTAACCCAAAAATTACGTATTTTAAATATATTTTTATATATTTTATTTATTTAAGCTAAGTTACTTCCTATTATTTTATACGCTTTCAGCCGTATTTCTAGCTATCTTTTTTATATTATTGATGTGTTTATTATATACATATTTTACTAACTCACCAATTATATAAATGATGACGGCGATGACTACCATTTCCGTCGTCTGTGTAATTGATCCTTTTTCTTCATCCTTGCTGCTGTTATTGTTGTCTAAAATAATGTTCTCCTTGACCACTGTTTCCGGCTCTTTTGCAGCATCATTCCCCATTATGATTGTCGTTTTTCAAATTTTCAAATAATTAATTGAAAAAATTTTACGTTTGTTGAACTGCTCACGTTTTACGTTTTTAGTTTGTCGAACTTTTCACTTTATTTTCTGAATTATTCATTTAAAAAAATTTTACGTTTGTTGAACTTTTCACTTTTATTTTTGAATTATTCATTTTAACTCTCTCAAGCACTTGTTTAAAGGATCCCGTGTCCTGTCACGGTCGCCATGTAAAGTTTCTATTGGTTTTTTATTCACTTCATTAATAAAAGACACGGGATTTATAACATACTTAGTTCTACTTTATTTTACACTTTAGTTTTACATTTTTTATTCTTCACACCTGTTCTGCTTCAACTCTAATTCTATAATCAATTATTTATTTATAATTTTGGTGAACGCTCGATTTATACAAAAAAAACCCGTCAGCGTTCTTCAGTACATTGTACCTCGTACAATTACCTTTTTTGTCATCACTTTTTGTTAATTGAAATATTAATATTTAATTGCAGTTTAAGCTAATTTAATTTATTGGTAAATGCAATTTAACTTATTGGGAAATGCTAATTTATGTAAAGTATTGTATATGCCATACAGGGTGGTATGCATGTATTACAGCAGCCTAAGAGTGAATTAATAAATAATTGTGGAAATTATTATTTGTTGTGGTGTTTTAGTGATTAGAGGATTTTAGGAAAATTCCGTCCGTAAGAAGTTTGCCGGGGGGCCGCCAAAGTTTGCAAAATTTTCTTCAGAATATAATAAAAAGAAAGAAATAAGAAATATAAAGTTTTTTTATTTACCAGGTGTGTAAATATGAAACCGGTATTTTTTAGTAAAAAGTACACGTTCATCGTATGATAATGTTTAAGAGTATTTTATTCAAAGTATTGCCCATTATTTGTTATACATTTTTCCCATATGGCAATGCGTGGGTGCCACGCCAAAAAAAACTGTTCTTCTTTTGCGGCAAACCAGTTATCGAGCAAGCCCGTACACCATTGAAGCAAATAAGTGATAATCGGACGGAGCCAAGTCTGGCGAGTAAGCCGAATGTGTGTAAAAGTATGACCGGTTTTGCTTTGTGTGATGGTGCATTATCATGAAACAAAATCATTTTGTGTTAAATTTTATCATATTCTGTGTTCAGTATTTACGGTTTCACCAGGTTTTTAGCAGCTCAAAATAAGTCACACTCTTCTAGATCCCACCAAATACAGAGCATTGTCTCCCGTCCGAAGCGATTTGGCCTACCATTCGATTTCGATGGTTGTCCTGGATCAACCAAAGACATTTTGCGCTTTGGACTCTCAAAATAGATCCATTTTTATCGCCAATCACAATTCGATAGAGAAATGACTTTCTTTTGTATCAGGCGAGCAACATTTCGCAAGAGGTTTTTCTATTTTCCTATTTCCTTTTATTCAATTTATGCGGAACCAATTTTCCCAGCTTTTGGATCTTTCTCATGCGTTTTATACATATGGAGACGGCTTCTCGTCACACATTCAATTGATCCGCGGGTATTTTTGTGTTTGCGTCATTCTCTTCCAACAATGCCTGCAATTCACAATTTTTAATTCATTAAACCACTCATAGCATTGTGATTTACCAAGAGAATGTTTGCCGTAAGCTTTGACAAGCATTCGATGTGATTCTGTAAATCAATGATGCCTGCAAACCGTAATATGTAGGCACAAAACTCGACCTTTTTAAGACGTAAAAAACGATTTTGTTTAAAATCTGACAGACGAAACATGACGTTTTCGTATACGAAGTATAATACACTGCTCGTCAAAAAAACCCGGACACTTGAATTTCTTCGTAAATCTTCAATTTCTAGAGCAATTACGCTATTTTAAAGGCACTGTCATATTAAATAGTACATAACCGAAAAATAGGTGTAACAGAAACCGTATTTTTTTTATTTAAAATCCAATCACAGCAACAAAGTGTAATAAACGAAAAATATTCAAAATTTCGATTGTTACGTTTCTAAATAAATGGGCATCTATCAATTGTTTTGAAACATTTAAAGTAGCATTTATTGTTAGTATTATTATTACAGTTAACGTTAACAGTGCTTAGTGATTATTATTAGCAAATATTATAATTATGAAACCAGAAAATATCGCAAAAGTAATCGCTTTGAGTGAGGATGGCCGTAGCGTGCGTTATATTGCTGCCCACCTAAATTTCCCTCGAAGTACAGTTCAAGACGCTATTAAACGATATCGTGAATCTGGTCAGTATGAGCGAACGGTTGGATCAGGTCGTAAAAGAGCAACAAATGAGCGGGACGATCGGTTTATGGTATCAATGGTACTGCGAGATCGTTTCCAAACAGCTAGAATCGTCGCTGGTCGATTGGCACAGGTACGTGGTGTCAATATTTCAGTTAGCACAGCATCGCGAAGATTGAATGAACATGGATTGCAGTCCAGGAGGGCTGCTACAGATCCAGAGATTCTCCCAGCTCATCGAAGAAACCGTTTGACTTTTGCTCGTAACCACGTCAGTTGGACTACGGACGACTGGTAGTCCGTGTTGTTCACTGATGAATCAAGTTTCAGTTTGCGATCATCGGATGGACGGGAAAGAATATGGCGGATATCTGGAGAGCGATATTTACAATGTGTCATATCCCCAAGAGTCCCATTTCATGGCCGCTCACTAATGGTGTGGGCAGGCATTTCTATAGACGCCCGTACACTGAGAAAAAAAAACCAGTAAAAATAAAAAAATATACATATAAAATCAAAAAAATATACATATATTTTTAGGCAAAAAAACTCGTTTTTAAAATCAAAAGGATAATCTTTTTATTTTTAAAATAAATTTTTTCGCCAAATTTGTTTATAAAAATAAAAAAATTGTTTTTATTTTCAAAAATATTTTTCTTACTTATGTCAAATAGTTTTCTTAAATTTTAAGAGATTGTTTTTAAGAATAAAAAAACTATTGGTTAGTTTTAAAAGATTTATTTTAATTTTTAAATAATTATTTTTTAACAAATGTCACGTATTTTTAAATCAAAGTAATTAATGTTTGCGATTGTTCAAGTCAGCAAAACCAAAGGGTCATCTACTCATAAGAACATAACATTTCTACCACGAAAAGTATAAAATTAACTCCCCCTCCCCAATTTTAAACCCCCAGGGCCATTGTGTAAAAATACACACAACCCTTACAAAAATATAATGAGAACATCCTCAAAAAGTTGTTTTACCCAATCAGTACTCATTCGGTTCGAATGACCAAGCTGCAAAAATTCAAACCTTCATACCTTTAGTAAACCACAAGTACATATCGAGTTGGCGAATTATATAAATAGCCGAAAAAACTTTAAAATAAAAAATAAAATATAGACGAATTGAAAAATAATACAACGGGATTCCTGGCAAAACAATAAATATAAAATTTTTCATAAGTTGTCATTATTATCAAAAAAATTGTTTTTAAATGCTAAAAAACTTCTTTTGAAATAAATTATTAAGTTTAAATAAATAAACTTTTTAAATTTAAAAAGTATTTTATAAATTATTTTACAAAATATGTTTTTAAAATAAAAAAGCTTTTTATTAGTTTGCAAAAATTTCATTTAATTTCAAAAAAATACTTTTGAAATTCAAAAAAATTTATAACTTTGAGAAATTAAAAACTTCGTTTTTCAATTTTACAAACCAAAATTTTTCTCAGTGTACGGACCTTGTATTTGTACGCGGCGGCATTATAACTGCCCAAAGGTATATCGTGGAATGTCTAGAAGAATTTGTGGTTTCATATGCCCCATTTATTGGACAGCAATTTAAACTAATACATGATAACGCCAGGCCCCCGTTGCAAACGTGGTCAACAATTATTTGGATGAGGTGGGAATTGATCGAATTGTCTGGCTCGCTTGCAGTTTTGACCTTAATCCCATTGAGCACGAAATAATGTGTATATAGTTTTGTATTAGTGTGACTAATTTTTTTGTCGTTATATTTGTTTGTGTTCTGTCAATGTAAGCATCAAAAATTATGAATCGGTTCAGTTTTTTGGTGCTCATGTCCTTTCATTGTCTCACTTTTTTGACATCTCACCAAGCTTTTTAATAATTACCAAGGATTAACATTGCGTCAATGTGTTAAGGAAAAAAAAATGTAACTACCCATAATGCATGTAAAGATACTGCTAAAGTTTTACTAGTAAATAAATTACCAAAAACTTCACATGTTTATATAGCAGTGTGAAGTTTTTACTAAATCTATACTAAATATTTATATGTGTTGGTGCATATAAAAATGATACCTGTATAAAACGGAAATTAACGTATATTTTAATTTATTAACTATATTTTGGCAATTATCTTTTCAAAACTGGAAGAAATTATAGTATATAGTGTTTCCCATTTCATTAATCAATATTTTCCACTAAGAATATTGCGGTTAATAAAAGTTTAAAAAAATAACTATAGAAAATCGGTATCCGAGGCAGATTAGCAAAAAACACTACACACTGAACTACTGTAAGGGGTGTTAGTAGAGGGTCATTTCAGTTAGAAAAAAAATTCAGTGGCTCCTCATCCAGGGGAGGGGACAGTCAATAAAATATTGTATTATTACCAAATATAATAAAAATTCTCAGGCCAACGGAGATGTCCCTAGAATTTAAAACACAAATTTAAAGATATATGTGGTGTTAGTTGGGGACCATTTCAGTTTGATAATATATTCAGATGCTCCCCATCCAGGGTAGGAGCCAGTTAATAAAATTTAGTGTTATGACCAAATATAATTAAAATGTTCAGGCTAACTGAGATATTCCTAGAGATCTAAACAAAACTTCAGGTATATGGGGAGTTAGTCGGGAACCATTTCAGTTAGAAAATATGTTCAGATGCTCCCCATCCAGGGAAGGGGCCAGTTAATAAAATTTAGTACTATGACCAAATATAATAAAAATTTCAGGCTAATTGAGATATTCCTAGAGATCTAAACACAACCCCAGGTATATGGGGAGTTAGTTGAGAACTATTTCAGTTAGAAAATATATTCAGATGCTCTCCATCCAGGGGAGCGGCCAGTTAATAAAATTATTATTATAACCAAATATAAAAAATAGTAGAAGCGGACAATTGAAATTGTCCGACAAGCGCTCGATAAAATAGGAAAAATGCAACAGACGGACGGACAGAGGTGTAAAACCTCTGAAACAACTAAGGTGCTAATACAACAAATTAGCCCAATAGACAAAAAATGAATAGAATCTTAAGCAAATCGAAAAAAAATCCAGAAACAGACAGCCGCATCTGTATGACCTCTATTTTTAGAAAAAGTTGAATATCTCGAAAACTACTTGACCTAGAGTTCCCAAATGTGACCTTTTTAGAGTAATATCTATCTGTGTGCAAATTTTGAGCTCTCTGGTATGTATAGTTTTTGCTGTGATAGTGCCAACAGACAGACGGCCTAAGTCTTTGTATAAGCTTGCTCGCAAGAGCGAGCGCTAAAAATCAGGCTAGTTGGGGACCATTTCAGTTAGAAAATATATTCAGATGCTCCCCATCCAGGGGAGGAGCCAGTTAATAAAATTTAGTATTATGACCAAATATAATAAAAATGTTCAGGCTAACTGAGATATTCCTAGAGATCTAAACACAACCCCAGGTATATGGGTAGTTGGCTGGGGACCATTTCAGTTAGAAAATATATTCAGATGCTCTCCATCCAGGGGAGGGGCCAGTTAATAAAATTAGTATTATAACCAAATATAAAAAAAAATTCAGGCTAACTGAGTTATTCCTAGAGATCTAAACACAACCCCAGGTATATGTTGAGTTAGTTGGGGACCATTTCAGTTAGAAAATATATTCAGATGATCCCCATCCAGGGGAGGAGCCAGTTAATAAAATTTAGTATTCTGACAAAATATAATAAAAATTTCAGGCTAACTGAGATATTCCTAGAGATCTAAACACAACCCCAGGTATATGGGGAGTTAGTTGGGGACCATTTCAGTTAGAAAATATATTCAGTTGATTTCCAACAAGCGGAGAGGGCAGTTTTAATAAATTTTCGTTTAGAGAGACTTTAAATTATGTGGAGTAGAAACATTCAATCCTTAAAGTAAGCGTTCGAAAAAACAGAATTTATGTTAAACAACTCTAAATAAAAAGTAAAAACTACAAAAAAATAAGAAAATTTCCCGTTAACCATGTTGAACAGAAGTTTATTATTTTATTTAACCTTTTAATTGGGCTAATCACGTTTGGGCGCCACTGTAACACAGTGTATTCCAAGTATTTAAATATAGCATAAAGAAACCTGTCCCAGACTCAACATCGTTTGTACCATGCAGCATTTTTCAACCAGACTAGCATTCAGCGGCTGTGGTGATTTTTCTGTGGAACGATGAAAGAGCTAGATCTTGATGCAGAAAGTATATTTGTGAGGATTAGCATTAAATGAACCAATTGAATCAATTACCAGTGGAAAATACTAATTCAAGTCGATGCTTCTTGCGAATTGGCCTCATTTCATTTCCACTTAATTTTTGTCAATTCACAATCTCTAAAGAAAAATTGATTACAAAAGTGTTCCCGAATATTAGTTGCGTTTTTTTTTAAACAATCGAGTAGAGTTCGCGATAGCTATTTTCAAATTTGTTCAATTAAAAATTAATAATTTAGTTTTAGTTAAATACATAATTTAGATTTAATTGGAATCTATGTATAACCAAAAAATCCATCATAAAAGTTATAAAGTTTTCTTGTAATATCGTTGTTCTGTAAAGTTCTGAACTACTCCGTTATTATACAGAACTTTACAGAACAACGATACATACTACAAGAAAACCATACAACTTTTATAATGGAGTTTTTAGGTTATACATAGAGTCCAATTAAATCTAAGTTATTTAATTTAAAAAAATTAAATTTTTAATTTTACATTGGACAAATTTGAAAATAACTATCGTGAACTCTACTCGATTGTTTAAAAGAAACCAAATTGGTGCAAATTACAAAAAAACATGTTTGGAACGAGCCATTTTGGCAGTGAAACATAAGCACGTAAAATCGCTGGCCAATAGCATCTATTTAAGTCGATCAAATTCCATTACAGATCGAGATGAAGTCGTCAATTATCCAAATGAATACCTGAATTCGTTGGATTTGCCAGGAACTCTTTCGTACAATTTGCATCTCAAGGTCGATTCGATGTAAATTATGCTGCGCAACCTAAACCAACGAACATTATGCAATGGAACAAGACTAACTGTTAAGCTATGATGGGAAACGTGATGGAATCAAAGATAATCAAAGGAAAGTACAAAGGCGAGGATATTTTGATTCCAAGACCACCACTGATTCCAACCGAGTTGTCGTCTCAATTTAAGAGTGTTCAGTATCCGGTTCGCCTTGCATTCGCAATGACGATTATTAAATCGCAAGTCCAACCGTTGGAAGTATGTGGACTTAACCTTGAATTGCAGTGTTTTCCCCAGGGGCAATGGAACATAACGTGCTGAAGAGTCGGTAAACCATCAGCGCTATTCATTTTTTCTTTCACATACTATAATACTCCATAAACTGTCCCCCCTTGGATGGGGAGCAACTAAATATTTTGTGAAGTGAAATGGTCCCCAAATAACACCCCATATACTTGAACTTGTGTTTAGATCTCTAGGAATATCTCAGTTGGCCTGCATTTTTTTTTATATTTGGTTATAATACTAATTTTATTAACTGGCCCCTCCCCTGGATGGAGAGCATCTGAATATATTTTCTAACTGAAATGGTCCCCAGTTAACTCCCCATATACCTAAAGTTGTGTTTAGATCTCTAGGTATACTTCATTTTCAAGATTTCTTAATAAATATTTTTATCTACTATTCTGTATAATTTGTTGTTTAGAATTATGAATACGACTTATTATTGCTGTCTGAATATGAGCAAGTTTTCCTTAGCATTTATCATAACAAGATATAATACAGTTACAAATACATAACAAGAAGAATTTTTCGCTGTGCCTTCTCTGAATTAAGGCAAAATGGTACAGTAAGTTTGATAATTAGTAGTGTAATGCTATGTTTTTCGAGAACTTTAAATAAATTAATTTTGAGTCAAACTAAACATTCATGTAAATAGTCGAGATAAAGTAGTTTTATATAATTTAGTTATTTTGAATAAGATTTAATAATTACATTTCCGGTTTTATAACTCCGGTTTTTTACCAAAATGGTAGTTTTTTTATTTATTTTTTATTTCTACCTACATACCACTTTGTTAGTACAAAAGAAATAAATGCAAATATGCTAACCGTAGCACGAAATTGTGAAGTATGAAAGTTAAAATAGATACTGAAATAATAAAGTTATTTTTTATATTTATTATATATTATATAAAAAAAAATAAAGGAACAATAATGTTAAGAACAACTGGTATAGTATATCATCTTTAGTTCATATATCCACCGTTTTACAGTTGATAGCTAATTTTTCGTTTATTATATGTAGAATATATTCTTATCGTATATCGTTGAAAAGATCTTGAAGATGTTTCTGAACACCTTAGTACTCAAAGCTACCGTCCGCGCTGGAAGCAGTTCAACTTTTATTATTCCCCCAATCATATGACATACCTTTTCAAAGTTCTTGGAAAAAACAACAAATTTGTAATCAGCGCTTAAGTTCACAAATCCACTGTTTTGGCGTTCATAGCTAATTATTCAATTATCATATAATACAGTCGTGTCGTATATCATAGATAAAGTCTTGAAAGGTCTTTAGATGCGTTTAAGCGATGTGACCGCATTCCTGGGGCGGTGTATTGTACCATCACTTCAAATCGAAATTCGAAAAAAGTCGAAACGATAGTCGGCAGCAAGAAGAGTGCTGTTTGTGTAAAACAAAGACATTTTGAGGGAAAAACAAGAAATAGCAAAAAGGGCATGCACGTACATTTATAACCAAAATCGACCGTTTTTCATCAAAATCCTATAGCGTTATATAAATATATACATTTCCCAATGGCTTGGGAAAATCGATTTCCAAATAAATAAACTTAAAAAAAAAAATATTCAATTTAAAATCAAAATAATTTCTCGCTCGATTTACAAAATATATATAAATTTTCCTTTCCCAACTGAAAATGTTATTGTTTATGACATTTTCAAATAATTGAAAATTCTAGAGTTTAGTGTGAGAAAAGTAATAAAGCTACGCCTAACTAAAATGTTTTTGTATTATTTTGGATAAAACTTGGTTGATCGATGATAATACAAAATAAACTTTTATGCCTTATATGAAATACCTTCATAGCGTTCGAATTGAGAAACAATAAAATAAAATGGACTTAAGTTAAAGTATAAATCGAATTGTGAAGCTTAAAAGCTTATTTATTCTTGGACATATGTTTTTGTTATTGCGGGGTGAATTCTAATATCGCAAATAAAATATGAAAGTTTATATATTTAATTATTTTGATGCTTGAATGATACTTCTCGTATAGCGAAGAGATAATAGTATATATAGAGAAGCTTTTCGAAAACATAATTGTGTCCCAGGGGAGAAAGTTAAGTTGCGAACTTTTATAATATTTTTGTATTTTCTCGTCTGATTAAAGTCGAAATGAAATGTGAAACCAATTTTATACAACATGTATGTATGTATAACGAGTACATTATGAGATGTAGATTCAGTTTACTCTGCCAACGCAAATTTTTGTATGCCTTAATTGCCACATTTTTCATTGAACTTTTAAATAATAAATTAACTTTTATGGTTTCGCCAAACTTTTATGTAGATTTATTATTATTTTCAAAGGTACGGAAAATATACTTCTCAGTTACATAACTATTCAACTTTATTTCGTATATTTTGTTATGTTAAATAAAGTTTACATACATATGTGCGGTTCAGCATACATATTCCAGTAATTCCTAGTATTCGTTTATAAATAAATTAGGAAATGTATTTCCAGCATGCGTACGGACAAATTTATTTTCCGATTATTTTTTGTCCTTAAAATTAAATTTTATTATGTTTGGTTTATTAGAACTTCGTTACTAGGTATTTGGAATTATAAATAAATTCTTAATTTGGTTTGAACGATGGTGACTGCGGCATTTATGTTAGAACCATTCACTATTTAGGCTGCGTACCAATTCAAGGGTAAATCGTTTACTACGGTAAAAATCGATTCAAGTACAGATTTTTCGATCAGTTTACCATAGAGTTTTTCAAAAATAATTGAATTTACCGAAAAATTTACTTAAAATTAATTTTGTAACCATGATACAAAAATTTCTCTATCAGATAGGCTTAATAGCTTTTGTTCAAAATGAACAACTAAATTGGTGAAACCAATTTATTATTTATTGTCTTATCTACTCAAACACATTAAAAAACTCGAAACAGACAATGAGGGGAATTAAATAAGAACTAAAATCAATCGAACGTGCCGTGCCGTTTTTTCCCAATTAGTATCGTTTTAAATTTTTAAGACGATGGATGCCAAAAAATTATTTTTTTTGGGATTTATTTTATTTTGTTTGATCTGTTAACAATGTATGCCGTTTATTTTGTTTTATAGATATATAACTAAAATTATGTTAACCTGGTATCAGCTAGGGGGATAATAAATTTTAAATGTGTTTAATTTGAAAATCTTGTAAATTTAACAAATTATTCTGATAACTTGCATTTTATATAATACAAGTAACAAGAATTAATAATTAAACAGGAAGCATGTTTAAAATTTTCACTTTAAACAATTTTGCCTTTTGAATTATTTGCAACAATTCAAGAATGACAAATTCAACAAAATAAAAAATGTTTTTAGCTTTTCATTTAAAATTAATTTTATTTGTTAAAAGTGCTTTAATTCAAATTACTCGCATTATACGTTTCTAAACTTTATACAGAAACTGTATAAAATGATGTTCATGTACATTCCAACTTCGTTTATAGTTTTTAGTTGGTTTTATTGACAGACCTTTCCCTTCACGTACCCGAACATCTAGAAATCGGGAAGAGACAAATCAAGAGATTATGGGGGCCAGTCGATATCACCACTTTTTGACATTATTCGGTCGATAATGTTTTAATAATTTTAACATTCTGTTACGACGTTAGATGCTCTATGATAAATTGTTATCAACCATTCTCAACGGCTTTCAAATGCGAGCTAAAATTAATGTCATTCAAAACAAGTTGACGGCCAAACACAATCGACCTGGAACATAAAAAGCACCGTGTATGTATGAAAAGAATCTCTAAAAATAGCAATCAATACTGATAGAGGATTAGAATGAGCGTTGATGGTTCAGATTTATTGATAACACATCATAAAGAATGAGCTTATGGCATAAATAATTATCATTATATCCATACCGCCCAGATTTTAATCTGGTCTAAAGAAAGAAAAAAACTATCACAATGAAAAACAATTTTAAAATTTACATTAAAACATAATTCAATAATTCATTAAATTTTAAATAATTATTTATAATTATAATACTGGTTTTACAATAATTTCAAACATCAGCCAAACTAGAATAATTAAATAAGTACATATATTCACAGCCTTGTCCGTGTGGATTATAATGAAATCCATCATTAATAAATACACTTTTAATAATTGAAATAATAGAAATTCATATTAATGTTTAATTTACTTTGGTCCCACTCATCATTAACGATTAAGTGTTCGCATTCTAAAATATAACCGACTTCTGAAGAACAGTGATTTGACATGCATTGGCAATTCAATTTCTTCAGATACATTCAAATGTTTTTGTATGTAATTTTCTGCAATCAGTAATCGTTCTTCTCCATCATCATCGTTGTTTAAATATTTAAAAATATTCTCAAGAGCCTCGATTTTAGACAAAAACATTTGGTTAGGTTTATATAATCCACCTTCACTCAAATGGTTTATCCAGCTAAAAGTTGTATCTTCATTGGAAGAAGCGATCAAGCCCATATTTGAAATATCATGACTATAACTCAACTTCTTAATCATAGCTCCCACCATGCGTATGCCGTTTTTACCCAATTCCACACTTTTCTTGTATGTGTTAGTTTCACACTGTTAAATCCAAAGCTAATTAGAAAACATGGCCATTCCAATTGGAATTTTAGTTCTAAAACATAATCTAATTGTAATTTTGTACATGTTAACTTAAATTTTCGTTGTACGATTTAACAAATAAAATTATATTAATTATATTTGGCGGAACGAAAAATATTGTATTTATAAAGTATATTTCTTTTTAAATAACGTATATTAAGATTCATTCAAGATTGAATGTGTTAATGGTCGTTTACCATTTTCGTCCAAACTCAAATTATGAATAAAAAAATTCATTGCAAATTTGCTGATCTGGTTAGGAAGTGGCAATCAAGCTGACTGGATGACCAATTTAGTAGACTATTAGAAGTGCTTACGGAACCTGAGTCCAAATCTCTGGGAAGGGGTGTTAATGGCCGTTTACCATTTTCGTCCAAACTCAAATTATGAATAAAAAAATTCATTGCAAATTTGCTGATCTGGTTAGGAAGTGGCAATCAGGCTGGCTGGATGATCAATTTAGTAGCCTATTAGAAGTGCTTATGGAACCTGAGTCCAAATCTCTGGGAAGGGGTGTTAATGGCCGTTTACCATTTTCGTTCAAACCCAAATTATGAATAAAAAAATTCGTTGCAAATTTGCTGATCTGGTTAGGAAGTGGCAATCAGGCTGGCTGGATGATCAATTTAGTAGCCTACTAGAAGTGCTTACGGAACCTGAGTCCAAATCTCGGAGAAGAGGTGTTAATGGCCGTTTACCATTTTCGTTCAAACTCAAATTATGAATAAAAAATTCATTGCAAATTTGCTGATCTGGTTAGGAAGTGGCAATCAGGCTGGCTGGATGACCAATTTAGTAGCCTATTAGAAGTGCTTACGGAACCTGAGTCCAAATCTCTGGGAAGGGGTGTTAATGGCCGTTTACCATTTTCGTCCAAACTCAAATTATGAATAAAAAAATTCATTGCAAATTTGCTGATCTGGTTAGGAAGTGGCAATCAAGCTGACTGAATGACCAATTTAGTAGACTATTAGAAGTGTTTACGGAACCTGAGTCCAAATCTCTGGGAAGGGGTGTTAATGGCCGTTTACCATTGTACAATTTAAATTTTTTATTAAAAAATTTAGTTCAAATGAAACTTTTTGGTATCAATTTTATAATGTTATATGAAAAATTTTGTTTGATACGATTGTTTGTGGAATTGTATGTCTTTTGTACATTTTCGATTTAAGTGTTATACAACAATCGAATATTTAATTGTACAATAAACATTTTTATTGTATTTTAAATACAAATTCGTATTCCCAGATGGATTCTGATAAGAAATTAAAATAAATCATGTACCCAGAAACCAACTAATAATTTAGTACCTACATTAAAAATTTTAGTACAAAGCGTTGATCTTTCATCCGCTAGATGTCACAAGAATATGGTTTTATAATTTTTAAATTTAGTGTCAGTGACAATATATCTATATGGCCAAATCAAAAACTATTAAATTGGTGTGTATGAAGGTTTATAAAATGTAAACACATCATTTAAATATTGACGGCAAAATAAATTTTATTATTATGAACGGGAATTTTGTTTATTTATCTTCACTTTTAATCAATTGCTTTTGCATTTTTAGGTAGCGTTCATTGGTTCATTCGCAATGGTAATTTTCTTGCACAAAAATCACAATCCAGTAAAAATTGTTTAAATGATTAATTAGATATTCAACCTATTTATTTGATCAAACATTAAATGATAATATTTTGACAAATAAGTTGATTTGGTATTTTTATAAGCTTGCATAAAAATTTAATAGAATCAACGACATATGACTATATATAAATACTACTACACATTACATTTTTGTACCAAAATACATTGAAGAATACGAGCGCACCTTTATACTTTAAAAATTCTTTTTTCATCTTACTTGTAAAGTCGGGCTGCGTATCAACATTGTGTATAGCATGCTAAAAATCTTTTTAACGTTTGATAATTTACACAAAAAACCTTTATTCTACAATATTTTTCAGTAAAAAAGAGCGATATAGAAATATAATTTCGCCACATACCAAAATGGAACATAAAACAAATCTGAAAAATTCTACTCTATCAAATCCCTTTATAAGAAGTGGAGTGTTGTCATAATAAAATGCAAACCATACTAACCTAAAGCTGTGTTTCTTATTTAAATCCGTAGATCGAGCAGATTTTGAAATCTGAAATTAGATCGACCTGGTCGATCTGAAATAAGAAACAGGTTTCAGATTTGGTAGATCAAAAATATTATCGATTGTTGTTATTACTTATTATTTGGATTCAAATTACGAACACGAAGGGAATATTACGAATGAACGAATATGAACACGAAGCGAATATTAATGTGCTAAATTACTCTGAGGAAATTGTACCACGAATGTGAAATTGTACCACTTCTTGCAGATACTCTCAAAAAAAATTTGGTTGTATAAAATAATTATTTCATTATTTAATAAAATCAATATAAAATAATAATTAAAATTTCTTTCTGTTTCCATTTTAATAACGTTTGCAAAAAACAAACAAAAATGATGATAATGACAATATAGATTTGAATTTGAATTACTAGGTGTGAAGCTAGGTAAGCTAAAGCTAATCTGAGAAATCGGAATATTTTTACAAATCAAAAAAATCGATCTAATCAATCTGAAGGAAAATAAGAAACAGCAATAAAATTGATCAGATCGATCTGAGATGAAATAATAAACAACTTTTTAGTACTCAGATCGATCAGATCAATTAGATCGGAAATAAGAAACACAGCTTAAGTATTTTTTTATAGAAACATTCTAATATACTTACACAAAACAGTATTTAACAAGAAATATTTCTAGCACATTAAGATCGTTTATGGTTAGAAAATATTATGGTGAATGTGAATTCTTCGCGAGTAGAATTTTTTTTAATAGTTTGTATTTGATATTCATGAATAATAATGCCATAATAAGCAAATTTTCTTTGTGAAATTGTGTGATTGTGTTGTCTTCGTGGAGATGTCAAAATTGAATTATAAAATGTTCCCATAAATTTAATTTTTTTTCCCGCCAGCCTAATATAATTTGTTGATAAACTTCCTAATTTTACTGAATAAATAATTTGCCATCGTGGGACTGCAAAAAAATTGTCTTTTCAGAAAAACTAACAGCGCATACCCAATAGAATTCCTTTTTAAATGAATTTTTCATTCTTATTCTTACATTTAAATAATAACAGCTTATCATTTGATACAGATGAAAATATATATGATTTGGAATTATTTAGCGGAAGAAATTACAACCCAAAACACGCAATCATAATTCGCGGTGAGAATTCTTTGAATGTATAGCATACATTTTTTATGAAAAACAATAAACAGCAACAACTTATAGGAAATATTGCTAATTGAAAAGAAAATTCAAATTTTAGATTTTTATATTTTGGTTAAGGAAAAGCATATAATGAAAGCTAATAGAAGTTTATTTACAAAAAACTAATATTTTATTTAAAAGTGAAGCTTTCATTAGGCATAAAAACCTTACTAGTTTTGAGTAAATCACGAAAATAATAAAATAACTAATATAAAAAAACATAAATACAATTCAAAATGGTAATTGAAATTCATCAAATGTAATAGGTATATTGTGTTGGAGTGCATCCCTACTAAAATGAGAAAAAATCAAATAGGAAATTAGGTGGAATTTCGTTAGAAACTAGGGTTAATTCCATACTAATTTTAACCCTTTCGGGTTCAAAAATATTTTTTTTTGCTTCAATTTAAGTTCATCATACACAAATGTAAATAATGACAGGCTGTAATGTCTTTCGTATTTTAACAGATCTTAATTAAATCGGAATTCTTTTTGAAAAAAGCATAATATTTGATAACAAATTATAGTTATATAACATATTAATAATTTGTTCTTGTTAATATATAAATTATTTTATCATTATTATAGTTACTGTTATTTTTCGGACGAAAACAAAATTAAATGGTACACACAAATGTGTATGTTGGTCTTCAATTACCACCTAATTCCATGTTTGACATATTCGGTTGTCGTTTACATACACAATTGTGTATGCGGGTCAGGAAAGGGTTAAACAATTTTCTACGTAAAATTACCCTTTCGAGTTCAAAAAAAAAAATTTTTTTGGTTCAATTTAAGTTCACCACACACAAATGTGTATGTTAATAATGACAAGGTGTAATGTCTTCCGTATTTTAACGGATCTTAGTTAAATCGGAATTCTTTTTGAATAAAGCATAATAATTCTTCAATGTATTTTGGTACAAAAATGTAATGTGTAGTAGTATTTATATATAGTCATATGTCGTTGATTCTATTAAATTTTTATGCAAGCTTATAAAAATACCAAATCAACTTATTTATCACAATATTATCATTTAATGTTTGATCAAATAAATAGGTTGAATATCTAATTAATCATTTAAACAATTTTTACTGGATTGTGATTTTTGTGCAAGAAAATTACCATTGCGAATGAACCAATGAACGCTACCTAAAAATGCAAAAGCAATTGATTAAAAGTGAAGATAAATAAACAAAATTCCCGTTCCATAAATTATGGAATTTTTATATTTCCATAATAATAAAATTTATTTTGCCGTCAATATTTAAATGATGTGTTTACATTTTATAAACCTTCATACACACCAATTTAATAGTTTTTGATTTGGCCATATAGATATATTGTCACTGACACTAAATTTAAAAATTATAAAACCATATTCTTGTGACATCTAGCGGATGAAAGATCAACGCTTTGTACTAAAATTTTTAATGTAGGTACTAAATTATTTCGATTGGTTTCTGGGTACATGATTTATTTTAATTTCTTATCAGAATCCATCTGTATAACACTTAAATCGAAAATGTACAAAAGACATACAATTCCACAAACAATCGTATCAAACAAAATTTTTCATATAACATTATAAAATTGATACCAAAAAGTTTCATTTGAACTAAATTTTTTAATAAAAAATTTAAATTGTACAATGGTAAACGGCCATTAACACCACTTCCTAGAGATTTGAACTCAGGTTCCGTAAACACTTCTAATAGGCTACTAAATTGGTCATCCAGCCAGCCTGATTGCCACTTCCTAACCAGATCAGTAAATTTGCAATGAATTTTTTTATTCATAATTTGAGTTTGGACGAAAATGGTAAACGGCCATTAACACCCCTTCCCCGAGATTTGGACTCAGGTTCCGTTAGCACTTCTAGTAGGCTACTAAATTGATCATCCAGCCAGCCTGATTGCCACTTCCTAACCAGATCAGCAAATTTGCAACGAATTTTTTTATTCATAATTTGAGTTTGGACGAAAATGGTAAACGGCCATTAACAACCCCTTCCCAGAGATTTGGACTCGGGTTCCATAAGCACTTCTAATAGGCTACTAAATTGGTCATCCAGCCAGCCTGATTGCCACTTCCTAACCAGATCTGCAAATTTGCAACGAATTTTTTTATTCATAATTTGGGCCTGAACGAAAATGGTAAACGGCCATTAACACTCCTTCCCAGAGATTTGGACTCAGGTTCCGTAAGCACTTCTAATAGTCTACTAAATTGGTCATCCAGTCAGCCTGATTGCCACTTCCTAACCAGATCAGCAAATTTGCAATGAATTTTTTTATTCATAATTTGAGTTTGGACGAAAATGGTAAACGGCCATTAACACCCCTTCCCAGAGATTTGGACTCAGGTTCCGTAAGCACTTCTAATAGTCTACTAAATTGGTCATCCAGTCAGCCTGATTGCCACTTCCTAACCAGATCAGCAAATTTGCAATGAATTTTTTTATTCATAATTTGGGTTTGAACGAAAATGGTAAACGGCCATTAACACCCCTTCCCAGAGATTTGGACTCAGGTTCCGTAAGCACTTCTAATAGGCTACTAAATTGATCATCCAGCCAGCCTGATTGCCACTTCCTAACCAGATCAGCAAATTTGCAACGAATTTTTTTATTCATAATTTGAGTTTGGACGAAAATGGTAAACGGCCATTAACACTCCTTCCCAGAGATTTGGACTCAGGTTCCGAAAGCACTTCTAATAGTCTACTAAATTGGTCATCCAGTCAGCCTGATTGCCACTTCCTAACCAGATCAGCAAATTTGCAATGAATTTTTTTATTCATAATTTGAGTTTGGACGAAAATGGTAAACGGCCATTAACACCCCTTCCCCGAGATTTGGACTCAGGTTCCGTAAGCACTTCTAGTAGGCTACTAAATTGATCATCCAGTCAGCCTGATTGCCACTTCCTAACCAGGTCAGCAAATTTGCAACGAATTTTTTTATTCATAATTTGAGTTTGGACGAAAATGGTAAACGGCCATTAACAACCCCTTCCCAGAGATTTGGACTCGGGTTCCGTAAGCACTTCTAATAGGCTACTAAATTGGTCATCCAGCCAGCCTAATTGCCACTTCCTAACCAGATCTGCAAATTTGCAACGAATTTTTTTATTCATAATTTGGGTTTGAACGAAAATGGTAAACGGCCATTAACACCCCTTCCCAGAAATTTGGACTCAGGTTCCGTAAGCACTTCTAATAGGCTACTAAATTGGTCATCCAGCCAGCCTGATTGCCACTTCCTAACCAGATCAGCAAATTTGCAACGAATTTTTTTATTCATAATTTGAGTTTGGACGAAAATGGTAAACGGCCATTAACACTCCTTCCCAGAGATTTGGACTCAGGTTCCGTAAGCACTTCTAATAGTCTACTAAATTGGTCATCCAGTCAGCCTGATTGCCACTTCCTAACCAGATCAGCAAATTTGCAATGAATTTTTTTATTCATAATTTGAGTTTGGACGAAAATGGTAAACGGCCATTAACACCCCTTCCCAGAGATTTGGACTCAGGTTCCGTAAGCACTTCTAATAGGCTACTAAATTGGTCATCCAGCCAGCCTGATTGCCACTTCCTAACCAGATCAGCAAATTTGCAATGAATTTTTTCTTAATAATTTGAGTTTGAACGAAAATGGTAAACGGCCATTAACACCTCTACCCCGAGATTTGGACTCAGGTTCCGTAAGCACTTCTAATAGGCTACTAAATTGGTCATCCAGCCAGCCTGATTGCCACTTCCTAACCAGATCAGTAAATTTGCAATGAATTTTTTTATTCATAATTTGAGTTTGGACGAAAATGGTAAACGGCCATCAACACCCCTTCCCCGAGATTTGGACTCAGGTTCCGTAAGCACTTCTAGTAGGCTACTAAATTGATCATCCAGCCAGCCTGATTGCCACTTCCTAACCAGATCAGCAAATTTGCAACGAATTTTTTTATTCATAATTTGAGTTTGGACGAAAATGGTAAACGGCCATTAACAACCCCTTCCCAGAGATTTGGACTCGGGTTCAGTAAGCACTTCTAATAGGCTACTAAATTGGTCATCCAGCCAGCCTGATTGCCACTTCCTAACCAGATCTGCAAATTTGCAACGAATTTTTTTATTCATAATTTGGGTTTGAACGAAAATGGTAAACGGCCATTAACACCCCTTCCCAGAGATTTGGACTCAGGTTCCGTAAGCACTTCTAATAGGCTACTGAATTGATCATCCAGCCAGCCTGATTGCCACTTCCTAACCAGATCAGCAAATTTGCAACGAATTTTTTTATTCATAATTTGAGTTTGGACGAAAATGGTAAACGGCCATTAACACTCCTTCCCAGAGATTTGGACTCAGGTTCCGTAAGCACTTCTAATAGTCTACTAAATTGGTCATCCAGTCAGCCTGATTGCCACTTCCTAACCAGATCAGCAAATTTGCAATGAATTTTTTTATTCATAATTTGAGTTTGGACGAAAATGGTAAACGGCCATTAACACCCCTTCCCAGAGATTTGGACTCAGGTTCCGTAAGCACTTCTAATAGGCTACTAAATTGGTCATCCAGCCAGCCTGATTGCCACTTCCTAACCAGATCAGCAAATTTGCAATGAATTTTTTATTCATAATTTGAGTTTGAACGAAAATGGTAAACGGCCATTAACACCCCTTCCCCGAGATTTGGACTCAGGTTCCGTAAGCACTTCTAAATGGCTACTGAATTGATCATCCAGCCAGCCTGATTGCCACTTCCTAACCAGATCAGCAAATTTGCAATGAATTTTTTATTCATAATTTGAGTTTGAACGAAAATGGTAAACGACCATTAACACCCCTTCCCAGAGATTTGGACTCGGGTTCCGTAAGCACTTCTAATAGGCTACTAAATTGATCATCCAGCCAGCCTGATTGCCACTTCCTAACCAGATCAGCAAATTTGCAACGAATTTTTTTATTCATAATTTGAGTTTGGACGAAAATGGTAAACGGCCATTAACAACCCCTTCCCAGAGATTTGGACTCGGGTTCAGTAAGCACTTCTAATAGGCTACTAAATTGGTCATCCAGCCAGCCTGATTGCCACTTCCTAACCAGATCTGCAAATTTGCAACGAATTTTTTTATTCATAATTTGGGTTTGAACGAAAATGGTAAACGGCCATTAACACCCCTTCCCAGAGATTTGGACTCAGGTTCCGTAAGCACTTCTAATAGGCTACTGAATTGATCATCCAGCCAGCCTGATTGCCACTTCCTAACCAGATCAGCAAATTTGCAACGAATTTTTTTATTCATAATTTGAGTTTGGACGAAAATGGTAAACGGCCATTAACACTCCTTCCCAGAGATTTGGACTCAGGTTCCGTAAGCACTTCTAATAGTCTACTAAATTGGTCATCCAGTCAGCCTGATTGCCACTTCCTAACCAGATCAGCAAATTTGCAATGAATTTTTATATTCATAATTTGAGTTTGGACGAAAATGGTAAACGGCCATTAACACCCCTTCCCAGAGATTTGGACTCAGGTTCCGTAAGCACTTCTAATAGTCTACTAAATTGGTCATCCAGTCAGCCTGATTGCCAATTCCTAACCAGATCAGCAAATTTGCAATGAATTTTTTTATTCATAATTTGAGTTTGGACGAAAATGGTAAACGGCCATTAACACCCCTTCCCAGAGATTTGGACTCGGGTTCCGTAAGCACTTCTAATAGGCTACTAAATTGGTAATCCAGCCAGCCTGATTGCCACTTCCTAACCAGATCAGCAAATTTGCAACGAATTTTTTTATTCATAATTTGGGTTTGAACGAAAATGGTAAACGGCCATTAACACTCCTTCCCAAAGATTTGGACTCAGGTTCCGTAAGCACTTCTAACAGTCTACTAAATTGGTCATCCAGTCAGCCTGATTGCCACTTCCTAACCAGATCAGCAAATTTGCAATGAATTTTTTTATTCATAATTTGAGTTTGGACGAAAATGGTAAACGGCCATTAACACCCCTTCCCAGAGATTTGGACTCAGGTTCCGTAAGCACTTCTAATAGTCTACTAAATTGGTCATCCAGTCAGCCTGATTGCCAATTCCTAACCAGATCAGCAAATTTGCAATGAATTTTTTTATTCATAATTTGAGTTTGGACGAAAATGGTAAACGGCCATTAACACCCCTTCCCAGAGATTTGGACTCAGGTTCCGCCAGAACAGCAAATTTGCAATGAATTTTTTTATTCATAATTTGAGTTTGAACGAAAATGGTAAACGGCCATTAACACCTCTACCCCGAGATTTGGACTCAGGTTCGGTAAGCACTTCTAATAGGCTACTAAATTGGTCATCCAGCCAGCCTGATTGCCACTTCCTAACCAGATCAGCAAATTTGCAACGAATTTTTTTATTCATAATTTGAGTTTGAACGAAAATGGTAAACGGCTATTAACACCCCTTCCCAGAAATTTGGACTCGGGTTCCGTAAGCACTTCTAATAGGCTACTAAATTGATCATTCAGTCAGAATGATTTTCACTTCCTAACCAGATCAGCAAATTTGCAACGAATTTTTTTATTCATAATTTGAGTTTGGACGAAAATGGTAAACGGCCATTAACAACCCTTCCCAGAGATTTGGACTCGGGTTCCGTAAGCACTTCTAATAGGCTACTAAATTGGTCATCCAGCCAGCCTGATTGCCATTTCCTAACCAGATCAGCAAATTTGCAATAAATTTTTTTATTCATAATTTGAGTTTGAACGAAAATGGTAAACGGCCATTAACAACCCTTCCCAGAGATTTGGACTCGGGTTCCATAAGCACTTCTAATAGGCTACTAAATTGATCATCCAGCCAGCCTGATTGCCATTTCCTAACCAGATCAGCAAATTTGCAATAAATTTTTTTATTCATAATTTGAGTTTGAACGAAAATGGTAAACGGCCATTAACACACCTTCTCCGAGATTTGGACTCAGGTTCCGTAAGCACTTCTAATAGGCTACTAAATTGATCATCCAGTTGGCCTGATTGCCACTTCCTAACCAGATCAGCAAATTTACAACGAATTTATTTTTTTCAAATTTTTATCGAAGTAATTTTTTTGGAGGAAAATATTAAAATAGAAAAGAAAAAATAAATCTAATCAGAATTCACATGATAATTTTAATTATTTATTGTACTAAAATGGTTGTAGTTTAGACTATCTATTAAAAGGTTTGCTTCTTTGATAACTTATATTTGTAAAATAATTTTTATACTTTATCAATACAAGTTTTATTAATTTATATCTCTTAATAAAATATTTTGTTCGTTAAAATTAAATGAAAATGATGAAACGGTTAGATTTTGTACTATTATCTAATTTGTAAATTCATAACAGTGTACTCCATTCACTAACACAAGCAAATTCAATCAGAATCTCATAGGAAAATAAATATTCCAATAGGATTTGTACACGTACACGTGTGGAAAAAAAATACAAAAACGGCATACGCATGCTCCCACCATATGTTCGATCCCGTCTGCTTCCAATTCAGTAAATTCATGATGTAACATTTCCTCATCCATATATTCCGGTACATCAATAGTCAGATTACGAAGACTGATCTGCGATATAATAGGTATATCTGGCATTTCATGTTGTTGTAATAAATCAATATGATCGTCGATTCCAGAGTAAACTATTTGTTTTATATGTAGATGTGGTTTGGGTTGGAATATTATTAAAAGGTGCAAGAGATGTCAAAGTTATTGATCCATCTTCTATACAGCTTTGAGCAGACGAAAGTATATTTTGATTTCTTCCTAATAGGTAGGATCTAAATCGATATTTAAATTCAACCTGTTTTGGGTTATCTCGTAATCCTCCGGTTGCTCTAATGTGAGAAAAAAAAATTTCTAACACATCTTGATTCAGACGATACGTTAATAAAAACTCTATGTCGCTATCACTATTCGGTTTTAAATATTCAAATAAACCTTTCAGAGATGCATTACTAATTAATATCCCTCTTTGGAAAGGTAATAAATTCTTCTTTCCGATCACTCTCATATTCCTTACAATATCAGAAAACCCATTCACAATAGCTACCTGGTTGTCTAAAGCTAGCCCAAAAGCTTGTTTATGCGCTCGAAGGTCGGTAATAGGCACTCTGACATTGAAGCAGTCAAACCAGTCGTTCACTATTTTCAGGAATTCTGAAACAGGGAACCAATTTCTACACTCTGTTAAGTACCCCAAAGACGCGCATCTTTCTATCGATTTCGAGACTGTATTTGAAAAAAGTTGGGCTGCCAACTTAACTTTCATCCGTCCAGGTCCTCGAACATCTAGATGAGTAGCTGAAATTTTATGAATTGGTTTTAGTTCCATATTTTCCGTTAATTTCACTAATTCACGAATTGGAACTTCGTTTATTGTCTCGCCATTGATAATATAACCATCGTCTAAAAAATGGTTTCGAATCAGTTTTAATAAATGTGGAACATCAGCAAATACAAATATCTTTCCAAAACTAGCCGGATTCGTAAAGAAGCTATTATTTTCTGAAAGACTCATCTCGTTCCAAAGTTTTTGATTAGTAGGGCCTAAATCAGATACTACTGCACAGACACGAAATGATATAGCCTCTAAGGAGGATATTATAGCTAGCAAAATTTCTTTTGTCATTGGACAATCAAAATTATAATATATTGGCTGTTTCCAATCCTTAAACAATCCTCGTACCATCACAACTTGAACGAATCCAGCCGGCTCTAATGTTGTATCTAGTTTTCGATCGTATTCGTACGCCTCACAGATCTTCATTTCATCGAATGAAAGAACGCATATCTTATCTCTGACACTGAGATCAATTGTTTTTAACAAAGTGAGTACACTTTGACATATTCCAGTGTTTACATCCAAATTACTACCCCATCTTTTGAGAGTAGATACAGATGGTAATGGATATCCTCGCTTACGCAAAAGCCGATAGAGTCGAGGTCCAGCACAGTGAAGGGATATTGAAGATGATATGTCTGCCGTTGTGAAATGGATCTTTTTCTCAGGTGTTTTTAATTTTTTAATTTGCCCTGGTGTAAAAATTTTTGATAACTGATATTCCAAATTAGATTTGGCTTCTTCGATGAGCATATATTCACAGCTTATTTAACAGTTTATTTAAAAGTTTTTTATTTTCACGCTTCAGGTTAGCATTCTCGCGCTCGAGATTATTTAGGAAATTTTCCGTCTGTGTCGCTGCACTAACACTTTCTGAGAGAGAATTGTCTCTTCCTAATGAAAAATCTAATGGATAAATTGATTCTACATAAAAATGACAAACCGATGGCGCATAATCTTCGACAACTTTTGGGTAATTAATTAATTTAATGGTTGGTACTACACCGCGCTTTAAACGACGCTTTTGATTGGTTGTCTTATTGTTATAGTCAGTGTCGTTAAAGTGATCGGAGCATACTCTGGCAAAATCAATATTAAATGAATCCGTTCGACTAGTTGCTACAACCCATTGTTCGCGCACCGCGGGGTCATTTGGAAATCGATAGTAACTTTTATCAGGTGTATATGTAGACTCTAATTTGTTGTTGTGATTATTACAACCAAATACAGCACAACACACCATAAAGGCTAAAAAAATTTGCACAGATAATTTAAAAATGTCAAATACTCAATTTCGATTTATCAGATTGAATTTAGCCCAACATCGCCATGAATGTGTTTAATAACTCACTTCCATAATTTATTTATTTTATTCATTCAATAAATTTTTTAAGTTCTTACGAACTTATTCCATCAGATTTTAACAGAAATTTTATGTAATGTGGATACCTAATTCAATACAACTAATACCAACAAACATACTAATAACCTAAATTTAAGTATTGTTATACTAACTAATTATCTACCTATAAAAGCGAAAGCGACAATCTAATAAAAAAAAAACAACAAAATTTAAATATTTTAATTCAATGATGAAAAATACTTTTTACGAAACATAACTGGTGTTTTAGAATTTTTAATTACACTATTCAAGGAGTTCCATATGCATACTCCCCTGACAAAAAACGAGGAATTCATAAGCCTACACCTGTTAATAGCAGGCACCAATAGTAGATTGCTGCGATTAGATGAGGTTGTCAGTTTGTCGAGGATATAACAAGGTTGTTGACATTTCAGAAACTTAAATATGTAAAAACATACTCTGAATTCGTAAAACTGCTCTAAAGAACAGCCCAGTAATGAGTTAGTAAGATGGGAAATGTGGTCATATTTCCTTAAGCCAAAGATATATCTTAAACATGAATTAAATATAGACTGTAGTTCAAGGAAATACTTTTTTTTTAATTCAAACAAAACAACGTCACCATATAAAAGATGTGGAAGTACATAAGATTTAATAATTTGGAGTCTAGTTTTAGAGTCGAAGAACCTAGTAGTAGACCACAACATTCTCAACAATAACACAACTCTGCGGCAAACAGCTTCAATATGATACTTCCAACACATGGTTTTATCAAAAATTAAGCCCAGATTGCAGACAGCATCAGAGTAATCGACATTCAATCCATTAACATGAATTTTAGGGTAATGGTCTGTATTACGATTAGTGGAAGATATGATGATGCTTTGCGTTTTGCCACTGTTCAAATCCAATTTATTATTTAATGACCACTGTGTTATAAGTTCAATATCGAAATTGACCGCAGTGATGGAATTCGAGATCTCCATAGGGCGACAATACTTGTAGATTTGAAAGTCATCAGCAAATAAATGATATTTACTGTTGGAAATTATAGATGGCAGGTCGTTTATGTACATCATAAATAGAAATGGTCCTAAGACTGAGCCTTGGGGCACACCTCGGTTGATATTACAAATATCTGAAATACCTGTATTTGTCCTAACCGATTGAAAACGATCCAGCAGATACGACAAAATTAAGCGACAAGCTGACACCGTGAATTTAAAACAAGAATGCAATTTCTTAATCATAATTGAGTGATTAATTTTGTCAAATGCTTTGCTGAAATCTAACAATACAAGGATGCATATCATACCATTGTCAATAGCACGGCGAATATCATCATTGATATGAAGTAAAGCAGTACTAGTACTGTGATTAAGTCTGTAGGCTGATTGAAATGTCGAAAATAGTTTGCTGGATTCAACAAACAACAAAATTTGTGATTGGAGTATCTTTTCAAATACTTTAGACAACGCAGGTAACAAACTAATAGGCCGAAAATCAGATAAGCTGGTCGGCATCTTCTTTTTAGGAATAGGTACAATTATTGAATGTTTCCACTCAGATGGAAAAACGGAAAACGTAATTAGACTATTAAATACATGCAATATATGACAGCCAATGCGGTGCAAGAGCAACTTCAGGAATTTTATTGGTATTTCATCAATACCAGTTGCATTGGATTTAATCGAGTTGAAAGAATCCATAAACTCAGCAAAATCAATATTTCTAAAGCTGAAAATTCCCTCAGCTGCAGTAGAATTAATAAGATCGTTCATAATATATTTAGTGATATTTAGCTTTATTTAGTGATGTTCTTGATATAAGTTTTATATATTCTCTTCTGGACTTGGCAGTCAACTTTGCTGTTTTTGTTATGGTTTCTTTTCTAATTTTAGGCTTGTTTTGGCCTTGAATTGGTTTTATGTCAGTATATATTTTTCTTTGTCAGTATATATTTGCCGCCCCGGTGGCAAAGTGATTAGCATACTTGCTCCAGCCACCGGAGGTCCTGGGTTCGATTCCCGGTGGTGACAAGGAAAAAATTTCACGGTTGGTTTAGGATCAATGAATTAATCACTCATTATCCGAAATGAAAATATGATTATGAAACCTCATGTGAGGCGGCCAAATCCCTTGATGGGATATAGTGCCAGAGAGAGAGAGAGAGAGAGTTCATAATATTGGTATCAGGCAGTGCTGGATCGACGCTATTAAACGAAAAATAATTGTTAAAATCGTCTGAAGAAAACTGGTCAGTTTCTTTGCTTTTTGTAGCAGAAAATGCACCAACAGATCTGATATTTTTCCAAAAAACTTTCGAGGGTAATGATGGATTTAAAACCACAGAGAAATGTTTTGCTTTTGCCATAATGATTTATTTATCAATACTTCGTTTTATCTATAAATAAAATAAATATTTTATAGAAATTTGCATGTAGTTCACATTTTGAAAATATTCTTCATTATCTACATACATAACGCCACGGTATAAATGGTTTTGATTTCAATAACGTACACAACACCTATAATCTTATTTTTCTGTAATATTTCTATGTAACCCGCAACTACAAATTATTAAAAATAAAATAAAAAATTTAAAAATATATATAATTTTAGAACAAAATGAAACATTGAATTTTTCAAAAAAATCAAAAAAAAATTGTCGGCAACAAACATGTCGGCAACAAACTGATTTTCAGTAATATGCACGACAGCTAACTTTTTCGAATTTTTTTATTTCTTCAAGAATTGTTCAATTATAAAATAATTAAAGCAAATTATGTATATTAAATTATTAAGTAAAAAGAATTAAGTAATATGAAACTAAAATAAATTTAAAAAAAAAAAATTCCGAAAAATTCCAAAAACAAAATATTATTTAAATATTTGGCTTTATGTACAACTTACTTACGTCCGATCGATTCTACGAACAAATTGAAACTAAACAAAAATGAAAAAAGTGGTTTCACCAAAATATACATAGTAGCGACAACTCGTTTATATTGAGCCTATCTGATAGAGAAATTTTTGTATCATGACTGTTACCCTTGGATTGGCACGCAGTCTAAGTTCAATTTTTGTTTTGCAATATAAAATGTTCTAGGTGCTGAAACCTTACGAGATAATCAGAACGTCAGACTGGAAACTGATAAACCTGAAAAAATCACTGTAAATTGGGAAACATCATAGTTTTGTAAATTGGACCAGTTTTATCAATTTTTCATGATACACAATGAATCGAAAAATTAAAACCTTTCTGATTTGCTTAAAATTTGGTAAGAAATATTTGTACATATATGAAGAAAAACTTCCTAAGAATATAATTACCATACACCAACCCGAAAATTAACATAGAATGAAATTAAAAAATTTCCAATAAAAAATTCTTTACAAAACTCCTCAGAACAATTTTCTGAAACTTCATTGATTTTGCAAAAATTTGACTACCTCCAGCGCCAGAACGGTAGTCTCGAATACTATGTTGCATCACCTAAATTTGTGATATTCTTCAAGACCTTTTCAATGATACCTATATATTGAATACCAAAGGAATAATTTGGCACCAGGGCCAAAACGCTGAATTTGTGAAATAAATTGCTGACAAAAAAATTTTGCTACGTCCCAAATTTTAAAATCGATATGCCGATTAATCATATCAGGATGAGATAAAATACATCTGTAATCAGCGCCACAATGGTAATTTAGAAGTACTAATATGCTTCAGCTCGATTTTTGAAATTCTTCAAATCCTTTTCATTGCCATGTTACACTTATATATTCGTTAATAAATCAGGGGTGGTATGTTGTATCATCACTTCGAATCAAAATTCGAAAAAAGTCGAATGGCGATAAATGATAAAGTTTCATCATTTAAAACCAAAGTAATAATAAATGTAGCTTACACTTCATTCTAGAAAAGGTATTGCAAGGTTAAAAAACGATAAAAGTCGAAAATTGTTGTATCATTTGGTAGCAGTAGTGGTATCCCACAAATTGGGGTATTTTTAAACCATATTTTCACTATACAAACATCAGCCGAAGATAAGGGAAACATAAACCGAGAAAAAAAAATTTATTACTACCGATCAAAATCGTTTAGTCAAATATTGATATCGAATGGATAATCAAGGAAGCTGGGAAATTCGTCGATGAAGATAACATCTATAGATGATGTAGTAGACTAAATTGGATAATTGTAATATAATGTGAGCATGTTTTGGTTTCTTTCTTAATGAAAAAATTGTAATGTAAGCATAAATTATTAAATAAAAAAGATTGTGAAAAACTACTTTGGACATTTGGATTTTCTAAAATAATTTATTGTTTCTGATTTTGTGGCAAAGGAATAAGTTTCCAAGTTTTCTCAGTTTTTTAATTACAAGGTAACAATAACAGTGAAAACCAACACATTTAAGCTTAAATTCTAATCAAGTGATTCCTATTTTTTTAGTTCCAAAGACACGACGCAAACGTAGAAGTACATTCAGAAATGGTACAGAAGTAATGAACAGAAGAATTTCATTTCTTATGAAAAAGATAAGATAGTGAGAAATGGTCAGTTTGAAAAAAGTATTTAGAATAAGTAGTTCTTAATTATAAGTCTTGTATGTCCCAAAAGATTTATTTTAAATAAAACACCAATATTTTGTTAAAAGAAAGTATTTACGAATACAAATTTATTCGCTAAAATTTACATACTGATACTTGATCAAAATCCACCTGCAAAAGTTGGCAATTACGCTTATTAATAATTAATGAAACATAATAATATTTACAATTTGATTATATGTAACTAGAATTTATTGTATTCTAATATTATATATATTCCACAATTAAACACAGACAAATCAAATATGCACATCTCGAAGATGTATCTGCATCATATTTTATTTACACGTTGTGGCGACAAAACACAGCATTCCCGCAATCAGTCAATTTTTATCTTCATTTTTGAATTTTTTAAATTTTTCCGTCGCCGAGTTCACCGTCGCCGAGTTGACCATCGCCGAGCTGACCGTTGCTGAGTTGACCATCGCCGAGTTGGTCGTCACCGAATTGGTCGTCGCCGAGTTGGTGGTCGCCGAGTTGGGCGTCGCCGAGTTGACCGTTGCCGAGTTGATTTCACCGAGTTGACCGTCACAGAGTTTACGGCCGCCGACGGGACCTGTTCCGTGTGGAATTGTATACTCATAACGGTTGACCTAGCTAGTTTTCTGAAAATAAGCCGAAATGATTATTTTTGATTATACAGAGTATTTGACGCGTGGACCGACATTTTATGGCAGATAATAGAGGAAGGGAGGAGGGGTAATTTACTAGCTTTCATACTATAGAACTGATGTCTTAATTGTTACAGTAACTGAGATACAATATTTTTAAGATTTTTTATATTACCCAAAATATCGCCTTAAAAAATGAAAAATGACTTCGCACAACAACCGTGGAGCATGAGAGTGGAGGTCATTTTGAACAAAATATAATAAATGAAGTTGGTTAAAAATTTATCAATTACTCAAAAGCTATGACAAGTATAACATTGGAAAGGGCCTAACTAGAGATTTTTTAAAACAAAGCTAATTCCAAAATAACCTTTAGTTTTTTTTAATAAATTTAGAAGGTGACATTTTTACTACTTTTAAACATTTTCTTGGATTTGGAAGTCCATAAATCATTTGTCTCAAACCAATTGTATAAAATAATGATTTATTTAGCATAAAATCACATTGCAGAATACAATAAAAGTTATTTCGTGCCTTTATTACTACAACCAAAAAAGTTATGACCATTTAAAGATGCGCTTTTGGGGAATTTAAAAAAAAATCTTACAAATATTGTATTTCAGTTACCGCAACACAGAACACCAGTTGTAGGTGATGAAAGCTTCCAAATAACTTCCCCAATCTGCCAAAAAATTGTGTCGGCTCACGCTCCAGAAACCCTCATATATAAGAGAGTTTTTAATAAAATTCTGCTAAGGCTGCGTACCAATCCAAGGGTAAATCGTTTCATTTACCGTTTAAAATATAAAAAAAACAATCAAGAATTTTTTGCAACAAAAATGATCAATGCCCCCTTAGGAGCCCGTACCATATATCTGAGGAGCCATATGCTAAATTCGTTAATTTAGGGGGCCTTCGACTTAATTAAATAGGCCAACAACATTTTATTTATTACTAATATTAATATGAAATTAGGATGTAAAACGATACATTTTAGCGCTCGCTCTTGCGAGCAAGCTTATACAAAGACTTAGGCCGTCTGTCTGTTGGCACTATCACAGCAAAAACTATACATACCAGAGAGCTCAAAATTTGCACACAGATAGATACTACTCTAAAAAGGTCACATTTAAAATTTGGGAACTCTAGGTCAAGTAGTTTTTGAGATATTTAACTTTTTCTAAAAATAGAGGACACACAGATGCGGCTGCCTACTTTTTTTTAAATTTTCAATTATTATTCTATTCCAGAAAAAATATTCTTGTACTATTATTACTTGTTGCTTAGCAACAAATACAGTATTGTGCGAATTAATGCGAACACGGGAAATTATTGAGAAAAATTATTTATTATTTTTTTTTATTGAAATGAATATTAATAATATATGTGTCCACTTTTGGCCTTAATGTCATCTTACACACGGTTAGGCATTGCATTAATTAAATTTTGACAATTTTCTGTTATTTGTGGATCCGGGAACCAAACCTCGATAACAGTTTCCACCCCCTTTTTTTATTGTTGTACAGTCTTGTTTCCGACTCTAACCTTACATATGGACCATAAATTATCTATCAGATTACATATAGAGAGAGTGAACATGCTAATTGACCAACTCAGGACTAAAGAAAAGTTTTGTTTTCGGACGAAACGCGTTTTGTCATGCAGGGACAGCGTCACGGTCTGTACGAAAATGTGCAGGGGCAAAATTGACAGCGAAACATTTCGAACAAACAGTCAAAAATCCACCAAAAAGATTTTTTGGGGATGTTTTTCATATAAGGGTACACAATCTATCTCCCGTGGAAGGCATGATAAAGGCTTGAAGTATAAAGCTATGCTGGTGCGGAAATTATACCGTAATTAGAAAAAAGTCGATGTTGGCGAAAATTTTATTTTTCCACATGATTCATCGCCATGCCATAAATCAAAGTTGGTACCAAGTTACCTTCAACAGAAGAATATTTAATTCCTTGATTGGGCTGACAATTTAACGGGCTTGAATCCGATAGACAATTTATGGGCCATTTGTAAGGTTAGAGTTCGGAAACTAGGCTGTACAACAGTAAAAAAAATGGAGGAAGCTGTTATCGAGGTTTGGTTCCTGGATCCACAAATAACAGGAAATTGTCAAAATTTAATTTGTTGGGCTAATTTGTTGTATTAGCACCGTAGTTGTTTAAGAGGCTTTACATCTCTGTCCGTCCGTCTGTTGCATTTTTCCTATTTTGCCGAGCGCTTGTCGGACAATTTCAATTGTCCGCTTCTACTAGTTTATATTTATACAACATATAATTAAACACAACCTTAAAATTAATTTCTATCCCAACAATTACATTCAATGAAAAATCAGTAAGGAGCTTTGACACGTTCTGCGGGATTTCAAACAGGGCCCACAATAAATTCTATGTTTTCTATGTATCTAACTAAAGTAGATAAGGAAAACTTCACAGTCGTTCACAAAAACACCATTTTAATGAAAATGTATTCATTGCAAAATACAGGTTGGTTGAAAAAGTATTGAAAGCAAAAATGAAAGAATGTGAATTTTTTAATGAAATTAGTTTTTTTATTCAATATAATCTCCCTCAACTTCAATACACTTATTCCAATGATCATCCAACCAATTTTATACCATATCAGTAATGATTTTTCGGAAGCTCTGCAAAATACTAGTCCACGGCAGTAATAGCTTCTTCATTCGACGAAAAACAATTTCCACGAAGGAATTATTTCAGTTTTCTGCAGATATAGTAATTGCTGGCAGGCAAATCTAGAGAATACGTGTGGGTTCAAGCAATTGGTATTTTAATTTGTTCAAATTACCCATCATCAAAGGACTCGTGTGAACACGTGCATTGTCGTGTTGAACATTTTTTCTTTCTTCTGTAAAGCAGGTATTTTTTCACGAATTTTGTTATCGAACTTGTCGAATAAAAGTTTGCAATAATATTCAGAATTAACTGTTTTAACTTTTTTAAGGTAATCAATCAACAATATCCTTTTTTTGCATCACCAGAAAACTGATGAAATAACCTTTTTTGCCGATCGTTCAGACTTCGCCTGTTTTGTAACTGAATAACCAGCTTCAATTCACTGTAAAAGTTCTTATATAGTAATAGGTTAGGATCATGGTATACTATAGTAGATCCAAGTCTCATCTATAGTTATAAATGTACACACAAAATCGGTTTTATTCTGCTTAAAACGCTTTAAATTACGATGAGAAATTTGTTTTCGATTCAGTTTTTGTTGAATTGTTAACGAATGCGGCTCCAGTTTTCAAGCAGGTTTTCCATACGTAATGTAAAATATGGGGTACTCATTCGTCCGAGATGCCTAAGGTATCAGCAATTTCACGCTTAGTCAAACTTGGATCTTCACAAACAATATTAAACACTTGCTCAATGATTTCTGGTGTTGTTGTACTTTTTGGACGTCCACTATGTGGTTCATCGCTGGAACGACCACGTTTAAACTCTGAAACCCATCGATGCACAGTTGGAAATGAATGAGCAGATTCCTCAAACACTTACCATTTTTGTATGAATTTCTGTTGGTGATAAACTTTCCAAAACAAAGAATTTTATCACTCACGGTATTCGTCTTTTTTCATTGTAAACGAATGCACAAATACGTTAACTTCTAATGGCTGGTAAACAAAGAATGAAGATAAAGCTCGAAATAAAAATGTTCATGTGTTCAAATGAAAGATGGAATATGAACTCTACTGGTTAATAGGTGTCGCTTTCAATAGTTTTCAACCAAACTGTATAATTGCGTTTGACACCGATGGTGCTGCTGCGATGGTAGGAAAATACTGAGGTTTCATTCCTTATTTAAAACGAAAAGTACCTGATGTTTTATATATAATTGTGTTGTGCACCGCTAACATTTGGTTACAAAAAAATTAAGAAGACATTTGCATGACTCTCTTGCTATTGTAACAAAAGCCATCAATTATATTAAATCCAAGGCATTGCATACCCGTACGTTTCGACAATTATGTCAAGACAATGATGAACAGTTTGGACACCTGTTGTTGCACACCGAAGTTCGACGGCTCTCAAATTGCCTTAACCGTGTTGTTCCTCTCTGGGATAGCATTGTATCCTTTCTGAATGATAGATCACCAAGCGAACGGAGGACAAATAATAGCATCCAAGTACGATATATTCTATTTATCAGACATTTATGAAAAACTAAATTTGTGGAACAAACTTTTTTTTTGTTCAAAAAAATAAATTCAACAAAAATTCTTTTGCAAAGAAGCCATTATTACTTTTATTGGAAAGCTCAAAGTATTTTTGAATAATATTGGACGACATGAATTTATGAAGTTTCCGTTATTAGCTATACTCTCATCGATGAAGTGTAGGATGATTCTATTTTTGTTTAAATTGCACGTTTAAAAAATTTAATTGAGGATATGCAATTACGATTTAAAGATTTATTAGATACAAATATTCATGGGTGATAGATCCATTTGCGGTAGATGCATGTAAAGTTGGCTTATAATTACGTTCAGAACTAAGTTACAATATTGGATGAACAGCGACATTACAGAAAAATTCCCACTACTTTGGGAAGACCTAGTATAATATCTCGATTTAGTCGAGGTCTACTTTTACTCTCAAAAAGTCGTAACCATCTTAACAAAGAGAGGGGACCTTCGTTTGTGCTTAGCAAAATTAAAACCAAATATGTATTAAAAAACTCGCAAAATCCCATCGGTCGCAAGGTTTTCATTACCTAATATATTGTACATCTTATATTAAATAAATGAAATAAAAAATGAATTTTTGCTTTACTTATATCAAACTATTTATGCGTATACTATAACTACAATATATATTCCATATTTATTATTTTATGACGAGGTTGCCACAGAAGAATACTTGAAAATGGGCCTTTGGCAAAATAAGGTTGAGAAACACTGCTTTAGAACACCTAGATATTTCCAGCGATCCAAATTTCCATTTATAAAAACAAGTTTACCTACACCACTTGCTAACATTGAACCCGATAGCATAACCGAACCACAATTATGTTTAATAGTTGGGATGTGTGTTTTTGCTTCAGCGCTGTAGCCGATTTTCTCCAAATTTACCCTCTCCCATCGACTCCTAAAATGTTGAATTTACTTTCATCCGTAAAAACAACCATCTTCAGGAAGTTGAAGTTTTTTTTTAAATTCTTTTTTGCAAGTTCAATTCTTTTTTTTGGAATTAACATTCGAAATTAATGGTTACTTGGGTGGCACACGGCCATGATATTCATGTTTCCACAAAATCCTTCTAATATGGGGTAGCTTTATTAAGTATCATCTTCACTTCTGAAGCTATAGTTTTGGAGCGCTTGTTTTTGGACTTTCTGCTACCAAATCCATCCGAGTCCATCCCGATTGGAAAATGTTGCTTTTCGCACTGTTTGCTGCCCGTTTTCAATCGATTATGTGACCACTGTAGAATGACTTCGGCCAACTAATTTTCCAAATTCCCGCACAGATTTTCCAGTACGTTTAACATTAATGATTGTTTGGCGTTCTTCGTTGGTAGTTTCCTTTCTAACACCTGTATACAATATGAAAAAGTTTATATAAAGAAGGCTTACCAACTCGATATTAAAATAATTATGAAACATAATTTATGCAAATTATTTAAAAAAAAAAATCAAGGATCGTACTATAAGTGTATGATCATTTTCGTTGCAAAAAAATCTTGTTCTTTTTTTTATTGTAAACGGTAAATGAATTTCTATTTTGTATTTTAGGATTTGTTAATTTGTGAAATAATTTAATCTAATGAAAAACTTTAAAATAGTTCTATATTTCTTATATTTTGTAATTTTTTCTCTAAACTCAGCGTGTATGATCATTTTCGACTGACTGCACATACATTACTGGCAAAAGAAAGTCGCACGTTGGCCGCAAGATATTCAACACTACAAATTTTTTAGTTTTAGAGAAAGTAATTCTAGACAAATAGGGATTGGCCCAATGATGCTACTTCTACATCATTTCAAAACATTTAAAAAAACGCGACTCTGAAAACTTCATTTCCCATTCACCTTATTTTTTAGTCCAAATTTATGATGAAGAGTTTAGTCTTTAATTTCAGCCTAATCGGTCAATCCGTGTGGGATATAGAGAGACCTTAAAATTTTACCTTGCACGATTAATAGCAGATGCGCAATCAATCTTTTTAAAACAACGTTTTACGACTTTGGCGATTTAGCGAACGGTAAATGTGCAAAAAGCCAACCAATATTAGTCGTATACATTTTATTCAAAACTTATTACACAAAAGTGAATGTTATACGAATATTTTTATGTCTCACTGTGTTATTTCACAACCATACGTTAAAATGGATTTAGAATAAACTGACGACTGTTAAATTTTATGTGGCACCAAAAATGATATTTCAAGCGCGATTTTTACATATTTTTGGTCGAATAAAAAAACATAATCATAAATTATGTAGGACATGTTCAACAGGTGGAAAACATCGCATCTCATCAAAATAACATTTTTTTATCTAATGTAAAACCTAATATAATTTTATATATTTTTTTTTTTGCTAAATCATTATGTTAACGGCTTATATACTACACCCAACTGCGTATTCTTATAAAGACGCGTACACCGGTTGAAAGGAAGTCAAGATATTTTGATAAAATAAATCCCCATTTGTTATGCTTATATATAACATTCATTATATAAGGACGAGAAAAATAAGGTGGAAAATTCGAAGGAATTACATTAAGATTACAACAAATAAATTTCATCATGAGCGCATAAGGTTGCTTCGCGGTTCGATTAATATGTTTTTTTTTCTTATTATTGTCGCTAAAATATTGATTGAAAGTAAACAGTAATGAGATTCCCACGCTAAAAATTTTATATTATATATTTTGAAATACTATATAATGGACCCATTGTATTTCGAGCAAAGCGAGAAAACGATTATTTTTATATACATATTTACAAAGCATATTACTTGACGTTCATTGTCTGAGATGTCGAACCGAGACAAAAACCGCACTTCAAAACAAATTTAAAATGGGCTAAATCAAAGGTTCAATCCTCCATAAATTACGGAATTATAGAAACCTGAGTGTCGATTTTGTACCAAAAATGACAGTGCGGGCTGGTGAGGTGAGCAATAAATTTGTGTACATACACAGTGTATAAATTTTATATTTGTATTGCATTTTTTTCTCATGTGTATGTGCGGATGTGTCTTCTGTATGTAAATTTTACGATGGCAAGTACCAAAATAAAAGGTTCCAGTTGAACCGGTTGAATATGTAAAGGATGTGTTTTTTAGAGGTTCACAATTTTAAATTAAAATAGAACAAAGAAAAATATTTTGAATATCCGTGAAACTAGCTTTATTGGATAGATAAATTTATGCCATTAATGCTTGAATATGATTTCGCTCATGTGGCTACCACGGCTGCAGCGTAGATGGCGCAATCTGGATGTCCAATTTTTTCACACTTTTCGCAACAACTGCGGCCGTATCTCACTAATAACCGAATGTTATATTCCAAGTGTTCAATCGTCTCTGGTTTATAGACAAGTGACTTAGCATATCCCCAAAGAAAATAATCTAGTGGAGTTAGATAACATAATCTCGGTGTTCAATTAACTGAGTAAATTAATTGTATCCCGCGCTGTGTGGCATGTGTCGTCGTCCTGTTGGAACCACGTATCAGCAAGAAAAAATTATTAAACATGTCCCTATACCGTTCACCGTTGACTGGAACATTCCACCCATCAACGTTTTTGAAGACATATAGACCAATGATTCTGTGAGCCCATAAAATGCACCAAACAATGATTTTTTCTGGATGTTATGGTGTTTCGGCATAGACTTGTGGATTATCTCTACTCCAAATCCGACAATTATGTTTATTAACGTACTCATCCAACCAAAAGTGAGCTTCATCGTTGAACAAAATTTGGTTTGAAATATCAATATCAATTTGTGCTTCAGCCACATTGGCCGAATTGGCAGCGTGTGCGATGATCGGATGGCTTTAATTCTTGACCAGTTTAAATTTTGGAAGCACGTAAACCAAGATCGTGTTACGGGCGGCACTAAGCCAACCCACTGATTTCATCTAAACAAGCAGAAGCTTCTTGCACGGTGATTTTTCTGACTAGATCTCAGGATTTTTGGATCGTTGAGAAGTTGAGGCTTACAAGTTCCTGGCCTATACCGTGTAACAGAGTAAATCCGTCGGCCTAAACTTGAGGAACGTGAATAAATATTATAATAACCGGGTGTGCCCACCCAGGAAAGATCGGATCCCCCCGAATGACTAGTACAATGTCTGCTAAGGAAACCCCCGAATGACCAATTGACCCATACAGGCGAATGTTCAGCCACAACAAGCAGCATAATAGGGTAAGCACGTTTCTCCAACAGACAAAGCATCTCTTCACCTGGAGAGACCTCTAGAGGATCTCATACAATTTACACCCCCACAGCTTGAGACTGTGGCCCACGAATTGTCGGGGCATATGCTGGACTCGCCACTCCGACCCTGTGGATGTCCTGCCAAGGATATGACGAGAAGTGACAAGCCCGGCCTGTAACTATGGAACCGACACGAAATAAGAATCTACCTCCCAACATACCGACCGAAAAGAAATTTAGTACTTCATTTTATTTAAAAAAAAAGAAAAAAAAAATAGGTAAAATAACCAGGTTAGTAACGGAACAAAAATAAAGTGAGGCCGATAAGAAAAAATAATAAAACCGAATGCCAGGAACCATACGCAGTGGCGTTTTTTATTCAAACAAAAAAAAATTTTGTTCAACAGAAAAAAAATAAATCAAATGGAAAGGGTAAAAGGTGAAAAATTTCGAACTAAAATATGGGCGCCGAATGTGAATAATTTTGAGGGCGAAACCAATGTATCTCCTCTGCCCGTGCCAAACAACCGTTATGGCACTTTATTACAATATAATAAACATTTGAAAAAAAAAACAAAAAAAAGTTAATGGAAAATAAAAAAAGTAATAACAAACAACCAAATTTGTACCCTCAAACAAGGTCCCGCCGACATGGGTTGTATCCTCACCGTTAATCCAAACAATACAAATCCACGTGGTTCGCCACCCGTTATCGCAAAGTTTTGTTGGGCGTCTTTCCTCCATTATATAATTTTACTAACGACCGGCCTGTTATAGCTGGGTTGGGCGTCTTCCCGCTTTTGACCGAAAAATAAAGAAAACGTTGGACGTCTTCCCGCCTTTAACCGAAAATAAAACCGTTGGACGTCTTCCTGCCTTTAACCAAAAATAAAACCGTTGGGTGTCTTCCCGCCTTTAACCGAAAATAAAAACCCCTGGGCGTCTTCCCGCCTTTGACCAAAAAAAACGTTAAGCGTCCCCGCCTTTGACCGAAAAATAAAAAAACCGTTGGATGTCTTCCCGGCATTAACCGCAAATCAAACCGTTGGACGTATTCCCGTTTTTGACCGAAAATAAATACGCGTTCATATGTGGTACCATCGATAATGCGGTACACGTTAATAATTATGGTAACCGTAAAAAACGGTACCCTTAAAAATGTTGCGGCACCACCCTGACATTAATGATTGTCACGCCAACCAATAAAATCGTATGCCCCTTCGATGCCTCCAGACCACTAATTTCTATAGTACTTCACCACCGTAATGGAATTATCACACAGTTTCGTATCTCACACCAATCAGCGGCCCTATTCCTGAATACGATATGAAAACGAAAGTAAAAGATTCTTATTTGAATTGAATCTGATTCGTACGATTCTTATTTAAAATCGAATAGGAATCTTGTACTTTCGTTTTCGTATCGTATGCAGGAATAGGGCCCCAGATTTTTCTTACTCTCTTTCAAATTTTACCACCCAAAATGGACACTCACATTTCTAAATTTAAGATATATGTGTGTCTTAATAAATTATTCTCATACACCTTTCCTTAAAAAATTTAGTAGATCGTGAAAATTCACCTTTTCATAACTAATCATAATAAAAAACTTTATTTAACGTAAACACATACAAAATCTACAATTTTATTTTTGATTTCGTTTAAGTCCAAGACAAATTTCTTTTGCGCCATTTAATTAATCGTAAATTTGATTACAAGTTTTATTAAAAAGAAAAGGAAAACTTTAAACTTATAATTTTATCATTCAACAAAGATTTTTTTTGTTGTTTTCCAAACTTTATATTTATAATCGAAACTCGTCTTCAATTTTTGAAATATAGTACAAAACTAGACGCTAACAAAAATAAAACTAGACTCGCAAAAATTTCGCACCAAAAAAAATCAGAAGAATATTTTTTGTTTTTCGTGCACGACACTCGCCTATCCTTTCACACCGCACATCAGTCCATACGCCAAAACGAAAATGTACCACAAAAATACTCTTCTCTATTCTTACTGGTCACACACATGCACAAGGTGCACACATTGGTCTCGCTCTCAAAATTATTCGACGTTTACGCGATGCTGTAGGAGTGTCCAAACGTGAACCAGAGTATAATGGCCAATTCACACTCACAAAAAAACTTAGTGACAATGCCCGATGGTAGATGGCAATGCCATCAGTAAAATGCATTAATTATTCGATGGTAACGAAATTTTCTAAAAATAAATATAAAATTCATCGCAGGTGATCGCTTCGTTATGACCCCGAAAGGAGTCGCAGCAATCCTTAGATAAAATCTTCCATAAAGTGGATGGACACATCTCCAGTTTCTGAGAACGACATCGAAATGATTGATTTGGTTCTTCCTCAATGCTAGACTGTACAGCGTATATCCCTTGTTCAGTACGCACTGTTCAACGTCTTACTGTATGCGTATTTAGAGTATACGAGGTGCAAAAACGATCAATAATAATTAACCGAATTATCCGCTCTGATGGACGATTATGGTGACCGTAAAATGGACGTAATGCACGATGAGCTTGGCAAACAGAACGATTATTTTGATAAAAAATTTCAATATTTGCAATCGTTCCTCTTGCGTGAGTCTGTCAAATCGATTTTCAAACAAAACAATGTTGCCAATTTAAAAATGTGAACCTCTAAAAACAGCTGACTATGATGCTGACACGAAATTTTAATTATAACTTTGTAGATTTAAGCTGGTTTCATCGAAATTAAAGGCGCCATTTCGGAAAGCCAGAGTGAATCGTTCAATTTATCTCTCGACGCTGGCTTAACTATTATTGGTGGTCTTCTTGTGACTGATTAGCCCTTTGATCTCGAATCGCTGTTGCATTTCACGATTTAGACGCTTTTTTCGTTCGTCGAAGGTTTCGTTTCAGTCGCTTGAGCATCTGACCATATTCTTAATTTTGTTGTTTTGGGGTCTGGCGTTGTCGATAACGATTTTGTCTTTCAAGATGTAGACGACTTTTACATTTTTCGAGGGTTTCGTTGTCCATTTCTTTCCGATTTTTCCTACTTTTACGAGGGTTGCCTCTTACATTTCGGGAGTAGAGAACAAAAAAAAATATTTATTTATCTCTATAGTTTTTCAAAAAATATTCTCCGTAAAGATCAATACACTTTTTCATGCGTTTGAACCAATTTTCGAACCAATTTTTCCACTCTGATTGTTGTATATACCTCCAAAAGATGCATTTTGAATGCATCAATCGCTTCTTCAGATGTCGAAAAACGTTGACCTCGCAATTTATTTTTGATTTGCGGGAATAATAAGAAGTCATTGCGTTCCAAATCAGGACTTTACGGCGTATGACCCGTTAATTCGATATTTTGACCACTCAAATATTCAGTTGTTTGTGCCAACGTGTGAGAGTACGCATTGTCTTGGTGGAGATTGATCCGTCGCCGGCGGTTCATTTTCCTTATTTCACCGAAGGCTTCTGGCAAACAAATGATTGTGTACCATTCAGAATTGACCATTCTACGCTGCACCAATGGAACGGTCGCGACATGTTCGTTTTTTCCGAAAAACGTGGCGATCATTTGCTTCGTAGCGCTTTGTGCGCGAACAACTTTTGTTGGATTTGGTTCATATTGAAACACCCATACCGCGTCTAATGATGATCTTGCAGTATCAGTTCATTCACACAGCATCAATGTTTTTCGGAACACCAACCAATTTTGGACAACTTTCACGAAATTTATCTTTGAGCGAACTGTCGAAATTCCACGATCGAATTCTATTAATCATCGATAAACACTGGTCCTTGATGATGCTTTATCGCCAAAACTCGAATTATTGTTGAGCTAACCTACGTCGAAAGTTGTAAAAAATAATCGCACCAAAATGTTCACGATCTAGTTTCATTTTTGCGCTGAAATAAAATTTTGAAAGAGGACGATTTGGTCTAATGGTTGACATGGTTGTTTAATTTGAGTTTAGCTTTAATAAAATATTTTCTTTTTGGAAATTCACTTTTGTCTATTCTATTTTCAAGAGTGGACGTAGAAGAGAAAATTGCTGTAGAATCTTGATGGTTATTCAAACATTATTCTGCAAGCCAACACGCATTTTGCTCGTATCTCGGACGTTCAACTTGTTGAATCTGCAATTCATTTCATAAAACAACTCTAAAACTTGGAAATAGTTAAAAATCATTGATATTCTGTAGCTGACTATAACATTGTTTAACGTCAAACAATAGATTTTTTTTTGTAGTTATAACCGAACCGCACGGCGTT